>CM035151.1:15259289-15636608 GCA_020205615.1 Panax quinquefolius | reverse complement strand
ATTCATGAGTTACTATTCACTCAAGTTATTATTTATGAGTTACTATTCATAAGCATGATGATTTTTTTTTTTTGTGAAATTTCTATCTTTTAGTGTCTGAGTTACTTATTCACGATACTCAGAGACTATTCAATTCAAAAATGAAATTTTCTTCTTTTTGTCCAAAATATCTATTATGGATACTATTTTGATCAGATCCATGTTTTGATCATTCTTGAATTTTACTCCACTATGATTATTTATGAGGTATTTTTGGATATGGAATAGGTTAAATACGTAATCCCTAATATTTATTCTTTTCGCTTCTTTGGATTCGCTTTTTCTTTAAAATATTTTTCATCATCCTCACCCTAAATGATGATATTACTTTTGAATATCTTTGGCCTCGTAGTGCAAAGATGAATGATTTCGATGAATATCTTTGGCCAGTAGTGGAAAGATGAACAAGTGTTTAGATGAACATGACCAACCCGATAAATATCTTTGGCACCAGTAGTGTTAAGATGAATATTTGATTCCGTATATATGTTGATTGATGTTACGAGGATAAAATATTGACGATGGACTTTTAAATTCATATATGTAAGATAGTAGATTTTATTCTCTATTTAACTCTTCTAATGAATTATTATTTTCATGCGAATATTGATTTAAAACTTGTCAGCTTTTATCAGATTCTATTAGATTTTTTCCTGTTGAAGACTAACGATAATTTGTTCTATATTATCTTGGTGGTAATATTATTCTTTATCGGGCTAATTGAGCTCACCTTTTCCTTTTTGTTCCATTTTTCTTCTCTGGAGGCGAGAATGTAATGAAGTACTCAGTCTGGTATGGAATGAAGGTTCTAGAAAGTCGCGTTTTAGTAGTCCTCACCATTCTTGTAAAATAATGTATCAATAATTATCATTGAGGACTTATTTGAGTGTGGATATTGTCTAGATGACAATATTTGTATTTAAACTCACGCTTTTTATGTTGATTAATAAAGTCAGAAGTTGTTTCTGTACCATGTATTTTGATAACTCAAAATAGGTGTTGTATACCTATTTTGGGGGCGTCACAATACTGATTTACAATTACAAAATTTATTAACCAATACATGAGATTTGTATAAATTATATGAGGATCCTATTTATTTCACATCTCTCCTTACCACTAATACTTATCATGACAATTAATACTTATATACATATATATTCCTTCCCAATATTATATATATATATATATATATATATATATATATATATATATATATATCATTATCCTTAGATGAAGAGGAAATTGTGAAATGTTAGTAGTATTTAATAAGGTCCTTTACATAAAAGATACAACAAATAGAAAGTAATTACAAGAAAAGTGCATCAACTAAATAATTACAAAAGAATGTAATTATTACAAAAATAGTACAATTCACATTAATAAGGAAACCTAAAATCAAGGATAACTAATAATTCAAATTCAAATTCAAATCTTGTCTCTAACAACAATTTCAAATCCATGTTTCAAAATTCAAATCAAAATGAGAAAATTAAAAATAAAAAATTATGAAGGAGCTAATGTTCATCATCCTCTCTCGCCACATGCATGCCATTATGCATGGCCATGGGAGTTATTATTCAATTTCTTTTGACGATTTGGTTACCCACAAAAATTGAAATGGTTACCTTTATACTAATTTTGACTAAGAATCGTGATCACATTTAAAATAAAATTGGTAATCAAATAAAACCGAATTGGTTACCTTATCAAATGGTTTAGTAACCAACTATATGAAATTTGGTTACCAAATCGCATCACATCCAAAATAAATTAGTAACCTAATAAACTAAATTGGTTACCTTATCGGAAGGTTTAGTAACCAATCGCATAAATTTTGTTACCAATCGTGCATCACATTCAAAATATATTAGTAAACTAATAAAACTGAATTGGTTATTTTATCAAATGATTTGGTAACCAAATACATGAAGTTTGATTACCAACTGCATTACATCCAAAATAAATTAGTAACCTAATAAAACTAAATTGGTTACCTTATCGTAAGATTTCGTTACCAGTGAAAATAAAGAATGGACCGGTGGCGGTGGGAGGCGGAGGGATCGAGGAGAGGAGGGGCGGGAGGAGGAGGTGGAGGAGAAAGGAAGGGAAGAGGGGAGGAGAAAGGGAGGCGTGAGGAGGGGGATGCGGAGGAAGGGGAGGCAGAGGAGGGAGGTGGTGAGGCGAGGCGGGAGGGAGGGAGGCAAGAGGAGGAGAAAGGATGGAGGAGGAGAGGAGGGGTGGGAGGGGAGTGACGGGAGGAGGTGGAGGCGGGAGGAGGGGAGGAGGGAGGAGGGGAGGCGGGAGGAGGAAGGAGGGAGGAGGGTCGCGGAGGAGGTGGAGGCGGAGGAGGGAGGAGGAGGAGGGAGGAGGAGGGGTTGGACAGAGGAGGCGGAGGGAGGAGAAGAAGAAGGAAACAAAATGGAGTGAGAGAAAATCGTGGGAAAGATGGGAGAAAATTGTGGGAGAGATGGGGGAGAGAAAATCGTAATGATAATTAAAGGGATAAGATTACACTCTTTTTTGTAATTAAGTATTGCACTAATATTGTAAATAAATATGGAAGTGTATTAGTTGTGTAAAATTTTTATGAGAACATTATTGTTGTAATTATTTTTAAAAATGTAATAGAATATATAATTCTCCCTATTTAATAATTCAAATAAAATAAGACGGGCCTGCGTGCACTAAAGCTATATATTAGGCCTAGATGACAACTTCTTATCTAATTAATACGCAGCCCAGTATGTAACCTTCAAAAAAACACCAAAATTTAACAGTCTTGTATTGTATGCTACATCTTCTCCCAAGTCATACTTTTCTATCAATGCTATCAAAATTTACATAAAACACTTTTTATAATATTTTTTTGTCATTATAATCTTAATCTTAAAATTTTAATAATATTAAAACTAACAATATGTCCAACTATATCTTATGCAAACATTAAATTTTCATTGTGAAAGTGTTGTGCGAATTATGATTGCGTGTTATGCCGAATTATGATTGCGATATATCAATACATAGAATCTAATATAATTGAATAAAATAATTTTCTCGCCACCAACTTTGTTAATTAACCATACCAAAAACACAAGGATCCGATTAGCATGAAATTTATTTTTAGGTAAGTTACCAATTCTCAATAGAATCCGACACACATGTAGTCTCATGCCGTGCACATCTTTCTATCAATAATCACCAACTTATCCAAAAATAAACTTCATGCTAACCACTTCCACAACACATAAACCTTTACTAGAACTAGAAGACTAGAAGTCATGATTGGTGACTTTAATTTTCTTTGCAGAGTAGGGTAGGGTAGATCCTTTATGTAAATTATAAAATGACATTACCATCCCAATAATTAAGAATGGAAACAATCTGAAAATGCGTCGCCCAATATTAAATGAAGAATATATCTAATGATTTAACACTATCGTTAATTTGCATGCGCTCTATGTTTTCTGAATGTCATATTTATATTTTGTACAACCAATAATATATAATACTCCTATAGTACAAGAATTAAAAAAATAATTAAAAAATATTAAATATAATATTAATTATTTATAATAATTTTAAATTCTTATTTATTATCATATTTATCTCATATTTTTTTTTATTTGTAATATTTTTTCATGAAGGATAATTTTGAAAATATTGTAATTAATTCTCTTAAATTTTCTAAAACGCCGATAATTTAAGACAAATAAAATCATTTAAAACAGCATATATTATGAGACGGAGGGAGCAGTAAGTAGGAAACTAATATTTTCCTATCTTAAAATAATAATTTGATATAACTCTCTCAAACAGAAATGAGATTTACTTTTATGTGAGAGGGATCATTTTTAAGTATTACCCTTTACATCATTTCCTTAATTTAATTTATCTGATTCGATTGTGTACTGTCAATTGATTTTTTGAATAATCATAATAGAATTTTAAACACAATATAATTAAATCAGATCTGACGTGTTTTTATTATAGAATAATTTTCTCTGATACATATATTGGGCAAAGGTGCAAAAATGCTTATACTTGATCCCACTTTTAAACTAATTTATTTTCCCACTTCCACTTTAACGTTATAACTAATTTAATTTTAAAAAACGAACTTTTAAAAGCGTTTTTTATAGAATTTTTAAAACAGCTTTTTAAAAAAACAGAATTTTTTAAAAACAGATTTTTTAAAAAATAGACTTTTTAAAAGCAGATTTTTTAAAAAACAGAATTTTTAAAAACAGCTTCTTTTAAAAAAACAATTTTTAAAAAGCATTTTTAAAAAAATTTTTTAAAAAAAACTTTTTAAAGCAATTTTTTAAAAAATAGATTTTTTAAAAACAGCTTTTAAAAAAAAAAAAAAACAGAATTTAAAAAAAAAACAGATTTTTTAAAAAAATAGAATTTTTTAAAAGCAGATTTTTAAAAACAGAATTTTTTAAAAACAAAAAAAACACAAAATTTTAAAAAAAACAGAACTTTTTAAAGCAGTTTTTTTTAAAAAAATAATTTTTAAAACAGATTTTTTAAAAAAAAAAATAGAATTTTTAAAAAAGCTTCTTTTTTAAAAAACAAACTTTTTAAAAGCAATTTATTTTAAAAAAATAGATTTTTTTAAAAAACAGCTTTTTTAAAAAAACAGAATTTTAAAAAAAACACAAATTTAAAAAAAACAGAACTTTTTTAAAAACAGTTCTTTTAAAAAAAACAGAATTTTTAAAATAGATTTTCTTTTAAAAAGAATTTTTTAAAAATGAATTTTTTTTTAAACAAACTTTTAAAAGAAGATTTTTTTAAAAGAAGAATTTTTAAAAAACAGAATTTTTTTAAAAAAACATATTTTTTAAAAAGGAACTTTTTTAAAAACAGTTTTTTTAAAAAAAACAGAATTTTAGTATAATAGAATTTTTAAAAAATAGACTTTTTTAAAAAAAATAGAATTTTAAAAAAACAGAATGTTAGTATTTTAGTATTTTTTAAATTTATTTTTTTAGTATTTTTGTATTTTTTAATTAGTATTTGATGTAAATATGTTATGTTTTGAATTTTAGTATTTTGATTAAATGATGTAAATATGTTATGCTTTTTTATTTTGAATTTTAGTATTTTTTGTTTTGATTAAATGATATATATTGTTTTATTTAAAATTTTTATTATATTTAAGCATGCCACGTCATCAAATTTTAACGCTGCTTATCTTTTCTTAACTATGGCGAGAATTAACCAAAAAATATTAATGTTAAGGGTACTTTAGGAAAAAAAAATTAGTTTAGGGTGGAAGTGGGATATCCGTTATAAGCATTAGGGATTTTTTTGCACCTTTGCCCTACATATATTTAACGATAAAAATATTATAAATAAAATAAACTAGAGATATGGTTCTCCTATGTAGTAGTATATTACTCCCTCCGTTTCATAATATATGTCGTTTTAAAATGTGATAAAATTTGTAAAACGATCAGATAATATTAAATATAGTATCAATTGTTTATAATACTTTTACCTTACTTATCTCATACTCTCACTCTCTCTCATTTGTAATATTTTCTCATGAGGGTAATTTTATAAAAATTGTGACTAATTCTCCTAAATTATATAAAATCTTAAATAATTTTAAAAAAATAAAATTATTTAAAACATCATGTATTATTATATTATGAGACGAATGGATTATTTACGCAGCTCACATATACGAAGATGTAGTAATTAAAAATTCACGTGAAACAACGCTCCAACAACTAACCCTTCAAGTCAAAAGTCCTATAATGAAAGATCTAGCTCAACAAGTCTTTTATCCTTTTATTCCTCAGTTTAATTTGACTTTTATAGTCAAATTGATCATTTTTTAAATTAATAAATTTTAAATTAAAATAAAATATACACTAAATGATTATGATTATAATAAATTATGTATAATTTATTGTTAGTGTCAAGTTTTGGAATTTGAAAATTCTATATAAATATTTTTGATTAATAATTTTAAAAATAATCAATTTAATTATGAAAATCAAATTAAAATGTTTATTATGGGACGAATGGATTATCCTTTTGTACCATCCAGATTCACAATGACGAGGTAAGCAATATTTAATAGAGATGGTTCAGTAATAAATTAAAAATAAAGGGAAAAAAGAGTAAGTTGAATCAGAATATTGAGATTCCATCGCAAAGAATTCCAACAGTTGCAACAGTGATTCAAATGAGGCTCCAAACGAGCCGTAAACTTGGACGTGCTGAGATCGAATATCACTATCAATAATTTGTTAAGGCTAGAAAATAGTTCAAGAGGTCACGGGAACGCGGGCGTACGCCCGTATTAAAACCCGAATTCGTAGAAATTAGTCCACATGCATTTGAGAAACTCCGGTTATAAAAAAGAAAAAAGAATTCCATCACAAAGCATGAATGTTGGTCTTGATGAGGAGCTGTCAAAGTTTCCCCTCAAAAATTGGTCAAAGTTGGATAAAAAATAAATTAGAATAAATAATATTTTTACAATTCTCATATTATCTCAACTTGCAATATAATAAATTTTAAATTATAACTCATATCCCAAATTGTGTGGTATGTTCTTTGATTAAATTTTAAATTACAATTCCCATATTGGTCTGTTATTTGATTAAATTTTTCTTAGCATATTTTTATTCATGATTCAATGGTTATAATTAATAGAAGGGAAAATTTGTAGAAGTAATATTTTTCTTTTCATTTCATTGGAACTCAAAAACGCAAGAATTTTTTTATATAAAATTTATTTTCTTTTATATTAAAAACTCAGAAACAACACAAAGAAAAACTTCAAGATTTCTATTCTTTTCTGTTCTACTTTAAGTTTTCTATTCTCTTTTCTTCCGTCCAAAACTCAGAAACAGAGGGTTAAAAGTGTGCTTAGAGAAATTGTATAAAGAATATAATGGAGGGAATCTTTAATTATTTTGTTAAATCTAGCTAATTAATTAAAATCATTAATGATAATCAATTTAAATTTATAATCGGCTAAGATTAGAGTCAATTAATACCCAATCAAGGCAAATTAGGTATAGGATAATACAAGGAAAAAATGAGATGAATTTGGTATTGGAAACGTACGTACATTTATAAAACAATTAATTAATTCAAATCGGTCCATGCATAGTCTATTCTCACACCCGTACAAACTCATCAAACCCGTACAAGGATGGGTGGGTGGCATAATAATTTATCGTGTTAATTATTAAAATAATTAATATATTTAATTAAAATAATTTAAAAAAAGATAGTTATTGTTGATAAATTATCAAATATTTATTTAAATAATAAATTATTAAATTATATATTATTGGTACTTTTGATCAATTATATATTAAGCTAAACATTTGAATAAAATATTATGGATTTGTTTATAACTATGAGTATAAAAAAATAATTATTTTAGTTTTATTTAAGTTTGTAACGAAATTTTCTCTAATTGTTTATATCGACAACGTTTGTTTGAAATTCTAATCCTAGAAGAACTAAAATCTCAAACTTTAACAAATTTTAACATAATTATGAGAATTACTTAATAATGATTCCCTATAATTTTTCAACTAATTTATACTGTAATTATTATGTTTCAAATATATATATATATATATATATATATATATATATATATATATATATATATATCAGAGAGAAGAAGCGTTATTCTTTTAATAACATTCCGTTTTAAAAAGCATTCTTTTATCAAAACGACGTAATTTTTGGAGGACGCGCATATTTTTGTAAATACGCTTGGTGACATTGTATTTACAAAATGCCACTGCGCATTCCTCCAAAAACTACGCTGCTTTTGATAAAAGAATATTATTTAAGCTGAATGCTATTTTTATAACGCTTCGATTCTTATCTATATATATATATATATATATATATATATATATATATATATATATTCATTATTAATACAGTTAACCATGTGATTTAATATAATTTAGGTAGTACATTAAATTAATGATGAAATTCAAGCCTAATATTAGCATAATTAAATCCCTTGATTTGTTAAGATATTTTTTGTTATCTTAATCCCTTATTAAAATAGTTATAATAAAACCATCTTATATAAAATTTGTTAAATTATATTATTGTGATTAAAAATTTATAATAAAAATGGTAGAATAAAAATAAAAATATTTTAGAAGTTTCTTTTCCTATTAGAGATATAAAACAAAAACACATTTCTTTTAGCTAGTGATAATGCCAAAGTAATAATTATAATACCAAAGCAATAAGTGTCGTTGAAATTTCAAAAAATTGTTAAAACAAGTATGAAAATGTCGCTATAATAGGTTGGGTTCCTTTTGAATATTTTACAAATTTGAATAGTCTTTAATTATTACAAATTTAAATAGTCTTATACTAATATAGATAGAAAAAAGAAGAAGGCTAGGCTAGCTAAACTAAAAATTTGTGACACATTTATATTTTTAATTAAATTGTTAATTAGTGCTTGATAGTAACCTTATCCAAAAAAATATGCAATACAATTATGATGCCACGTCAGAATTACCAATAGTAAAATATAATGTAAAATAGAGAAAATGTGAGCCATTATCTGACCAATTATAGTAGCCCCGCGCGCATTCTGTGGTTGTATTTATAAATATAAATAATGACCTCGAACCGTATACAAATTGGATTAGATTGTTTGTCCATATCCGAACAGTACATGTATTTCTTAATCTTTACTAATTTTACCTGCCTTGGCCTTCCCCCTTGTCTATATAATGTCTCTATAAACTGATAAACTCCTCATCACTCTCTTCTTGTCTCTTCATCTTCTTCTTAATATACTCCTATATAAAAGGAAGAAGGAACAATAATATATAGTACGTATATATATATATATATATATATATAATATAATCGATCATGGCTGGTGGAGGAACGGTGACGTCGGGGGCCGGAGGAAAGGAGTTTGAGGCGAAGATAACCCCCATTGTTATCATCTCTTGCATTATGGCCTCCACCGGTGGCCTCATATTCGGTTATGATATTGGTATTTCAGGTCTCTCTCTATCTTTTCCTTTTTTAATTATATTCTTTTTTTAAAAACTCAATATATATATATATAACTTCCTTCATGTTGATGTTTTTAATCTTGTTTAATGGCATGCAATCATACCAGTAGAGATTTTTTCCATATATATATATATATATATATTATTTTTCACGCTTCACAAATTGTATATATGTTCGTCTTCTGAATATAATCATGAAAAATTGTAAAAACAAAACAGATGTATATTACCATGTCCACGGATTTATTATTTTTATGAGAATTAATTTACTATGATCAGTTTTAATTATAAATATATATATATATATAAATATATATATATTACGGTATATATATATATATATATATATATATATATATATTTGTTTGTTAATTCATGCTCTAATTATAATTAATATATAAATATACAATTTATTGCATGCAGGTGGTGTTACAGCGATGGACGATTTCTTAAAAAAATTCTTCCCAACAGTTTACAGAAGGACTGAGGAGAAGGGTCTTGACAGTAATTACTGCAAATACGACAATCAAGGGCTACAACTGTTCACATCGTCGTTATACCTGGCCGGTTTAACGGCCACTTTCTTTGCTTCTTATACAACAAGGAAACTCGGCCGGAAATCTACGATGCTGATTGCCGGGATATTTTTCTTAATTGGCGTCGTACTAAATGCTGCAGCTCAAAATCTTCTCATGCTCATTTTTGGGAGAATTTTACTTGGTTGTGGAGTTGGTTTTGCTGATCAGGTATCAATATTTATTTCTTTTATCTAATTATTTATTTTGTTCTTAGGTATTCCATTTAGAATTTTATTTTTCTTAAGAATATACTTGAAATTAATATTATTGTTATGGTTGCAAATATTAGTGAATTGTTGAAATTTATCCATTATTTTATGTCAATATTATTAGTAGAGTAGTACATTATAAGCTTATTGGGTTTAATAATTCCATGATAGCAATTTTTTTCTTATAAATATTTTCAATTCTGCGTTATTTAAATTGCCCTTTATTTGGTTATAATATTTTTACTTAGAAAATATGCATTGATGTTTGTGACCTAAATTATCAGCTAGTGAGGATTGGTTACAGTGTAAAAGGTTTAAAATATATTAAAAATTTTATGTGGACATGAAAATTGAATATGAATGTATTTGAGACTTCATTGGAAAAGCTAAATAAAATATGAAGTTATTGGGTGGGTATATATATTTAATTTCGGTTAAAGAAAGGTGCAAGACACATAAAAAAAGATTTGGTTATATTGTCCTAATTAATAAAAACAATTAATGCTATCAGAACAACACTTCAATAATTATTTTGGCGACAATTAACACTTGAAATCATCAATATATTACTCTAGTAACATTATTTTTAATCGGATAATATCATCTACCTAAAAAAAAGTTATGTACATGAGTTGGAGCAATGGAGTATTAATGAATTAAATTTAGTTGAAAGTTTTTATCACTTGTGATTTTTTTCAGGCAGTTCCTCTCTTCATATCTGAGATAGCACCCACAAGAATACGTGGAGGACTAAACATATTGTTTCAGCTTAACGTCACCGTCGGCATACTTTTCGCCAACATTGTAAACTACTTCACAGCGAGGTAAGTCTATGAATGCATGTTATGTTAGGGTTTAGGAATTTGTGTCCTAAAATCTTTAAGAGAACAAATTCTACAAGTGCCATCCTTAAACGATCGAGTAATCTGCCAACCATGCAATTTTAGAGAAATCAATAATTAAATTTTAATTGTGTTACTAATTAATAATTAAATCAGCTTTACAATATTGCATGATCAGTAAAACCCTTTGATGTGATCCTTTAGGATTTTGTTACTGATCACTATGGTTTAATTTTATTCCTTACATTTACAGAATACCGGGATGGGGTTGGAGGCTCTCACTGGGGCTGGCCGGAATTCCTGCAGTCCTCTTAACCATAGGTGCTATCTTAGTGGTGGACACCCCTACTAGTCTTATTGAGCGTGGCTTCTCGGAAGAAGGCAAATCAGTGCTCAGAAAAATCCGAGGCACTGACAAGATTGAACCTGAGTACTTGGAGCTAGTCGAAGCCAGCCGTATAGCCAAAGAAGTTAAACATCCCTTCAGAAATCTCCTCATGCGAACAAATAGACCCCAACTAATCATAGCAATAGCCTTGCAGGTTAACATTTTTTTTGATGTGTAAGTTTGGTCTTGCGAGTTTTATTGAGCTGAGTGATTAAATTTGTTTGTTTGGTTGAATTTCAATAGGTTTTCCAGCAATTAACAGGCATAAATGCAATCATGTTTTATGCACCAGTACTATTTGACACGTTGGGGTTTGGCGACAACGCTTCGCTTTACTCTGCTGTGATCACAGGGGCAATCAATGTGGTGTCAACTGTTGTATCAATCTACGTGGTGGACAAATTAGGGCGTCGGATACTACTGCTAGAGGCTGGAATCCAGATGTTTTTTGCACAACTAGTTATTGCCATAGTACTTGGAATCAAGGTTACTGACCACACCAACAATCTAAGCAGTGGATTTGCAATACTGGTAGTGATAATGATAGGTACGTTTGTATCCTCATTTGCGTGGTCTTGGGGTCCGTTGGGATGGCTCATTCCTAGCGAGACATTTCCGCTTGAGACGCGATCGGCGGGACAAAGTGTGGCAGTATGTTTCAATTTGCTATTTACATTTGTGATAGCACAGGCCTTTCTCTCCATGCTTTGCCATTTTAAGTTCGGCATTTTCTTGTTTTTTTCGGCTTGGGTTTTAGTCATGTCCATATTTGTGGTGTTTTTGGTACCCGAGACCAAAAATGTACCTATCGAGGAGATGACTGAAAGAGTGTGGAAGCAACATTGGTTCTGGAAAAGGTTCATGGAGGACGATGACACCACGACAAAAGTGTTTGATCCCGTTGCACAATTGTAGAACATATGCATGCTTACTCAATTGTTACCAATTTTTTCTGCCTATTATATATTTGTAAAGTGGTGCTTCACTTTATATATCAATCATCTTATTGCTACGAGACTATTGAAATGTTATGATAATTATTATACCATGTTGTTTCTTAATCTATCATTAATTTAATTATTCTATGTTGTTCAAATCTCTTCATAATTTTATTCCATTCCATTCAAGTCTAGTTTGATTTTGTGATTGTATCTATTAAAATTAAAGAAAATCACGTGTTTAAAAATATTTCAAATTAGTCGGTAATGATCTTATATTTGAAACGAAAGAGTCTCTTTTTTTAAACTATGAATTCATTTACTTAAATAATTTTATCCTTGAACAACCATATTGAATGCATAGGGCAAGAAAAAATGTACCCAAGTTTCTGTCTTCAATTTTCATTATGTATCTAGTAATAATGTGCGGTGAACTTGTAACTTGTTAGAGAATGATTAATAAAATGAGAATTTTTAGTGATTTATATGTTAAGTCGGTTGTATGCTGATTATACATGAATAATAAATATTTATAAAATTCATGATAATTATGATTGTCTACTAGTATTATGCAGTTGCCAACTCGACTTATGTAAGACAATTTATTTTTTATATTTAAATATTTTGAGATTTCCCCCCCTCGGACAGTACCAATTTTTTGATATTGAATTATGAATAGACACGTCAAGAGTTGAATAAGGTCATGATGACGGCAAATCTCTGGCTCTTTTAGAACATACCATAAATCCTTAAAATGTAACCACCAAGGCACCAACCTGCAACCATAGCCATCAGACAATCTTTCCTTTGAAGTACTTCAACCATTCCTTCTTTACCTAATTGGTTGTGCTTGGAACAGAACATATTGAATGTGCCTATTTAGGGGTGCAAATGAGCCCAACTTGAATTGATTATTGAGTTTATTATATTTAGTTCATAAAATTTACCGACTATGAAATAAAGTTTGATTAAAATTCGTTTAGCTACCGGTCGAGCACAATCTCAAATCGATCTCGAACAATTTGAACTTTTCAAACGAATATAATCTGAGTATTAATAAAAAATTACTATTTAAAGATAAAGATGTTTGAATAATTTATAAAACTTTAAAATTTATTTATATTTGAATCATTTTTATTTTTAGTCGAGTTCGACTTTTAGCCGATCATTTGTTTCATATTATGGGCATACTAATAGGAGCACTACTCGTTTCCTATGGTACCAAATTTATACTAGTAATTGAGGACTACAGTCTACAACTATTGTCGGGAGTGATTAATATAAAATTAATTTTAGTCAATTAATTAATTTGTTAGGAATGGTGATTTTTCTGCTTGTCAGCACTGAATTGAACAACTTTTCACTATCAATAAGTCTTGGCAGACCGAAATATTGGACATTTTCAAATTATTATTTTTTGTTTGTGACTCCCAAAAAATGTATAGTATTTATTGCAACAGGAATTTTTACAAAATATAGTGTTTTAGGTGTAATTTAGATATATATACAAGAATATGGTTGTACAGTCTGTATAACCCCTGTTCTTGTATATATATATATCCAAATTACATCTAAAACACTATCGTTTGTAAAAATTCTTATAAAAATAAATAACATATATTTTTTAAAAGTCGAAGCAATTTTTTTTTTGAAAATATCCAATATTTCCACTATTGTCAAATGTCAATAGCACTCTTTCACTAAAAGCAATCGGCAGTTGGGCACGCCTCATTAATGAAAGAGGCGAATTAAATGACTCAATCGGCGGCTAAAATCCCTCGGTGAGGTTAGGCTTGGCATCTACTACTAGTATAAAACTGCCACATTCATACACAAACTTCTCATCTCTCTTTCTCTCTCCTCTTTTTCTGTTTCCCCTTTCTCTCGCAGCTCAGCCCAAGAGTAAACAAGTATCAGAGCCTTTTGTTCTTAGAAATCTGATAGTCCATGGGGTTGGTTGTCGAGAATAGAGTAGTGGGTCTGTTTTGGGGGGTAATATTTGGTTGCTTCCAGTTCTCCATTGGAGCAGTGTATAAGGTAGGGGACTCTGCTGGATGGACTACTATTGGCAAGGTTGATTATAGACAGTGGGCTGCTACTAAGACCTTCCAGCTTAATGATATCATCCGTATGTCTAATTTTCCTCTTTAATTCCCCTTCCTCTTTCTCTCTGTAGTGCTGAAAATTCTGCACCCAAATTGCCTGAGAATGCTGTGAAGTGTTGCACTGTAATTATATAGTACAAACTTTCTAAACATTTTCTGGTAATTTGGACTTAAAAGATTTGGGCCATTCTACCATTGCTCTGTTTGTATACATTCTTACTATGTAGTGTATAAAAATAAAATAAAAAACAAGGTGTTTGTGGGTGTGTGTTGTTGAATTATAAAGATTTTTGATGCATTGTATTTCCACAGTTCTCATCTTAGTACGTAGTTTAGATTAGAAAGAGTTTTGATTTTTGGTCTACTTAATAATAATAAGTTAGTTGAAACCAGGGTACACTACACTCAGTTTTTTCCACGAAAAAGTCCCATTTGCCAATATGTTCCACAAAAAAGTAGTTTAAGATGACAATATCCTAAATTTTAACTTAGAGGCTGTTTAATTAACACTGAATAACTGAATCGGTCAGCCATTCAATGCGTTTGTTTTGAAAAAAAAAATGATCTGATGGTTTAGCGTCATTTTTTTGGCTGAATGGGCTGGATGAGCTACTGAATAAAGTATTTTTTTTTTGCAATATTAACTGTTATATTAAGTAATACTTTCTCCGTCCCATAGTTATAGGCTGATTTTCCATTTTGAGATGTCCCAATATATAGGCTACTTACCATTTATAAAATTTAGTTGGTTCATTGTTTTACTTTTATGCCCTTATAATAAATATTCAACTATTACTCTTTTTTTGAAAAAATAACATTCAATGTCATTATTTTTATCACCACATTTAATGTTGTTGTATTCTCTTTGGTTAAAGTTATATGATTATGAACTTTAATGGTCAATACACGTCAATCAATGAAGTTGAGAGTATAAGTAAGGAGTAATTAACTTATTCATTAATTCCATATTAAGGGGTATATGTGGAAAATTATGTTAAAAATGGTCACTTAAACTAATTTTCTTAAACTATGTGCCAAAAGAAATCAGCCTATAACTATGGGACGGAAGGAGTATTAAATAAATGTACAACAATTTTGAATTTTTTCAGAAGGGTAAAATAATAAAAATATGTTATTTAGATGTTTTAGACATGTCAATTGTCAAATAATTTTTTCCATTCAGCTCATTCAGATTCAGAATCATTTCATTCAGTTTTTATCAAACAACCCCTTATTGTTTTTAGGGGTATATTGCAAATTTCAGAAATGGACTCTTTTTGGGACAAAGGGGGTATCTTTTCTTTAAATTACTCAGCATCAAATGGAGGAAGAAACCCTTTTTCTGAGTTCCCCCTTCTTATGTTCAAACTGATATCATCCAGTAGTTATAGTTGCAGTTGTAGAATATCTTTTCCCAAAAGAGCCACCCTTTCTGTTTCTTTGTTTTGCCTTTTAGAGTAGCAAGTTAATATGCTTGTTTTTGAATAATTCCTCCTGCCACTGCCTTTTTGGATTTGATGGAAGCATGAATGGCATGTGGAGTCTTATCTGCAACTAAGGAAACATCTAATGATAAATCTTACTGTAAGCACCAAAGCCATTTGTAGTCATGAATCATGATGGTGGTGGAGGCATGAATGCTTGTTAAGTCGGTTATTGTTCCCTCTTTGAATATTGTCCAGCCTGCCACAAACTCGTTATCATCATCATCATCATCTTTATTCATGCACGAACTAACTTTAGTTATGATAGCAGTTGCTTTCACATTAAAAATCCACCCACACCACCACACACTCATTTCCATTGCATTTTTGTCCCTACACCTCTACCAAGGTCCAAGGGTGTAGTGCTACTATACGTGTGTGATAGTAAGGATTTAGTTGAGGAGTTAACTTATGTTCTGTTTTTGTAACTTTTGTTAGTGTGATGCGATCATTCATCTCATCTATTAGTGAAAAATATGCCATATGAAAATATGGCATGAGTATTATTTTTTTGATGCTATACAGTCGATGAAATTCTGAAAATGAATCATCATTCATCAAAATTTATTGAAAAAGTTATCTTTAGCTAATTAGCAAGCTTTGTTTAATTTTTGAACTTACACTTTCGGAAAAAAATAGGAGAGTCGTTAAAATTAAATCAATATTAGAGAGGAAGAGTTAGGTTTACATATGCAAAAAAATCTAGTAGTTACTGCTTAATGAGCTAGGTTGCAAGTGTACTTAATTTGAATCTCATTGGTGTAGTTCTTAAGAACATATCTCAATCTAGAATTACAAGACCTTACATAACCCTCAGCTAGAGCTTCTTTGGTCAAACTTCCAATTTGAGAAAAACTAGAATCCCACAATTCCTTATTGAGATCTCATCACTCTTTCATTCATTCTCTGGTATACGCAAAACATCAGATGATTCAGTTTAGAAAATTATCAGGACCTTTTTATTAGAAAATGACCTTAAAAGGGGAACCATCTTGTTGTTGCTCGGCATTCAATACTAGGTTTTAAATCCTTCCTAGAGCTATTTCTATCCAGTGATGCATTTCAAGCTTGACTCATCAATTTTCTGATGTTCAGATTAGAACTAGTTTCATGCTTTAATTTCAACAAGATAACTTGGAGCTTTTCATTTCCTCATTTTGCTTACTTAAGCAGGCATTTCTAGTAGAAGCAATACTGCTTTGGTGACTAGAGAATCCTTACAAAAAAGAGAGACAAAATTATTTGTATGGTTGTGGTTGGTAACAACAGTTGGACCCACCCATGTATGGTGGTTCATCTACTAATTACATTTTGACATATCATTTTGTAAACTATTTTTTGTAAGAGTTTTTTGTATGTGTAGCAATACTCTTATAGAAGAACCCTTGGGAATTATCTTCCCAAGCAACTTACCCAGTCATGCTTGCTTTTATCTTTTACTTTGAAGAAGCTCCTATACTATTAAAATATCATTATTTTGATATCTTGAATTTGTATATAAATTTATTTATATAAATGTCTTGGTGGTAAATCCATCTATCTACTCCTTCAGCCTATCTAACAATGTGTTAATGGTGTAAACAGTGTTCGAGTACAGTTCTCAATTTCACAATGTAATGCAAGTTAAACACGCCGAGTACAAGTCATGCAATGTATCATCCCCTATTGCAACCCACACAACTGGCAATGACTCGATCACCATCACTAATCACGGCCACCATTTTTTTCTATGTGGGGTTCCAGGTCACTGCCAAGCTGGTCAGAAGGTTGACATAAATGTGCTTCGCGATTCTTCAATGGCTCCAACTCCTTCTACATTGTCCTCTTCGGTTCCTGGTGCCATAGTACCTGCACCTTCTCCTAGTGAGACAGCTCCAATGTATGTCTCGAGTAGGTTTTTTAGTTACCTCTGGTTGACTATGGCTGTAATTGCAGCTGTTCTTCGAGGTTTTGATTAAATCATAAAATTTCCTTGGGTTTCGTTTGTGGGAAGTCTATATGTTGGAATGAAGTTTCCATGGGGTTATGTGAGGAGAGCTGGTGGAAATATCAATTTCCCATGTGAAAATATCAATTCTTTAAAATTATAGTCAACTATCTATAATTCCTACTAAAATCAAATTAACCTCGCATTTGGGATAAATTACACCCATGCCATTTATTAGCAATTGTGACATAAAGATTACAAGACTGTAAGATCCTGGATTAATTCACCGTTCTCCTTTGTCTCTGTCGTACTTTACAATAGTTTCTTGGCATTGGTATCAGAGGCCAAAAGCTCCGCGTACATTATAGTTATTGCTTTTTCAAAGTATGCCCTAGCCTGAGCTCTCTTGATCTGGGAAAAAAAAATAATTAAATGAAAGCCTGTAGAAAAAGAAATAGAGAACATTTGTATTGATTTCAACTCATCTAATAAATTCATACCTCTCCACCCCCAAAAATAATGTGAATGTGTATATCAAAAAATTTGAAAGATTAATGCTCATATGGGCTCTTGTTTGGAATGTCTTTAAAAAGGAAACAGAGAAACATCGCCTGAAACTGGAAACTTGCCTTGAAGGTTGGAGTGAGCAGACCATTATCCAAAGTAAACGGTTCAAGCACCAAGGTCACAGCTTTAGCAAATTCGAAGCCTCTCAGCTGCAGAATAATATGTTACTTTGTGGAAGTACAAATACTGCATTATTCTACTACAATTTTGCAGATTTAGAGTACCTGAGCTTCTCTTCCCACATTGTCCATTTCAGCCAAGACGGCGGCCTTTGTTCTTGGGTCCTTGCATAGTTGTTCTAAATTTTCATACTGCACTCACAGATTGCAACAAAATCATATACTAATAAATGGATGAAGGTTACTCCTTTGAGCATTCAATGCATTGAACTCACAGTTAGCTCATCATATATTTACTGTGACGGAGATCGGCCTCAAAACATGTTTTAAGAGTGCTAAAGATGGAAGATTTAAAACTACGTAGATTGACTGGGTGAAAAATGTCGAAATTCATCTGCCTTGTACATTAAAACCAATATTTAGGAATACTCTATATAAGAATAACCTCTACAATATTATAAAAAAAATTGGTCCCAATTTAGGCCACTTATAAATAGGAATAACCTCTAAATTGTAATATGTTATATACTTTTTAAGTCCCGTATTAAGAAACTATACCTCTATATAGTAATAATTTATATATATATATATATATATATATATATATATATATATATATATATATGAGAGAGAGAGAGACAATATTAATTTTAAAAGTTAGAAAAGACTACAATTACTATAAAGAACTATATTTTCCTATAAAAGACTACATTTCCTATAAAAGACCACATTTTCCTATAAAAGACTACTTTGCATAAAGATTTTTGAATAATAATTATTAGGGAGTTCTTATTGATATTTTTGTTAAAGTGGATATTATTCGGAAAATATTTTGTACCAATATCTCTATTTAGTAATAACCTCTCAATTAGAATACAAAAAGTTTGGTCCCAAATCTATTTATAAATAGAGGTTTTACTGTAATTTGAGGGTTACCAATATGAAATTACCTTGATACCTTCAGCTACTGCCCATGGTTTCAATACATCCTGGTCTAACGAGACAACAGCAACCAAAGCGGATTTAGTGCTGTCACCTACCAACACAAATAATTGAGTCTTGCAGACTTGCAGACACATGCAGAGAAAGCAGAAGTTTTCCAACCTTGACTCTTACCATATATGAAGCACTGTGCAACAAACTTGCACTTAGCATATACATTCTCAAGTTTCTCAGGAGCTACGTATTCTCCCTGCGCCAGTTTGAAAATGTTCTTCTTCCTGTCATAGTTTTTACAAGATTCAGTACAATCAAGAAGCTTACTCCTTTTATGGGATGTCCAAAGAGGATATTATACTTCTAAATATTAGATAAATCACAAGTAACCTAGCCATCATCAAGTCCTTCAAGGTCTATCACCACCAATATAATTCCCTCACCTATCAATGATCTTAAGTCGACCTCCGGGTAACCACAACCCTATATCTCCAGTATGCAACCATTTGTCATCATCCATTGCTTCTCTCCTGACCAATTTGATTGCATAATCAGATATATTCAACTTTCACAGAAACACCCACACAGACCACTAGACCAGACTCTCACTCACTCGCTCATACACACAAATACAAAATTGACCATCAAAGCTGGAAAGGTGTGTACGTTTGCATTTCATCTTTATAGTAGCCTGGGAACACAGTGGGTCCCCTTACACAGATCTCTCCACGTGGATAGGGCTGATCTTCGGATTTATAATCCATTTCCGGAACATCTACAAGCTTAACTTCTGAAGTAAATGAAAATAAAAAAATAAGCTTAGTCCGAAGTACGTGTCTGCATTGAAAAGAAAAAATAAGCATGTACTCCACTAAAAAATGACTACTTCTGGAAAAGGTAAACATCAGGAACAACATTAGTTCATGACTCATTTAGACCAAACAAAGTAATATAAGTCATTCAGTGGTACATATTTCAACATAGCGAGCACTTAATGTCTAAATAGCGTAGCTGGTTAAGTTGGTGAAATATGGAAAAGAATAAAGTAGGCTGTTACTAAATCTAAACCAAAGCAATAATTGGTGCATGCTGCTATTATGCGTGACGCGGATAACAAGGCTAAACTATAACTATCATGATTATTCATACAATTACTCACCACAAGCAGGATTAGGCGAGCCCACATGGCCAGATGAGTAATCATTCTCATCTGTGGAAGATATCATACAAGAAGCCTCGGTCATTCCATATCCTTCTATAACTTGACCACCAAAGCATCTGTGAAGTAATCCAAGAAACTAATTACCATAATTTATAATTTACCATAGCTAGGAATTCATTCATGAATAAAATCAACTTACACCCTCAAAAAGTCCATGACATCTGGAGACAAGGGTGCTGCAGCTTAAATCACAAAACGAACTCGACCTCCAAGTTTTTCCTTTATTTTGTTAAATACCAATTTGTCCCACATGGGAGATGGATTCTTTCCTGAAAAAGGTGAATCAGACGTATAATTATGAGAGTAGAAAAATATTCACTTTACTCTGCTTTCTTCAGTTTTTTAGTGTTCTTATGGGCTCAGAAAATTGGCACAGAGGTCAAGTATAAAAATGTTAACTATCATGCTCTGAATCTTTCACAAAGTACAAACAAGTTTTCAAGTTTTATTCTATTTAGTAAGTAGTTCCTGCATAGGTTTGATATATGATGCAGTCAAGTAAGCAACACTAATGGACACAAGGTATACACGCAAACAAGTTTTCAAGTTTTGCTAGTAGTTAAAAATTTCTCACCTTTCATGTGGAATCTTAATTGGAAGGGATCAAATGGTGGAAGAAAGATTGGAAGAAAGGTACTTCTCTTTCAGATAGAAAGGAAAAGGGAAGGGAAAGTGAAAGTGGAGGAATGTCTCATGGCCCATGAAACTCTTTCTTGCCAAAATGAGCAGTAATGATGAAGGAAACAACTGTGCCAAGGTCTTTGCTATTAAATTACATTAATAATTGTGATTAAGGACGATGGAAAATTAACAAGACCTATAATAAAGGGTGTTGAAATTCTGGGCAAACAGAGCATAATATTTGAAATTTCAACAGAATATAGTTTATCAATACTACACCACTCAGTATCGATTGCTTCTTAGCATTGAAACCAGCATTGAATAGTCTCTCCCTTGTAGCACCAGATGCCTTTACAGAATTTGTAATACTGCAATGACCAGACAATTTGACAGAATTGCTGAATGGTCAGAGGAATTGCAAATCAGGAAGAAACTAAGCAATAGCATATAATTGTTCATACCCTGCATAAATTTTATTAAGCAACCTAGGAACGCTGCAGAATATAGTGGGTCTTAGAGTTGCCATATCATCCATCAATTTCAAATTGTCCTAAGATAAAAATAAATAATGAACAGCACGTAAGGCTCTGTGAAGAAAGTTGCAATAGATGCTACTCTATAATAACTGGTAAAGGGACCAACTTTGTATCATGGCTCTTTCTCCACTTTCCTTTGAGGAGATTTTTATGATTACCCAATCCAGTGTTTAAGGATTAACATTTTTTGATTAAATATTATCTGCCGATAAAAAAGACAGAAAATTGCATAATGGGGGCACTGCTAAAGGATGTAAAAAGGAAATGAAATACAAAACCAATTAGAGAAGGCATCTGTTTGGTTGTTGATAGATCACAGGCTTAAAACTAACAATCTTTTTCAAGTGTATAGATTCCACGGGGAATATTACTTGGACATTTGTGATATGTGCATGCACAGTATTAAGACTCATTCTCATCTATTCTTTCAACGTCATGTTGCTTGGAGTTCAATAAATTACTTGTTTATTACATTTGAGGAGTCTTGGGTGTATTCTCAGATGCTTTTGACCAAGTTTAGATATTTGGAAGGAACAAGGATGCTAAGGTACCATGGACATACGGAATTTCAAGTTTACATGCTACATGGACTAAATTAAGAAACATAAAATTCTTACTTGCTGAGGCGAGGCGTAAAAGTTTTTCTCTTACACTTGCTGTGATGTTCAGCTTAGGAGCCTTTTGTAGTTTTGCAATTTCAGAATTCGGAAATGGAAACTTCCATATTTAAGTATTTACCTTGTCGCTTTCTTTCCACTGTATCGGAATCCCCAGTCCCATACCAAAAAACATATGAAAAGGACTGAATTTTATAGGGTCTTAACTCTACTATTAAGAATACCAATAAATTGTCATGACTTCTGGGAAGATTTGTGGTGGACCAAGATGATCCAGGCGCACTAGGAGCATTGAATTGAGCCTTGACCTGAGCTTGGGTCATTACATGTATATTTATGTGTACTATGAATCGGGACAGATCAAATTACTTGAGTAATCCCAGAACAAACTGGAAATAGAATAGAACACAAAGACGAGTCTCGTACCCCCTGGTAGAATCCAACTGCAGTTCCATAATATGCCAACAGGACCTGGTTATATCGTTCATAAATGTGCGCCAAAGGCAGATATGATATGTAACTGTTAAACAAGGAATGAAATGTCAGCAAAAACCTGGATATTCAGACATGTTAAAGAATCATAACATCGTGCAGTCATCATTGTTCTGTAACTTGCTCTCTCTAAAGCAATGATACTCACACATCTGAAGGATTCCATATGATTTTAACACTTGCACCAGCAACATTAGCAATCAAGCCTCCATGGGTCAGGACAGCTCCCTGACCACAATTACATTAAGGATCGGACTTCATTTTATAGGCAGTTAGATAACATAACACAAGGATTGAAGAGAAATTCATAGGATTTGAAACCTTGGGGTTCCCAGTTGTACCGCTTGTATAGCATATTGTAGCAATGTCAACAGGTTTTGGTGGGTAAAAAGGCTGTAGATTGCTCTGGCCCTGAAAGGATACCATCCATTTTATTTAAGAAACATATTGTTATTGTTATGGACGGAAATATGAGTGACTTTTGACACTCTTATAATACATGTATGACCAACTATATCTTCATATTTGATACTTCAGTTTCATAAACTAACAGAATGTGCTCATATGTGTGTGTATATGTATATATGTATGTGTGTGTGTGTGTATATATATATATGTATATATCATCCTGGATTAAATGACTGAGTATGGAATTTCTAAGGAGGAGAGAAGGTCGCAAAGGGGATAGGCATGAGGAAGAAGAAAGAGAATGCTTATGTTACATGGGATTTTAATAAGCATTAAGGTGGCTAGAGCCAGCATGGTAATCTCATACCTAATAATTACTGTCACTAATCCAAATAGCTTGTCCAACAAATATATAAACACCGACCTAGTTCACCAGAATTATCAGAGTATGAGGGATAAATTTTTTGTTACACATGGATAGAGATAGTGCGAGATACATAATATAGGATAAAATGGGAATAACATACTTGCAATTAGGAAAATAAACAACTCTATAAAAACATTGTTAAACCTCACTTTACCAAAAAGTTAAACGAAAAAAGTCCCACTCCTATCTAAGTTCCATAGTGGTCCAATTTAAAATAAATAAATAATTTTTTTTAAAAAAAGAGGATAAGTGGAGATTCTCCTAATAAAATCCAACAATTTGTTTGTCTTTTGCTTAATATCCTTCACGGCTCAATAGGTGTTGCAATAAAATTCAATAAAAGGTGGGTTCTCAATGAAATTGGAGGAGATGTGAAATCTTTGTTCTTTCTTAATCAAGTGGACAAATGTTACGGTGAGAAAGAGAGAATTTTTTTTTCCATGAACTAAATTATTGGAAGAGTAAAACTGAAATTACCTGACTAAGTAGTTTTGAATACGATACAACCTCAACACCTGGTGTTGATGGTAGTGCTAACATTTGATCATCTATCCCTCCAACTACCTGCAACAGTACAGTTGAGTTTTATATTATCACATGCACATTTACATAGCTCAGTTTGATAGGGGAAACAGAATGAATTTTTATACCACTATGAGACGCACGGAAGGGATCTTTGACAAGAAGCTCAGCAACTGCAATCTCAAGTCAAAGGTTGTCAAGGGAGTCTTTGGATATAAAGCAAAATAATTTTCTACAAAAGCTAATAAACTATCCAAACTTTCAAATTATGAATATAGAATCATTAGCAACTTCTGAATCGGATATTTTAAAATTTGTGAAGTGTTGATCAAAAGTTCTCAAACAAAATCATCAATGTGCAACTACTCTCATCATGAAATATATAAACAAATTCTTGTTGGATATTTTCATTATCTAACAAGTATATAATAAATATATTATATGCTATACATATAGCCAACAAATAAATTGGTTTAGCTGAAAAAGAGGAAAAAGTTGTAATGTTAAAGACTTGGTCAACAACATTATGAAAATTTTTATTTTTAAAAGATGTCAACTAACATTGTAATTAATTAATATTAACTAAATAATTAGGCCAACGGTTAATTGCTGAGTAAATTGGGATGCCAACGTTACGAATAGAAACGACAATTGGGATGCCAATAAATAGGTCGTCAATCTACCCAAAATCACAACTTCAATCATTCAAATTCCTTTTCAAGTTCTTAGAAAAATTATCATTCTAAATATTTTTTCTTGTTATAATTTTCTTCTCTCTCATTAATAGTTTGCAACTAGTTTTGTTTCTACACAACAAAGTCTAGTACAGAGTAAAATATGGGTTTGTTCATCTTGGGAGATTAATTCGTAGTAACCCTGTGTAGCAAAGGTAACGAAGAAAAGAGTGGTCAACCATTTGATTCAGGCGGTAATATTGTTGTTCTACATCAAAATACAAAGCGGATTACAACAATCTTAAGACTATATTAACAACAATGGAGGACAACGATGCAAAAAATAGTTTGAATCAAATTAACAAACTCGAAAAATTTGATGGATTATTTTTCAAACGTTGAAAGAGAAAATTGTATTTTTGTTAACGGCATTAAAACTTGCTCATGTGCTAAATGAAGAGTAAAAGGAAGAAGAAAAAAAAAATGAGACACTGACAGAAATGAAAAGTCGAATAAAATGGAAACAAGATGACTTCATGTGTAAATGGTACATTCTAAATGTGTTATCCAATTCATTGTACGATGTATATAAAGCCAAGTTTATGGAAAAGACGGCAAGAGAATTATGGGAGGATCTCGACAACAAGTACAAAATCAAGAACGCCGGAAATAAAAAAATTCTAATAAGATCGTTATTTGATTATCAAATGATAAAAAACAAATCTGTTATGCTGCAAGTACATGAATTTTAAATTATTATGAATCAAATTGTACCGGAAGGCCATAGCCTTGACGAAGGGTTTCAAGTGTCGACAATCATTTCAAAGTTACCATTTTCATGAAAGATTGTCGAAAAGAATTGAAACAAAAGAAAGATGCAATGACTATGCAAAAACTTATTAAATTTCTCCAAGTTGAAGAAAATTCTCAAAACTTGCATAAATTGGAAATAGAAAACAAAAGTGTTAAAACTCTTGTCATAGAAAATGCATCTAAATCAAAAGGCAACAACAAAAGAAAGTGTGGTGGTAAAGATAACACTTCCGGAAATAAAAATAGAAGGATATTTGTTGGAAGTGTGGTAAGCCAAGACACTTAAAAAAATAATATATTTTGTATTTAAAGCAAAGGCAACAAAAGAATGACCAAGCAAATATGGTAGGCAATGAAAATATTGTTGCTATGATTATGGAGACTAACATGGTTGAAAATGACATGGAATGGTGGATCGATTCTAGAATAACCAAGCATATTGCTAAGAATAAAGCAATATTTAAAGCCTATGAACCTATGAAGGATAGTCAAAAACTATTCATAGGAAATTCATCAACTACAAAAGTGATGGGCAAAGGCAATGTGGTTCTCAAGTTATCATTCGGGAAGACAATCACTCTTAAATTCAGTGTTCTAAAAATCTTCGCCTAGGTCCGCTTTAGACCCACTTTAGGCGCTTAGTCCCCCGACGCCTCACACTGACTCCAAAAAGCATGAAAAAATCCTTCCAGAAATTAAAGTAGGGGGCCTAGTCTGGGTCTGTATTTAATAGTTTTTTTTTTTTAATAACTACCCAGACCAGATCTTAATATATTTATTTTTATAATGATTTACCATATTAATAATGCAAGTTATAGTATATCAAATCACAACAACAATATCAAGTCAAAATGGATAATTTTATTATAGTTGTAATTTTTTGAACTTGTACCGACTTCAAATTATATAAATGATGATACATTTGTAATATTTAGTTTAATTCAATATAATTCTTAAATTTATGTTTAGTTTTTTAAGTTTTAATATTGAATCAATTCTTGAAATTTTAAATTTTATTATTTAATAGCAATCTTGTTTATGAATAAAACTATTACGTTAAAGATATGTTTGAACTTTCAACAATTGCATGTTTGCGTTTGAACTTTGACATTGACAATATGGATATATGTTTGAACTTTAAGCAAAGGCCTTTATTATCTTTATTATAGATTGTTTTTGCTTTATATTATTGTTTTGTTTGGATAAATGTAAGATAAAATATTAAAAATTGGCTTAAAATAAAAAATCCCGCCTAGGCCCTTAAAGCCCCTAAGCGCTAGCCCCTAGCCAAATTTTAGCGCCTTTTAGAACATTGCTCTTAATGATGTTCTTCATGTTCCAGAAATTAGGAAAAACCTTGTATCTGTTAGTCTTTCAAACAAACATGTCATAAAAATTTTGTTTGACGCTAATTGTATTGTATTGACCAAGGGTGACATGTATGTCGGAAAATGATATGAATTTAATGGCATGTACAAACTAAATATTATTAATAAAAATTTATCTTTTGCTTATATGATTTCTATTTTTGATGTTTGACATGCTAGATTAGGACATGTAAATTATAAAAGTATGCGTAACATGAGTAATCTTAGTTTAAATCCTAAGATTAATTTTTTTGATTTAGAAAAATATATTGTGTGTTAAGTCTAAAATTGTCAACAAGTCTTTTAAAAAGTAGAAATAAATTCACAATTATTAGAATTAATTCATTCCGATATTTTTGAATTTGAAGGCATATTAACTAGAGAAGGTAAAAGATATTTTATAACATTTATAGATAATTGCTTTAGATACACTCAAGTGTATTTGTTAAGGACTAAAGATAAGGTTTTAGAAAAATTTAAAATTTACAAGGCTGAAGTTTAAAATCAATTAAATTGAAAATTAAAAATCTTAGATCGGATAGAGGAGAATACTTCTGAATGAATTTTGTGAGAATTATGATATAATTCATCAAACTACAACCCCTTATGGTTCTCAACAAAATGGAGTGGCAGAACGAAAAAAAATAGGACATTTGAAAAAATGGTCAATACGTTACTCATTACTTCTGGTTTGCTTAATAATTTATGGGGGAAGCATTAATGACTGTTTGTTATATACTGAATCGTATATCCCATAAGAAAACTCTTATTTCACCTTATGGATTGTGGAAAAAGTGAAAACCTTCTCTTGACCATTTAAGGGTGTGGGGATGTATGGCGTCAGTAAGGTTAACTGATCTTAAAAGGCATAATCTTAGAGCTAAAGCAATCGAGTGTGTTTTTATAAGCTATGCACAAAATAGCAAAATCTATAAATTCTTGACCATGGAATCCACATATTCTGTTAGCCAAAATATAATTTTGTAGTCTAGAGATGTTGAGTTCTTTGAGAATTCATTCTTTAGGAAAAGGTCAAGAGAAGACATTGATAAATAGGATCAATGAACAATTCATCAGAACCAAATGATGAAATGAAACTTACTATATCTACCGAAGAAATAGAACCAAGGAGTAAGAGAGCAAAGATAGAAAAATCATATGGTCCTGATTTCTACATATACCTAATAGAAAGAAACAGGGATGATATTGTTTCTTCTAGTATTTTTGTGACTAAGCATGATTTTAGTGATAGAAATTCATTGACTTTAAGAGAAGTTATGTCCTCTCCAGATTCAAGTTTTTGGCAGGAAACTATTAATGATGAAATGAATTCTATCATGTGCAACAAGACTTGGGTCTTGGTGGATTTACCTTCTGGTTGTAAACCCATTGGCTGTAAATGGATCTTTAAAAGAAAAAGAAAATCAGATGGATTCATTGATAAATATAAAGCTGGACTGGTAGCCAAAGGTTTTTAAGCAAAAAGAATGAATTGATTACTTTGATAGATATGCTCCAGTAGCAAGAATTAGTACAATTAGGTTATTAATTGCATTAACATCAATTCATAAACTTGTTATACACCAAATGGATGTTAAAACTGCTTTTCTAAATGGTGATTTAGAAGAAGACGTTTATATGGAACAACCAGAAGTGTTTGTTTTGAAAGGCCAAGAAAGAAAAGTTTGCAAACTTATTAAATCTTTATATGGCCTAAAACAAGCACCTAAGCAGTGGCATGAAAAATTTGACCAAATGATTGTTTCCAATGGATTTAAAATAAACGAATCGGATAAATATTTTTATTCTATAAGTTTAGTAAAGGTTTTGGTGTTATAATTAGTTTATATGTTGATGATATGCTTATTTTTGGTACTAGTGAAAAAGTAGTATTAGAAACTAAAGCATTATTGTTTGCTACTTTTGATATGAAAGATATAGGGGAGACTAATGTAATTTTAGGTAGTAAAATTGTGCGGTCTCAGGATACCATTTCTTTAACTCAGTCTCATTATATTGAGAAGTTGTTAAAGAAGTTTAATCACGAGAATTGCAAGATAGCTTCTACCTCATATGATCATTCTGTTAAGTTATTTCCAAATAAAGGGAATAGCATATCTCAGTTAGAGTATGCAAGTGTAATTGGTAGTCTAATGTATGCACTGCAGTGTATTAGACATGATATAACATTTGCGGTTGGAGTATTGAGTAGGTTTACTCATAATTCAGGTTATGCTCATTGGGATACAGTATCAAGGATACTTAAATATCTTAAAGGCACAATGAACTATGCATTATGCTATACACCTGTGGTAGAAGGGTACACGGATGCAAACTGGATAACGAATTCGAATGAAATAAAGTCTGGATGGATATTCACTTTAGGAGGATGGACAATTTCTTGGGGTTTCAAGAAACAAATCTTGAAAACACATTCAATTATGGAATCCGAGTTTGTTGCATTATCAGTTGCTGTAAAAAAGCCAAATGACTAAAGAATTTATTATTTAAGATACTACTTTGGCCCAAGCCAATGATAACTATCTTAATATATTGTGATAATGAGGCAGCATTATCACGATCTTACAATAAGGTTTATAAATAGAAGTCTAGACATATAAGTTTAAGACATAGTTATGTATGGAAGCAAATCAATAAAGGAGTTGTTATCTTTAATTATGTCAAGTCAAAGAATTTGGCAGATCCTTTTACAAAAGGTCTAGGCAAGGATATAATATGCAAGACTTCCGGGGGGATGGGTTTAAAGCCTTTGAATGAGAGGTAACCTATAAGTGGAGCCCAACTAAATACTAGAATAACATCTAGTATATTAGTTCGATGGAAAAATTCTTATAGTAATAACTAGCTATAATATGAAAAAGAAATTCTTCAAAACCATCTCAAAGTTAGTGTATGCTTGTGTGGAAAACAAAGAGGGTAGGGTAAACCTTTAATGAACATATATCCAGTTTGGAGGATGCAAATCATACAAGTGCATTTAATTAGATTCACATATGTAAGTGAAGTGGGGCCGCTTCTGCAAGACATAAGGATTGTCTCTAAGTCACTTACGAAACCCGAGAGGTAAACACAAGGCCATAAATGTGTTGGGTTTTCTTAAACTATAAGGGATATAGTATGTGTCTATTAAGCAAGATATCATTTTTTTTTAAAATAGTTCAAAGTTAACGCTACTAAGAATTTAGATATTTTGTGATATAGATTATGTAAAGGTTCAAGTTGAAAGACACCTCTTACTTATGTATGTTATATCCAATAAGAGAAAGAAGAAGGTCAATGGAAAAGGATTAGAAAATTAAGAAAATTGGGGAGGATTGTTAAATATTTTTTATTATCTAAAAAATATATTATATGTTATCCATATAGCCAACAAAATGAATTGGTTTAGTTGGATAAGAGAAAAAAGTTGTATTGTTAAGGACTTGGGTTCAAGTCATGACATCAACATTGTGAAAAATTTTGTTTTTAAAAGATGTCAACTAGGATTGACATTAAATTAAGGGATGAACTAATTCAACATACCACTTCAAAGGGTGTTTGGAAAACCTATAAATAGGTTGTCAATCCTACCCAAAATCACAAATTCAATCAGACAAATTCCTTTTCAAAGTTCTTAGAAAAATTATCATTCTAAAAAAAAATCTTATTATAATTTTCTTCTCTCATTTATAGTTTGCACTAGTTTTTAGTACAGAGTAAAATCGGAGCCTATCTTATCACTAATTCATAGTAACCCTATTTAGCAAAATAAGGGGCGAATATAGTTGGTCAACCATTCGATTCAGGCGATAATATTGTTGTTCTACATCAAAATACAAAGCGGGTTACAACAATTCTGACTATTGGATACAATATTGAGTGTGAAACTGTGGCATAAAACGTAACAATATCTTGAGAATGAATCCTTTGTTTGTGTGAATGTTCCAGATTTCCAAGTATATGGTGATTTTTATTGAGAAAATCAGATTGGCTGTTAATTAATTGTATCCACATTTCATATCCACAAACCCTACACCTACCCATTTTAAAAGAAATAGAATACTCAGTTCACATCCAAAGTTGTCAACTAATCACAGCTCCCACAGTAAAGGTAGAATTAGACAAATACAAAATACTCCCTCCATTCCAAAATATGGGTACAACTTTCACTTTTTGAAGTCAATTTGAGATATTTTCAAATTCAAAATTGATATGAAATCATTTAGTTTTTGACAATACAATTATGGAAATTTGTAAACTAAGTAAAAAGTACTGCTACATATAAAATTTATTGTTTAGAAAAGTTAACGAATCACATCAATTTTGAATTATAAAATATCTCAAATTGACTGAAAAGTCCAACAATCTTTATATTTCTGAACGGAGGGAGTACATTTTGACCATTGACTGGTGGCAATTTTAACAGTATAAAGCATGTGCTTTTCTCAACCTCATAAATTGTTTATTCATAAGAATGCTTGAGATACAGGGAGAAAACTCACAATATTTAATGTTTGAGGCACACAAAATATAGATTGTACAGTAGCATGATTTATAATAAACTTGACAGCATCAGGACCTGCAGAGTTGGCAATAAATGACAGCAACAAGTGCCTTAGCCAAATTAATCAAAGACTGATCTGACGTTCTACTGAAAAATTAAAACGCACCAAGAGTATCGTACAAAGGAACCGATATATAGGAATATGCAGAGCATGCATGATCAACTATCATCCACTCTGGTCTGTTGATAAAATATAGCCCTACACAAGATCCCTGCCATAAAGTCAACCAAATGAAATAATGAGATTATGGTGAAAAAGAATTGGGAAACTTCAACTATATTCGATTACAAAACAAAGAAACATATATCATACTGCATGCCAAATCCAAGAAGATATTCATACAAAAAGAACTGTATTTTAACCAAAAAAACAACTCAATTGTATACACGGATATAATGTTACAACTTGCCTTTGGTATCCCATGATACAGTAAACCACAACCAATTGCTGAACGAGCAGTAGCTGCTTCCTCATATGTCATCCACCTATACCTGTTAAAGAAAAAATAAAGGAATGCATATGGATAACAGATCTTCAAAAATGAATTGAGAGACTAATCTATATGGCCAACTTACTCTCCAATAGTTCCATCCACCCTAACTCGTGTACCCAAATACTTATGATCCCGGAAAGTTTCAGCTGCGCGCCTACCCTCACAAGTGAAAACAACTTGATTAAATATTCCTAATCAAGTTAACACTGAGATGGGCACACAAGACATGAATAGAAAAGCTAGTCCAAGTATATTGAGAGATGCTCACACAAAATTATCGTGCAAGGTACCGATTTCAGGATGAATAGGAAATCTACTGAGTAAATTCAAAGGTGAGTGTGCAGATCTGCCATTAAGAAAAGGATAATTCAAACAACTAACTCAAGCAAAGTAAAGATAATTGCAAATAAACAGATAATTCCAACCTATATACATTCCAATTTCCTGTCTGCAATTTCTCCGGAAGGACAACACTGCACCCCTGCTCTGCTGAGATTTCAACAAAAGCACTATGATATTAGCATGAAAATTAAGAAGAGGAGAATGGTAGAGAATATGCGTGTCTGTGGAAAGAGCAAATTCAACATTAAAAAGAAACAACAACATAATCTATAGGATAAGACCAAATTGATTTATCAATTGAGAAAGCATAACCATATTGAGAGCAGTAAGAGACATTAATAACTAAAGATATATCACTCCATCCTCAAATGAAGTAAGGTCCAGTTTCTCAAGCATTCGACAATGAGAGTATTTTCAAAATCAATGTATAATTGAGCAAGTTTTGATCTTAGCAATCGTCTTGATTATGTTGAAGTCCAGCTTTTATTTTTTTAAATTGACTTTTAAAATTGAAAGTGTAAATCATATATTCTGATCATCATACATCTCCACTAAGCTACAGAAGAAAATAAAGATATTAGAAATACAAACACAAATCCCATTTGAATTCCAATCATTCCAAACAAGACAAATTTTCTTTTAATCTTGTTCAATTATTAACCAAATCACAAGCAATTTAATAAGAATTCATTAAATGCCCTACCAAAATCGAGCTCCTTAAAATGGAAAATTAATAACATCACTTTGACAAAAACAATTTTACCAGCTACTTCAACAAATAGTACTACTGCAAAATCACAATTTAGAGAGAGAGAAAGAAGTACCAGAGAAGAGCTCATTGGAAGTTTGGTTTGATCGAAGAATTGAGGGTTGACCGACAGCAGCGTAGCTGAGGTGGTCGTGAATAGCACGGAGGCGGCGGTGAGCAGAGGAATCCATGGAGGAAATCTAAGCGGGAAGAAAAAGTATCCGAGAGTGTTGAGTTCAGAAAGCTACTAGTCCAACTACTGTTTGTTAGTTGTCACTTGTCAGTCACCACTAATAATAATACGAAGATTTCATTTATTCATTGTCGTTACCCAATGTTAGGTGGAGCATTTTAATCATGTACTGTTTTTTCAAAAAAATCTAATTTTATAGTAAAAAAAATGATACATATCCTTTATTTTATTGTCACAATTTTAATATTGTATCATTATTAAGAAGCGAACACACAATAAGTTATTAAGATTTAAGGATATACATGATATATAAATTTTTTATCAATGAAACTCTTTTGTTAAAAAATTGTACATGTTTTGATTTTTCTTACTAAACAATGAAAAATATTCTTAAAATTGTATACATTTACAAAAAATGCAATTATGCTCAACTAAAATTTATTAAAAAATCGATGAATTTAACAAGAAATGGCACAAATATGTTTAGTAAGTATTTACAAAACATGTTATTATGTTTATTCGTCTAATAATGAAAAAAAATAATTAAAAATTGGTGAATGTATCAAGACTCAAATGGATTGACAAATTACCATTTATTTTTGTTGTAAATATTTAGGAGCACAAGACTCCAAAGGAAAGACACTTTGTGTATTATCTGCGAGTAATTTAGGAATTGCCCAAGAAAAGGTATATTCATATTATTAACTTGAAGCCTCGCATGTATAGCGTGGAAAACCCGTCAAACATGATGATATTTTCCAAACTCGACAACTTTATAAAGAAGATTAAATTAAGTCAAAAGCTGCACATTGAGTTCGAGGTTCCCCAAAACTGCCTCTCCTGCAGAGAGCCTTTTCACCTTGATGATACTGAGATTATAATTTATAAAAGTACGCTGAATAAAAGAATGAAATGCAAATAATGATTACCTACAAAGCAAAAATGGCCCATTAAAAGCAACTGTTGCAACATTACATGATGTTACAATTCAAATTTAAGCCACTCTCACTTGAATAGATACCATTTACCAGTGATTGCCATACTCTAATTAAAAACAATATCTTACTACATACACAGATAAACTCTGCAACTTCTCTAGTGAAGTGCTTTATTTTGTTAATACTCCTCCTAAACATCAATGGCGATTTCTTTACAACATACAGTATAACAATTTATCTACAACAAACAAGTTAAAAGTTCACATTACCGGTGCATTTTGAGTAAAAGACTGGCTTGAGTCGTGGGAAATAAAATCTCGGCTTCAATTTAGTATTCACTTCTTGTCCTCTGTATATTACAACAGTTTCTGGGTAGAGGGATCAGAGGTCGCAACCTCTGCATACATGTCTGCTATTGCTTTGACACAAGAGAGTGAAAACTTGTTATTTTTTTATTAAACCGAAACATATTATATGGCTCTCAGGTCTTACAAAACTCTGACACTCACCTTAAATGTTGGTGTGAGCAGACCATTCTCCAAAGTAAAAGGTTCAAGCACCAAAGTCACATCTTTAGCAAATTCAAAGCCTCTCAGCTGCAGTGTATTATGTCATTTGTTGGGGTAAAACAATGACTTGAAAGCATAATTGCAAAAAAATCTATCAGAGAAATAAGACTACCTGAGCTTCTCACGCTAATCAAATCCATATCAGCCAAGACAGCAGCCTTTGCTCTGGGGTCATTGCACAGTTGTTCTAAATTTTCAGACTGCATCCGCAGATCAGACAAAAATTATGTCAATATGGTTAAAAGAGTCAATGTGCTTTAACAATTTTAAGTTTGTGAAGTTAACAACTTTAAGTTTGTGAGGTTTAAGCTGAGTTTACCTCAAGGCCTTCAAAGACATTACCCCAAGCTTTAAACACACATCCGGATCTACTGAGACCACAACAACCAAAGAGGAGTTCAGGCTGTCACCTGCCAACAAAACAATTGAGCAATCAATCTTTAGCACACCAGTATGCACAGGGAAAGTAAGCAGGGGTTTTCAAACCTCAATTCTTACCATAAACAAAACACTGTGCAACAAACTTGCACTTAGCATATGCATTTTCAATTTTCTCAGGAGCTACGTATTCTCCCTGTGCCAACTTGAAAATGTTCTTCTTCCTGTCACAGTGTAACAAGACTACGTTCAGTTAATAACTCACAAGCAATCATAGTCATCATCAATTCCTTCAAGGTCTATTGCTAATTTTATTGTGCTCTCACCTGTCAATGATCTTTAAGCGGCCTCCGGGTAGCCATAACCCTATGTCTCCGGTATGAAACCATCCATCTTCATCAATTACTTCTCTCCTGAAATTTTTGACTGCATAATCAGATGTACTCAACTTTAATAAAGTCGCACAGACAACTACCCCCCTCCCTCACACACAAAAAAAAAATATCTCGCACAAAAAACACAAACACAAAGGAACCAGCAAATCAGGAATGGAGTGTACGTCTGCAGTTCATCTTTATAGTAGCCTTGGAACACAACGGGGCCCCTTACACAGATCTCACCACGTTGATGGGGCTGATCATCAGATGTATAGTTCATTTCTGGAACATCTACAAGCTTAACTTCTGAAAGAAGAGAATTACAATAAACATAGTCCAATGTAAGGGTACCACAAATTACAAAAAGAATTGCATCTTTCAATATATCGTCCCTTTTTCCATTTTTGTTAAATTACCCACAAAATAGCTACTAGTCAAGACCTTCAACACATATATTTAGTAATTGTTCTGTATATTTCCAATACTTGTTTTAAACTTGCATGTAGGAGTGCGGATTTTTTGAATGTGTTGACTCACATGATTAGGCTAAAAACAAAGTTCGAGTATGTCAGATTAAGATCCGTACAAAAGAAAACAGAGACAAAATTATTTGCCGATCTGACCACACTTCAAAGCTAAGTGTTAAACTACCCCTATATCAATATATATACATATATATATATATATATATCAGTCCATTTCTTAGGCTCACCCTTATTGAGCTCACCGAAAGCTCCTTTCCTTTTTTTTAATAAAAAAAACATAACTAATAAAAAATGTATAATAATTTTTGGAATTGAAAGTTTTTAAAAAAGTGTTTTTGGTGTGATTTGGGTACATATAACAAAACAGTGTTGTACAGACTGCATAACACTGTTTTGTTATATGTACCCAAATCACACCCAAAACATTTTTTTTTAAAAAACTTTCAATTCCAAAAATTATTATACATTTTTTATTAGTTATGTTTTTTTATATAAAAAAAAGGTGGTGAGCTCGGGGTGAGCTCAATAAGGGTGAGCCTAAGATCCTTGCTCTATATATATATATATATATATATATATATATATATATATATAAGCTTCAGTGAGTAAATAATCCAACAGCGTTCACAAGATATTGAGAGGGAATGGCATTTGGCCTAGTGGTATGACTCGCCTCATGGTATCCATAAGGTTGAGGGTTCGATCCTTGATGGTAGCAAAGAGTGTGTGTGTCAATGTAGCAAAAAAAAAACAGCCACTTAAAATATCATTAATCCTGTCGCCCAAGAAAATCCTTGCTCTATATATATATATATATATATATAAGCTTCAGTGAGTAAATAATCCAACAGCGTTCACAAGATAAAGAGAGGGAAAACAGACCACATGGCATTTGGCCTAGTGGTATGACTCGCCTCATGGTATCCATAAGGTTGAGGGTTCGATCCTTGGTGGCAGCAAAGAGTGTGTGTGTCAATGTAGCAAAAAAAAACAGCCACTTAAAATATCATTAATCCTGTCGCCCAAGAAAATTTAATCATCAATCTGAGAATACAGCACGCACCAAGTATTGTGGCTAGTTGGAAATTTATTTATTTTGATAAGTTGGCCGGTTGATATGTTGATATATATAAAATGATATTGTTACTTTAGGCACACTGAATTTCGAGCACATCAATAATTGGTACATGGCCAGATGGCCTCTATTATACATGATGTTAACTAGAAACTACACATAATTCTTTAGAAAGGTAAATAAAACAATAAAGTATGAAAATTTTAAGATAACTCACCGCACGACGGACTAGGAGCACCCACGTGGCCAAATAAGATGTCATCCTTTTCTGAGGCGCTTATAACACAAGACGTCTCAGTCATTCCATATCCTTCTATAACTTGACCAAAACACCTGTGAAGTAAATTTGATTTGTCAAGGATATAAAAACTGAACATATAGATAATTTTAATATTAGTCATTACAAGTAAAGATTTGTGGGTGGCACAAGTACAAAAACTTACACCCTCAGAAAGTCCATGACATCAGGAGACAAGGGTGAAGCACCTGAAACCATATGACGAACACGTCCTCCAAGTTTTTCCTTTATTTTATTAAATACCAATCTGTCCCACATAGGAGATGGATTCTTTCCTGAAAAGTGAAAATCACACCTAAGACAATTAGAAAAAGATCAAACAAATCACTTAAGTTCTTGTTATCTAATGTTCTTCCGGTATCAGGGAAATGCCAAATCGTCAGTTATACAAAAGGCAGTATTACTATTGGACTTTTTAACAAAAAGCACAAACAGCTACACAGTTGCTTAATATGTACACACACAATCAAGTATGGAACACTGATGGACACAAGTCATACAACTATTATATCTGCAAGTACCAGAGAAAGGATAATAAATTAAAAATTGATAGTGTAAAAGACATACAAATAACAGCTTATATACTTGATGATAAATTTATAAAATTAGATTTCTGAATAGGCAAGAATAATATATCATAACCTACAAAGAACATCTGGAAAGGAGCATCTTTGGGTCTAACACGTTCTTGCTTCAGCATAACGAAATGCAATAAGTCCTCAAGAAAAGCAATTACTTTTATAAAAAAAATGCTACTAGATCCACTGGATTAATAATCAGTTAAGAGAACTACAAGGATTGTCATATATTCTAATTAATCTTAACACTACTTCTTAGTAAAGTTGATATTCTAAGAATAATAATAACTCTACTAGAACTTGTGTATCCTAAACGGAAACTGATTAAATTTATGAAAATATTTAAAGAGAAACTTCATATCATAAAACTTTGATAACCTGTGTCACAATAAAGACAGGCCCATTGAGAACTAAGAAGATACATGTCTAGCAAAATAAGAAATTCACATATTACCCTCAGCTCTACCAACATAAGAAGTTATACTTAAAAAGTTTAAAGTTAAATCTGACCAACAGACATTAACATTAAGATAGACTAAACTACACATAAAAAGGGACCACACGAGATCCCCAAGTGCATTCCACGTTGAACTCAACCCAAGACAATTTCTGGAATCTTTACTTCTTTGAAGTCATTCCATCATATATTGTTCCGACTTTGCACCTTTCTATTATTCGTAAAATCTTAATTGTTTACTATAAAATATGGAAAAAATTATGGTGCAGATGTACTCGAGCATCAAGCACTAGAGTCCTACTCTTTATAACTTTAAGAAAAATGACAGATAGACTATGACCAAGGACAATGGAACTTTCTCAAGATGTAGCATGAACGGTATTAAAAATCTGAGACAAAAGGAACCTTAGATTAAAAGGTTCAACAGAATACAGTTAATCAATACCATACCACTCAGAATCGCTTGCTTCTTAGCATTGTAGGCAGCATTGAATAGCCTCTCCTTCAGGCCACCAGATGTCTTTACAGCATTTGTAATGCTGCAATAATTAAAACGGTTAGATAATTATTTGAATTACTACTGGTGATAACTATGCGACAACATATAATCTTACCCAGCGTATATTCTATTATACAACCGTGGAACGCTGCAAAAGATAGTGGGTCTTAAAATTGCCATATCATCCATTAATTTCAAATTGTCCTGCAACAAGAAAGATAGAAAGCGCATAAGGCTTAATAAAAAAGTAACCTAGTCAAATGTTCAACAGAGTCATTTATATCTCTTGTTTTCTAAAGACCAAAAAATTTTAAATTATGCATAGAATTTTATAGAGCATTATACTTGTTAGTATAAGAAATCAATGAAAAGAGAAAACCCAGAAAAGTTAAAATAAAAAAACTTCTATAGATTAAAATTTTAGAGCATGAGAGTAAGACTAGGGTCTTCAATGGGTTTGACGTTCAAGGGCCTTCAGGATTGACTTTGGTCATAGAATCCAAAGGCTTTTCCAACCAATTATGCCACGAGTTCTCCAAGTTTAGTAAAGCTGATTTTCTTTGTGGACTAAGCAAGAGATTTGTTGAACTACTTTAAATTGCTCATGTCTCTTATTTCTACCCATGAACTATATTTTATATTTTCTTGTTTAGTTCCAAATACCAGAAATGTCTAGTAAGCTTTGCACACGAAGGTCAATTCTCTTCCGCATGCATTTTAAAGCCCCTAAACCCTAACAATCATGTTAAATACTTAATACTTAAACTGATGTCAAATGGTTTTGTATTCATCCATAGTCCCCCATCTTCTATATTATAATTTTTGGTGGAGAAGGGGGCGGGGGTTGGGGGAAGCCTTGTCTTTATCACTATATTGCACGCATATACAATATGTTTTATGATGAATCATCTAACTATGTTGCAAATTTTGTGGGCAACATTTTAAGCGCACCTGGATAATTAATTCCTTTATGATGAAGATATACCAAATAAAACCCATCTTGCATTAAGCTATATGGCCATTCCTAAGGATCATGTTTTTAAACTTTATAGCTGCATGTAAGGACCCAAATCCAATTCCCTTGACCAGTATCCCATTCCCACATAAATATACATGAAATATCAGGTGCACTTTCTCAGATAACTTGTCTGAGAGAATATACGTAAATTCTAAGTATTAAATTACTAATTTGCATTCCCCAAAAAATTGGAAACAGGAAAGAAGACAAAAGGTGATTCTCATACTCCCTGGTAAAATCCAACGGCACTTCCAAAATATGACACCATGACCTGGTTAAATCGTTCATAAATGTGGGTCAAAGGAAGATACGATATGTAACTGTCATAGAAAGAATAAAATTCAGAAAAAGCCTGGATATCCGTTTATATGCATAAACAAAATTGCAAGATAAAAATGATGCATGATCCTCTAATTTGCCTCTTTCTTTGGGTGAGTGAGTTGGGAATTTGTTTTGTAATTTCTGGTACATTAAAGCAACAATACTCACATGTCTGAAGGGTAGAATATCGTACTAAAAGTTGCCCCAGCAACATTTGCGATCAAGTTTCCGTGGGATAGTACAGCTCCCTTCAAAAATGAGATTTGGATCAGACTTCATTTATAATCAGTAACATAACAATAAGAAGAATAGTGAAGAAGTTTATAGAATTGAACTATTACCTTTGGCGTCCCAGTTGTACCACTTGTATAACATATAGTAGCAGTGTCGGCAGGTTTTGGTGCACAAAAAGGCTGAAGGTCGCTTAGGCCCTGAAAGAGTGCCAAATAAAATTTAGTACTCCCTCCGTCCCATAGTTATAGGCTGATTTTCCATTTTGGGATGTCCCAATATATAGGCTACTTACTATTTATAAAATTTAGTTGGTTCATTGTTTTACTTTTATGCCCTTATAATAAATATTCAACCATTACTTTTTTTTTGAAAAAAACAACATTCAATGTCATTATTTTTATCACCACATTTAATGTTGCTGTATTCTCAATAAAAGAATTCAACTTTTTAGGCTCAATAAATGAATTTGGAATAACAAACATTTTGTGATTGGTTGAAAGTTTATGTAGATTAAAATGATCAATTAAGTTGAGAGTTTCAATGTGATAAGTAAGGAGTACTTAATTTATTCATTAATTCCATATTAAGGGGTATATGTGGAAAATTTTTGTTAAAATTGCCACTTAAACTGATTTTCTTAAACTATGTGCCAAAAGAAATCAGCCTATAACTATGGGACGGAGGGAGTATCATATAAATTACTGATAGGCAAGAAAAGAAAAAAAAAGAAAAATATATATATATACATTTGACTTTTCACAGTATGTAGGACTTAGAAAAAACTATTTATCAATTTTTGAATCAAAAGCAAAAGCTAGTGAAATATTATGTATGTGATTATGTGAGACTTGTTAGGATACTTGTGTTAGTGGAGAACCTTTCAAACGAGGATAGAAGCTGTGAAAGAGGAGACGTATAGGGAGCAAGGAAAGGAACGCTTCTACTATATGGTAAATCTTCTTTTTATCTTCTTTTTGGTAATTCAAGTATTACATTGTATCTTCAATATGCATGATAATAATGTTGACATAAGCCGATATGTGTACAGTCTGTGACTAATTGATCAAATTACTACAACAAGCCCACGCAACAACTATATTAAACATTTACCTAGCTCACTACAGAATAGAAATATCAAAGGAAATACAGGATACAAACTTTATCAATAAAAAACACAATTCAGGAGATAATTGTAAGAATAGACTTCAACTTCCTGAACGAATAATCAGCTATTAAAATATCATATAAAACATATTTTGAAATATCACAAGTATAATATCAACCCTATTTATCAATCCACAAGGGTAACCAACCTTCGTTATTTTCTACATATCACTACAGCAGAGTCACAATATGAGGCAACTTAAAAGAAGAGAAGAATCTAAATCACCTGATTAATTAGCTTGGAATATGACACAATTTCAACTCCAGTTGTTGATGGAAGCGACGGCATTCGATCATCTGTCCCTCCAACCACCTATGCAACAGTTCAATTGAGTATTTCATATTCATATTTTGATTGTTTAGTTCGGTTAAGAAATTGCAATGGATCTTCATACCACTATTAGACGCACTGAAGTAATCTCAGACAGGAAGCTCAGCAACTGCATTTTCAAGCCAAAGATTTGTCAATGAATTGTATGAATCTTCCGATTTAACGCTAAAACTTTCCGCAACAACCTAACTAATTAACTCTAATCATATCTCTCCAAAATTGGACAATTCATGATTCAAGAAAAGTGGATATCAAGTTCTTATATAAAGTTCTCAACTTGTACTAGCTCTCAGCCTCTCACCAAAAAAAGGCAGAATCTGGAAAACTATCTCACCAAATTCTGACTATCGACCGCAATTTCAAGTGTATATACACAAGAAAATTGTAATATGAAACAAAACAATTATTTCTGAAAGAACTCTTCTCATGTAGTTACTAATTCAACGGTGGTAGTTCTCTATAAGCTCTAGTACGTAATCCTTTGTCCTGTTGACATTTTGAAATCCTGAAACCCTAAACTTCACTATCATTTTGCAGAACTGCTCTATTAATAATTTTATGAAAAATAGAGAAATAGTTCTTGTGCATTACAAACCCCACGGTACGAAGTGTAGAGGTCCAACAAATATCTAATACTATTTAAATAATCAACAAGCACCTATTTCTTAACAAATTAAAAGATGCACTCCAGTACTGGAGCCTCTTATGCACATTTGGATTGAAAGAATGGAATGGGTGAAGACATGGAATAGAGAAGGGAATGGAATGGAGTGTAATGATTCATTCCATTCCAGCTGAAATAGTCCATTACGTACCCTCCCCAAAGGAATAAAATTCATAAATTTGGGAGGAATGAGAATGGTTTATTCTATTCTAATGGAGCAACCAAACACACACAATTTTTTAAATTCCATAAGAATTTTTTTCATTCTCACCTTCATTCCTCCAATTCAAATGTAGCATTAGTGTTTCCTCAATGTCTAAGATCACTTGAGATGAAGGTAGTATACTCACAATGTTTAATGTCTGAGGCATGCAAAATATAGCTTGTACAGTGGCATGATTTACAATAAACTTGACAGCATCTGGACCTGCAGAATGAGCAATAAATGACTGGAACTTAAGCCCAAGTTAATGTACTCAAACATTTAATCCCCAGTTACTAACTATGAACCAAGGGAGTCGTACAAAGGAACTGATATGTAGGAATATGCAGAGCAAGCATGATCAACTATTATCCACTCAGGTCTGTTGATAAAATATAGCCCTACACAAGATCCCTGGAGTGAGGTCAACCAAATGAAACAATCAGACTTACGGTGAGAAAGAATCCAGAAACTTCAAAATGATTTTGCAAACCAAAGAAACATTTGTCAGATTATATGTTAATGTAGAAGAGGGTCAAATAAAAGCACGAGTCTTTAAACAAAAAAATAATAATTAAACACTTGAATACTTTTATTTGTTTTTTTGATAAGTAAATACCAATCAAACAAAAGATGCTTTCATACAGGTAACTCACCTTTTGTATCCCACGAGACACTAACCCAGAACCAATAACCGAGCGAGCGGTAGCTGCTTCCCCATATGTCATCCATTTGTACCTGTGAAAAGGGATTGTGAAGGATAACTGAGCTTCAAAGACGAATGACAAGACTAAACTATATGATCAACTTACTCCCCAACAGTTCCATCCACCCGAATTCGTGTACCCAGATACTTGTAATCCCAGAAAGTCTCTGCTGAGCGCCTACAGTCAGAAGTAAGAGAAAGCAAATCCATTGACTAATCTTAATATAATTAGCATAGAAGTAAGCAAACAAACAAAAAGTGGCTAAGTAGTGAATTCAATTATGTAAATTGGGAGATGCTTACACAAAATTATCAAGCAATGTTCCAATTTCAGGTTGATTGGGAAATTTACTAACAAGCTTTAAAGGAGATAGAGCAGATCTGCCATCAAAAGAATGGTCTGTCAGTAGACTACCTCAAACAATAGAGAGCTAATTAAAAAGAAACAGACAATTCAACCTGTATACATTCCACTTTCCTGTCTCCAATTTTTCTGGAAGCACAGCACTGTATCCTTGCTCTGCCAGATTTGTACATCAGGATCACAATATTAAACCAAGGGAATGAAAGAAGAGAACAGTGGAAGAATATACACATAAACGGAAACAAATACAATATGTGATAGAATTTGAAGCAAGCTATAATTACTCATAACATAGCCATAAGGATTAGGTTACAAAGAGAAGCATTTCCTGATCACAGACAACCGTTGCCCAAATATATTTTTTATTTTGATAAGAAGATAAATCCACTGGAAGCGCCAAAACTGGTGTGAACCCATATACACGTGCAGTATACACGCAAAGGGGAAAAAGTCACACCTATGCCCTGAACAAAGAATCCCACTCTACATGACCTACCAAAAGATACCTACACTAGGTTCCTAAAGTAAAATCTCCCAAAAAAATATACAAAATGCACTGTAGAACCCAGATACACCTCATTATGCAATTAGAAAAGAAAGCTCAAAAAAAGAAACCAAATATGCATCAAGGACCTCATTCTGCATTCCCAGTACCAACTGTTCCATTCTTTACAAATAGTCCACCAAATGCTATGAGGCACCAATTCTCCTCGCCTTCTCCACTCCTTCCCCACCTTAACCACCTATCACACCTGCAACATCTTGCGAATTGAACCCGGCATCTCCCATGATCCCACACAAAACAAACACAATTGTCCATAAACTCCTCACTAACTTGGAATTGAGAAGCAAATTGTCCATCGGTTCCTCCCCTCATCCACACCTACTGGCTAGCTGAAACCCTCTCGTCTATAAATTATTTAGAGTAAAAATAGCACACAACACCGTTATCCAGGAGATAAAGCTCACCTTCTGAGGCTCCCCTACCTTCCCATTGTTCTTATGGCAAAGAACTATGCTTTAATTTTTGTCTCAATGAAGCACCTTGAAATAAGAACTCACTAAGAACTCCAGCTGCTCTGGAACTTTCAACAAACAAAGTCTTCCTGGCCAAGCTTCAGAATCACTTTCGGCAAGCAAGCCACCTCTCAAGCTCCTAATCTCAGAAGCTCCTCCTCAAAATTGGTTGCCAAGACTATTTTCTTAGATTAAATTTCGGATCAACCGTGATACTCCAAAAATCAGGAAATGATCCCCTGTAGGCATATACACCACAAGTCCGACCAGAAGCTTATCCTCCTACTATAGCCCACTACCAAGTAGTCTGCCTTAGAAACTCATCCAAACCACATGCAATGGCTTTCCACACCCTCCTTCATACAAAAACTAACCACTCGAGGAAAAACTCTCGTTTTGATCACTCTCCTCTACCAAGAACCTCCAAAGTTATTTTCCCAACAAACTTGGATAAAAGTACCCAACTCACAATACCCAACTCTCCTAAGCTAAACAGGGTTATTACAGCAATCAACACCTATTATGAGATATAAAGTATATTTTAATGCTCAAAGCTTGGCTCATTTATCTATGATACAATAACAAGTAAAACTTCAATCACACAAAACTTTCATAGAGCTCAAACAGATTGTCTCAATCAGCAAAACAAACCTAGCTCAAGCATATAACATTAAAAAGCTAAGAAAAGTGAAGAATCATAGCTCATTTATTTGAGCTTTAATGAGTTGATAAAGAGTTGATTGGTTCAGTTTACAGCTCTATTGCAAAATCTACTACAATAACATTAAGCCTTTTTTTCTAGTGGTTCCAAGAGATGGACTGCTATGTAGATAGTAGATACTGTCTTTAGGTAGACAAACAAAATGATAGTCATAATAATCATCGGATGGACATGGTATACTGAAGTGCCTCTTACGACCCACGTTTCAAATAAATTAAAAGCAAAACTGGTCCAGCTGACTAATTCTTAGAGTTTAATTTGTAATTAAAAATGATAATAGAGTGTCATGGTATCTGAATATAAAGTTCACAGATGACTCGTATAAAATAATACTCCCTCCGTTACATAAAAAGTCTCATTTATAAAAAATTGTTCCAAAAAAGAGTTCACCTTTTAGTGATAATAGTATATAGTGACACTATATCCTCAAGTTGATTATACATGTTACTAATCTAACAACTACTCCCTCCGTCCCAAATTAACTGCTCAGTTTTGACTTTTTAAAGTCAAATTGACTATTTTTAGAATTAATAATTAAGCATATATAAATATATTTCTAAAATTATAAAATTAGGATTAGTAATAAATTGTATATACTTTCTTTTGGTTATAATCTCTTCACCTATATTTTAGCAAAAATAGTAAAAAGATTAGTTTTAAAAATGGTCAATTTGACTTTAAAAAGTCAAAACTGAGCAATTAATTTGGGACGGAGGGAGTAATTATTATTAGAGGTGTACATGAAACAAAATATATTCTTAATATCCACAAACTTTGTAAATAAGGATTCTGTTTGTGGGATAGACAGAGTAATCAAGTCGCTCAATTACACCTATTAGCTTAAGGCCAAAAAGTGTATTCTATTTTCCAGAATTTCACTGTTTCAAATAGGAATCTACTTGTCAAAACGAATAAACAAAATCTAAGTATGAATAAAGCACTGCATAAGTGAAATCACGATCACGGATCAGGTAACAAGCATCAAACGATTAAAGTTAGAATTCAAGAAGTACAGGGCCCCAAAAGAAAAGAATCCACTATAAAGAAACTATATCAATTCTTCAAATGATGTCCAAAATCACAACTAATAGCATAATAGCTTATAGCATAATCAACAAAACTTATAACAAACTGCTTCACTAAAATTTGTATGCGTATATATAGAGAGAGAGAGGAGCACTACCAAGGACGAACTCGTTGGCGGTTTGGTTGTGACGGAGCAGTGGAGGTTGATCATCTGTGGTGGAGGAGGTGAGGTGGTTTTGAATGGCTAGAAGGCGGCGTTGAGATGGTGAATCCATGGAAATTCGGACTGTAGATAAAATTGAAATGGATTGGTCCGAATTAGACCTGGTGACTGTCTCTCTGAAGTCTGAGCGGTTACAGTGCGGTAGTGGCTAGTGGCGAAGCTAGGAATTATTTTAGGTTTCAAAATTATTACTGAGATATAAATAATTTGGCCGGAGTCGGGGGCTAGTGTATATATACATTATATTAATTTATAATACATTTTTTTTAATCACAACTATTTATAATAATTAATTCATTAATTATTTTTAAAAATCATATAAATTAGATTATTATTTGGTTTTAAATATTACAGAAATATGTATATATATTGAGAGTATACGAGTGATGTGAGTTTAAAATTTGATCAATAAATCTAGGGGACTAATGGGTTTCGACCGGATAGTGACCGGCTGGATTTTTTTTTTTTTTTTACTTTTGACTATCAAATAATTAATATGGTTTATTAGAACTGAAATTTTTATAAAATTTAATGATTTAGGTGTCATTTGGATACACGTAAAAATACAGTTGTATATATATATTTATATTTACCAGTTTGACCTTAATTTTAAATTTGTGGCTTTTTTTTATTATATATATATATATATATATATATATATATATCAATTGTTTCTTGTATTTAAATATATTTTTAACTGTTCATTCAATGTAAATTCATAATATTTAAATATGTGGACTAGATTTATCTAAATCTAGTCATATATAACTTTTAACCGATTCAAAAGTTGTAAAACTAGAACCGTTAAGCTAGAATGGCTAAGGTTTATTTAAATCTAGTTTTATTTCTAATTTTTTGTAAATATTAAACAGCCACGTGACCATAGATTTGTATCTAGAGAGAACGGGAAGCTTGACGACGCGCAGACAATGATTTAAATCATATTTGTAGTGTTTGGACATTCTTCAATGACTTTTATGCCCATAAGGAGTCCGACAATTATATGTATATTGTTTTGTCGAATATACTTCACATCTCTATAATAAAATCAAATTAAGTCGAATACGGAATAAAATAGAAGTATCAAATGCCTCAATTACTATATGAATATAAGGTTTGAAAACCTGTTTTCAAAACATCATCTTATATGCCTTATATTAAAATTGAACTTTTATACAAGTTAAACCATTTGTATATTGTAACAACCCCAAAATAGGTCCATTCCATCCAACCCATTCTGAGTCGCCAAATACATGGTACAGAAAACAACTACAACTTTATTACAACAATTGTCGTGTAAAATACAACAACACATATCTTTGTGAGTTTGGATACAAATATATACCAATTGTAACTCTCCGGACACCAACTTTGGATAAGACATCATAATGACACCTTACATAAAGGTATAGTCAAAAACTGTTTTAGAAATTAGAATCTTTGGGAAGTGCTTAAAGAAACCTTCTTCGTACATGGGAGGTCATGCTTCTAAGTTATGGTAGATATCATATGGCCACAAAATTATCCTTGGTCAATTCCAATAGACCCCAAAGAAAACGCAGAAGATTACTATCATATTATTCCAATGGTGAGTCTTCTATCGACATATCATTATCTCCACTTGTCTCTAATTGGGTATTATACTCCAAATAAACACCAAGATTATATAGGTAGTCTTTGGTAAATATATTCAAGAAATGGACGGATGACAACCTGACCACATCTTATGATGACACGAGATTGTATGTCATTAGACATCTTGTATGACAATGACAAAACACCCTTCCAAGTTAAATTCACCTCACCTCAACATCTATAGACCATCATTCTATTCCTCGCTATCCCTACCAACCCAATTTACACTTTTATTACGAAATGAATGTGAAGCAAAAGGGTGAAAGTACAACTACTTCAAGAAAGAATATTATGACTAAAAATAATTAAATTATCAATAGCCTTCATCAATAATAAATCGTAGATTTAGAACATATGGTAGATGATAAAATTTCAACCATAGTTGTAGCAGAATGAGCAATCCATTAGAAGAGTCAAATAGAATTATAAAATCTATTATCTTCTCCATGTTAAAAGTCCATCAACAATGTTTTATCCTCGTAACATTAATCAACAAATTTCATCCCACAATCACGTGTATAACTCATAATCGTAATTATAGTTCTAAATTCCTTTTCTCATCCAGGACAAAGTTAATTTTCATCACCTGAAACATCAAAGATCGTGGTTATACCAAATCACAGTTCCTGTTCATAATCATACTGATAAATTCATCTTTGCACTACGGGCCAAAGATATTCATCAACAGTTCATCTTTGCACTACTGACCAAAGATATTCAACAACATGTCATCTTTGCATTGCAGGCCAAAGATATTCATCAGTTGGTCATGTTCATCTAAACACCTTGTGACGCCCCCAAAATAGGTATACACAACACCCATTCTGAGTCGCCAAATACATGGTACAAAAAGCAAACTACAACTTCAATAATACAAATGTCGTGTGAAATACGACAATATATCTTGTGAGTTTAAATATAATATTGTCTTCAGACAATATCCACATGCAAATAAATCCCCATCATAATTATTGATTCATTATTTTACAAAATGGTGAGGACTACTAAACAACTCTCTCTAGAACCTTCATTCCATACCCGACTAAGACTCATTTACATTCTCGCCTCCCGAGAAGAAAAATGGAACAACAAGGAAAAGTGGTGAGCTCAACTAGCCCGATAAAGAATATTATGACTAAGATAATATACAACAAATTATCGTTAGTCTTCAACGAGGAAAAATCGATAGAATACAATAAACAACAAGTTTGAGATCAATATTTAATTGAAATAATAATTCATGTAAGAAGTTACGTAGAGAATGAAATCTCTATAATCTATGAATTTAATGATCCATCATCAATATTTTATCCTCAGTAACATCAATTAATATACATCCGGAATCAAATATTCATCTTTGCACTCTGAGCCAAAGATATTCATCGGTTGGTCATGTTCATCTAAACACTGTTCATCTTTGCACTACTGTGCCAAAGATATTCATCGATTGGTCATGTTCATCTAAACACTGTTCATCTTTTGACACTAGGCCAAAGATATTAATCGATCGATTATGTTCATCTCAACACTGTTCATCTTTGCACTTTCTGCCAAAGATATTCATCAAGAAATCATTCATCTTGCACTACTGAGGCCAAAGATATTCCATAATATCATCATTTAAGATGAAGATGATAAAAACATTTTTAAAGAAAGCGAATCCGGTGAAACAAAATGACAAGGATTAAGGATTAAGGATTAGTACTTGGTTTTATCCACGTCCAAAAATACCTCAAAAATAATCATAGGGGTGTAAAATTCAAGAATGATCAAAACATGGATACAATCGAGTTAGTATCCGAATAGATATTTTGGACAAAAAGAAGAAATTTTATTTTTTATTGAATAGTCAGATATCGTGAATAGTCCGTAGTACGTGAATAGTAACTCAGACACCAAAAGATAGAAATTCCACAAAAAACATCTTCACGCTTCATGAATAGTACTTTCGTGAATAAGAACTTTCATGAATAAGAACTTCGTGAATAGTAACTCATGAATAGTAACTCGTGAATAAGAACTCATGAATAGTAACCCGACATGAAAAAGTTCCAAATTTGATAAAAACTTGGATCAACATTTCAATTATAATGATATTGAAGAAATAATATCATTATGAAAAAAAAATAATATCCCTTACCTCGAAAGATCCAGTCTTTCTAAATTTGAAACACCAGGATATAGGCTATGACTTGGACTTGCAGACCAGATAGCAATACTCAAAGTATACTCAAAATACTCACAAGAATACGCTCGATAATATAGAGAGAGAAAACTTGAGTTTAACGGTGTGATTTTCAATTCTAACCCAAGACACCTATTTATAGAAATCGCTTAGAACACCAAAAGCAGAAAATTTAATAAATTAATAATATAATTATATTATTTTATACACATGTCTAGAATCTGATTTCAGCCATCAAACACATGCCACCTTCTAGAAAAAATAAGAAAAACGTTTTCTAATTTTAAATATTTTAAACTTCCAAAAATCAATTATTTTGAGCTTGAACTTCAATAATTCATAATAAATAGCCCTTTCATCAGAAAATTCTAATCTCGCGAGTTTTTATAGGAAATTCAATTCTCTACAACTTTGCAGAAGAAAGTTTTTCCAAATTCAATCAGAAATTAACCGAAATCCACAAACAGGCGATTTTACAAAGTATAATCAAATTTCTATTCGATAATTGTGTCCACCAACACACAAAACATGTGTTAAACATTTAATGCCACAAAAATACTCTTCCTCCTCATATACTCATATATCCCACATTCATTGTAAAAATATCATCAAGTTAATATATTATTAAAATAATATATTTAAATGAATTATTTTATCGAAAAAGATAAAATATTAATTTTCAACAATTGTCATTTTAAAAATTTTTCCATCTATATCCACATAAAATCAATATTTTCCTCATCATATAAATCAATAATTAATTATTCACAAATAATATTACAGAATCACAATATTGACAACTGTGCAGTTCACAGGAAAGAGGGGCTTTCAATAAGAATTTCTTCTTCTACTGGCATGATTAGATGACCAAACCTCTCCTTGATGTAACTTTCTAGACATTGTGTGAGACCCAGATTTTATCAATAAAGATTTAAATTTTGTGAAATAATTTTTAATATTATGGTGTGAATTTGAGATAATATTATAGTTGTGGGTAGTATTTATAAATTTTGCAAAGTATGCAAGTGGTTATATTATATTCGATTGGTGGGGAATATTAGGTTTAGCGAGGAATATTCGTATAACGGCTCAATCATTGGTGGACCCCACAATGTAATTATTGTTGGATTAAGAAAGCACAAAAATATTTTATTGAAATAACGGCGGAAGTTTTACCGTGATTCTTTGTTGAACTACTCGGTAGTAAAAGTGAATGAATACGTGTGGTTGCATAAGTAGCACACGGTATTGATTATTGATGCTTATGTGAGAAGTCACTCGGTTTGATTCCATTATTGTCGATTAATAATATGAATTATTATAGCGATAATGACGTTTTGTTTTATTCAGTATTATTAACGTAATAAAAGCGAAACATCTTTTATATAAAATAGAATACTTTATTAAAGTTATTCTATAAATAGAATATATTATATTTTATTATGCATAGTGTTGCATAGTGTTTTGCATAGTGTTTTCATAGTATTGCATAGTGTTTGCATAGTAAAATGTTTTATATAAATAGAATATATTATATTTTATTTAAAAGATTTTTCTTTAAATATGGACCGTCAGATTAAAGTAAATCAATCTGGACCGTTCATGGATTAATTCTTATGCATTCCATTTTCCTATAAATGAAGCTCATTCCTTCATTATTTTCTTACGAATTCATTGAAACTAGAGAGAGAAATTAGAGAGAAGGTTTATATAGAGAAAATTATAGAAAGAAGAAGTATATTCTCTTTACTTCACTACTTCTATATTCAGTTTCTTTTACGGTGAGGGGTGTTATTCTTTCTTCTTGAAGAGAACTTACATTATTCCATTCACTATTATTACATTGGAATAACTTTGTAAAAGTGGCATACCCTATACATAACTGTGTATATCTGGCGATACCCTATACTTGGTGAAATCCTTATGTTATTCCATTGCTTATTATTACATTGGAATAACTTTGATCTGTGGTTTACCCTATACTTGGTGACATTCTTCTATTATTCATTTGGAACATCACATGCGTGTGTTTTACAGGACACGGTTTATTTTTTTATTATTACATTGGAACATCACATGCATGTGTTTTACAGGACTGGTTAAAATCTTTATCATTCTCGTTGGAATATCCTATCTCGTGTGTTTTACAGGATCCGGGTTCCATCTTTATTATTACTGTTGGAACATCACATGGGTGTGAATTTCACACGACTGGTTCCGTTATTATTATTACATTGGAATAACACATACATCCAATACCGCATGCGTGGTGATTTCTTTTGTTATTCCATTCTTTATTATACCCGGTTGGTTAAAACTTTGACTTTATACTCCATGAAATTAGTAGAATATCCTCGATATTTGCGTTTCATCCAAATATCTTTTTCATGGAAATATTCTTACGATCATTATTGAATTTTACTCTACTAAACAAAGATCGTGTTGACAATTTGGACGTTAATAATTCATGGATTAAATAATTCTTGAACTTGTTTTATTGAATTACTATGTCATTGTCATCATCCTCATGTTATATTATGTTATCTTTGGCTTACGTGCATAGATGAACTTAGTATGATTATGACCGAGGATCATTCGGTATAATCATGACTTGATATAAATGATGTGACAAAAGTCCTCGATTGGCTGTAATGCGTTGATGGATAGTTCTTGGTATGATTATGACCGGGGTGATTCGGTATAGTCGTGACCATTGATAATTTGATGAAAATCCTTGGCCAAGTGATACGGGGATGATTAGATGTGGTGGTTTATTATTAAAGTCGAGTCTCGTGATAAAAATTGATGAAAACCTTTTAAAACCTAAAAGATAGTAGACTTTATTCTCTACTTGACTCTTTTAATGGATTGCTTATTCACCATTGCAGTTAAACCGGTTGTCTATTGTATTTTATCGGTTTAACCTTTGTTGAAGGCTAATGATAATTTATTACGCATTATCTTAGTCATAATATTTCTATTGGGCTAGTTGAGCTCACCCTTTCTTTCACCTTTATTCTCTTGTGAAATGAGAACATAGGCCGGGACAGTCTGGGAACGAAGTAATGGTCGAGAGGATAGCATTAGTAGTCCTCACTATTACGTGAAATAGTGTGATAATAGTTGTAATGAGGACTCCTTTTGAGTTTGTATAATATCTAGTAGACAAAATTTGTATTCAAACTCACGGTTTATGTCGTATTGTATACAGCAGTTATATTAAGTAAGTTGTATTTGAATTTTTGTACCATGTAAGTGGCGACCCAAGATGGGTGACGTATACCTAATTTTGGGGCGTTACGATTGGTATCGAGCTTGAGGATATGATCCTGGCTAAGATGTGAGAATAGTACTAGGAGGGAGGCGGGAATTCCTTGTTAGTATGACCTACCTAAATTTATTTGGTATTTAATTGGTCGGTCGAGTATAGGAATAATTGTGATCGTGATCTTAATGAATACACAATTATCTTTTGGTAGTAGTGCATGGATAATTTGTGGTCGTGGATACTTAATGAATACACAATTATCTTTGGTAGTAGTCATGGATAATTTGTGGTCGTGATACTTAATGAATATCCTCGGCCCGTAGTGCGGGGATGATTCGATGATATGAATTAATTATTGAAATTTGAGTCTCGTGAATGAAATATTAATTCATGGATGTGGTAAAAGTCATCTTTGGTAGTAGTGCATTGATAGACTTGGTATGATTATGACCAAGGATTATTCGGTATAATCATGATCAGTAATTGAAAACACGAATATCCTTGGCGATTGGTGCATGGATAATTCGTGGTCGTGATCTTATTAAGTCTGCGTCTCAAAGATTATTGGTTTTACGGTTGTATATCTTTTATCTGTAGTGCAAAGATGAATTGTTAATGAATAGCTTTGGCATGATTTCAAAGATGAATTTAATATTTTTAAAGCGATAAAGGTATTCAAGGTATCCTCATCTCTTTATCATACCGTGTCGTACGCACCTAATTTCGAGGGCTGAAATTCCATAAGGAGGGAGATTGTGAGACCCCAGATTTTATCAATAAAGATTTAAATTTTGTCGAAATAATTTTTAATATTATGGTGTGAATTTGAGATAATATTATAGTTGTGGGTAGTATTTATAAATTTTGCAAAGTATGCAGTGGTTATATTATATTCGATTGGTGGGGAATATTCGGTTTAGCGAGGAATATTAAATGCAACTACTCAATCATTGGTGGACCCCACAATGTAATTATTGTTGGATTAAGAAAGCGACAAAAATATTTTATTGAAATAACGGCGGAAGTTTTACCGTGATTCTTGTTGAACTACCTTTCGGTAGTAAAATGCGATGTCGATATCGTGTGGTTGATAGTAAAGACACGGTATTGATTATTGATGCTTTATGTGAGAAGTCACTCGGTTTGATTCCATTATTGTCGATTAATAATATGAATTATTATAGCGATAATGACGTTTTGTTTTATTCGTATTATTAACGTAATAAAAGCGAAACATCTTTTATATAAAATAGAATACTTTATTAAAGTTATTACATAAATAGAATATATTATATTTTATTATGCATAGTGTTGCGTAGTGTTTTTGCGTAGTGTTTTGCGTAGTATTGCATAGTGTTTGCATAGTAAAATGTTTTTATATAAATAGAATATATTATATTTTATTTAAAAGATTTTTCTTTAAATATGGATGATCGTCAGATTAAAGTAAATCAATCGGGACCGTTCATGGATTAGTTCTTATGCATTCCATTTTCCTATAAATAGAAGCTCATTCCTTCATTATTTTTTCTTTAATTCATTGAAACTCTAGAGAGAGAAATTATAGAGAAGTTATAGAGAAAATTATAGAAAGAAGAAGAGTATTCTCGCTACTTCACTACTTCTATATTAGGTTCTTCTTTTACGGTGAGGGTGTTATTCTTTCTTCTTGAAGAGAACTTACATTATTCCATTCACTTTATTATTACATTGGAATAACTTTTGTAAAAGTGGCATACCCTATACATAACCTTGTATATGCAGACGTACCTATACTTGGTGAAATCTTATGTTATTCCATTGCTTATTATTACATTGGAATAACTTTGTATCTGTGGGTTTACCTATACTTGGTGACATTCTTCTATTATTACATTGGAACATCACATGCATGTGTTTTACACCAGGACACGGTTCTATTTTTATTATTACATTGGAACATCACATCACGTGTGTTTTTACAGGACTGGTTAAAATCTTTATCATTCTGTTGGAATATCCTATCGTGTGTTTTACACCGGATGCAGTTCCATCTTTATTATTACGGTTGGAACATCTCGCTTGATTGTGAATTTCACACGACTGGTTCCGTTATTATTATTATTACATTGGAATAACTTTGTCTACATGCGAAATCACCGCATGCATGGTGATTTCTTTTGTTATTCCATTCTTTATTATACCCGGTTGGTTAAAACTTTGACTTCTATACTCCATGAAATTAGTAGAATATCCTTGATATTTGCGTTTCATCCAAAGATCTTTTCATGGAAATATTCTTCCGATCATTATTGAATTTTACTCTCTAAACAAGCAAGATATCGTGTTGACAATTTGGACGTTAATAATTCATGGATTAAATAATTCTTGAACTTGTTTTATTGAATTACTATGTCATTGTCATCATCCTCATGTTATATTATGTTATCTTTGGCTTACGTGCATAGATGAACTTAGTATGATTATGACCGAGGATCATTCGGTATAATCGTGACTTGATATAAATGATGTGACAAAAGTCCTCGGTGGCTGTAATGCGATGATGGATAGTTCTTGGTATGATTATGACCGGGGTGATTCGGTATAGTCATGACCATTGATAATTTGATGAAAATCCTTGGCCAAGTGAATGCGAGGGGATGATTAGATGTGGTGGTTTATTATTGTCGAGTCTCGTGATAAAAATTGATGAAAACCTTTTAAAACCTAAAAGATAGTAGACTTTATTCTCTACTTGACTCTTTTAATGGATTGCTTATTCCACTGCAGATTAAATGGTTGTCTATTGTATTTTATCGGTTTAACATCGTTGTTGGCTAATGATAATTTATTCGCATTATCTTAGTCATAATATTTCTTCTTGGGCTAGTTGAGCTCACCCTTTCTTTTCTTTATTCTTCTTCGTGAAATGAGAACATAGTTGGAGACAGTCGGGAACGAAGTAATGGTCCGGAGGATAGCATTAGTAGTCCTCACTATTACGTGAAATAGTGTGATAATAGTTGTAATGAGGACTCCTTTTGAGTTTGTATAATATCTAGTAGACAAAATTTGTATTCAAACTCACGGTTTATGTCGTATTATTATACCTACGCAGTTATATTAGTAAGTTGTATTTGAATTTTTGTACCATGTAAGTGGCGACCCAAGATGGGTGGCGTATACCTAATTTTGGGAGTGTTACACATTGCCAATAATGTTATCTAATAATATTATTAGGATAATATGAATTATTGCTTCGATAATGAAAGATCTTGTGTAATGACAATTATTGAAACAACGTGAATATAAAATATCAACGCAACAATTATTAACTCAATAAAATCTTTGAGCGATAATTATTGTAACCATTATTGAGTAGTGCCTTCTTACGTAAGAATCGATAATTGGTGCAATCTGGTGTCTTCTTGTTCAACAACGATATTAGTGTGTTTTAACCACCGGGTATTCCAAGCGATGATACTTAATCAAACAACTACGTAGTTATTTAAAAACAACTTATATTTGTCGTTTTCTTCATCCAATCGCTTTCAGTTATGGGCCCACACATGGTCGCTGCTTGTCGTCATACGAATATTCCCGACGATCTGAATATTCCACGACCAAACGAATATTCCCGACAACAACAATGAATATTTTATAACCACTTGCTTATTTTGAAATATTTGCGTATTTAACCTTAACTATCCACATTAATCAAATCAACCCTTACTATTTCAAAATAATAAATAAAGGAAATTCCTTTTATTTAAAAATTTTTGGGTCTTACAACCTCCCTCCTTATGAAATTTCGTCCTCGAAATTGGCGACGACGATTACTGGTGTTTGAAAAGGTGAGGATACCTCGCTTTCATTTCCGTTTCCAACTCCCGGATCATTTCCTCTATAGCATGATTCCTCCACAAAACTTTAACTTGTGGTATAACCTTTCTTAGCGTAGGGCATGCTCCTTCCTATCCAAAATCTTGTGAGTACCTCCTCATACGTTAAGTCTTGTTTATCTCAAATGGGTTCTAACTCAATAACGTGGTTCGGGTCTTTCACATATTTATGAAATACAGATATGTGAAACACATTATGAACACGAGACATACTTTTGAGGTAATGCAAGTCTATAGGCTACATTTCCTACTCGGTCAAGAATTTGAAATGGACGATAAATCATGGATTGAGCTTTCCTCTCTTCCCAAATCTTGTAACTCACTTCCATGGAGCAACTTGCAACAATACATGATCCCCCACACTAAATTCCACGTCCTTTTCGATGAAGATTCGCGATAACTCTTTTTGTCGATCTTGTCTGTTGCTTTGTATATCGTTGTCGAATCATTAGTCATACGTCTTAACTTTCGGGTCCCAACAATGTTGCTTCACCCACCTCATCCCAACATATTGGAGAAGCGACATTTTGTCCATATAATGCTTGAATGGAACCATGCCTATATTTGTTTAATAACTATTGTTGTATGAGAATTCCACCGATGGCAAGTACTTATCCCAACTTCCTTTGAAATCTAGGACCACGAGTTTTAATATATCTTCAAGAGTTTGAGTAGTCCTTTACGATTGCCCATCCGGTTTGAGGATGGTATGCCAAACCAGATAATCGTAAATTGTGCCCATAGCTTTCTACAAACTAACCCAAAATCATGAAGTGAATCTTGGGTCACGATCTAAAACTATGGATCTTGGCATGCCATGCAATCTCACAATCTCATTTACGTATATACGAGAAAGGCGTTCGAGGAATAAGTCTCTCGTATCGGCAAAGAAATGAAGCGGAACTTGGTTAATCTATCAACAATAACCCAAATAGGATTGATGCCTTGAGAAACCGTAGGAAGACCCGAATGTGAAATCCATAGTAATGTGTTCCCACTTCCATTCAGGAATCTCAAGTGGTTACAACGGACCCTTAGGTACAAGATGCTCGCCTTTACACGTTGGCAAGTTAAACACATCGAGATAAACTTTGCAATCTCTCTCTTCATATTGTTCCACCAAAATGTATGTTGAAGATCATAATACATTTTGGTACTCCCAAGATGGATTGCAAATGGCGTATTGTGTGCCTCCATCATAATCTTGTACTTCAAATCAGAGTCGTTAGGAACACAAAGTCTAGAGTGGACTCGAAGTATTCCTTCTTCATCAATTCTCGCTTCAGGAATAGCTCCTTCTTGTACTTTCTTCTTCATACGCATTGGCTCTCCGAAGTCGGTGGCTCGAGCAATCTTAACTTTTTCTATTAAAGTTGGCTCTATGCGTATACTTGACATCATCGCACTCGTTCGCGATATGATCTTCTACTCATCGCCGCTACCACGTTCGCTTTTCGAGGATGGCGTGAGTCGAACATGTCTTTGAAATGAGTCTCTCTTGAGTTCTTGAGCTCTTCCCACATTCCTTGCTCCATTCAATTTTGTATCTCTACGAGTCATTGCGTTAATGGAATAGCGATTCGAGAATATCCTTCAACGAATCTCCGATAATAACCAACTAAGCTGAAAGCTACGATTTCGATTCTCGACTTAGGTTGCTCTCAATTGTGACTCATATCCCAATCTTGGATAAAGACGTCACAATGACACCTATCGATTTACTTATCGCCGCGAATATGGCGTCCCTACTGAGAGAGAGTGCGGCTTAGGTGAATTCCACACAAAGAAGTCACAAGATAAAGGCTCGGTACCAAATTCTATAGTTGAATTTTTAACTCCGAAGTTCAATAGGAGCCATTCGATATGAGATTTTAGAAATGAGTTTTGTCTTAGGGTTCAAAGTCGATACAAAATTTAATATCGAAGCTTTGGGAGTAAGCCAAGAAATTCTTGAGAAAATCGTCGGAAAAATCAATAACAACAGAATATTATTCAAATCGGCGTGTCTTTATTCAAATCCATAACATGGACTAAGAAAATTTGACATCCAAGTAATAAGCGAATGACTTCATGGCTTGATATGAAAATGTTTGACTACAATGGTTTGATTGCTTGAATTGAATAACAAAGTTGCTTAGGAATATGAAAACTAACAACCTTACGAAAATAATCAATTTCGGCGTGATGAGTAGTTAACCTTAAAATCACATCAAAAACAAATATCTCTATAGAAATAAGGTTAATGGGTAATGTGATAGTGCCAACTGAATCAAGCAAGATTTCTAAACAACGGATGTAATGAAAGTTTCTCTAACGGATTCTCCATAAATAGGTCAAAGTCTAATTTCTCCGTAGTCAAGTTCAAAGCGTTGGTAAGAAAGAGAGATATAAGAATGGGTAGAACCAATATCTAGTAAGGTATATACTTGCAAGAATTTATAATTAACTAACCGTGCTTAACCGTTCGGGTTCTCGCATTTTGACCGATCACAACAAACGCTCTTCCAAGAACCGTTGACTTTGACTTTTCTGGGACATCCTTTTGAGTCACCATTCATTGGGGATCGGGTTTCGATATCGCATGATCTCGGCGATATGTCCTTCTTTTCCACAATTATAGCATACCTTAAAGCTGTTGTAGGCGGTTTTGGTGATATGTCCCCTCTTTCGCATTTTGTAACATCGTCGACCGGTGGTCGTTCTCCTCCCTTAAAACTAGTTCTTCTTGGCTTACCGGCGTCTTCACATGGTCGTTGTTGAATCTCCTCTTTTAAAATCTCCTCCCAGGCTAAAACTTTTCTATTTTCATGGCCACGATTACCACAGAGTGGTTACCGCCTTTGTCTCGTATTCTTCTTTCTCCATTTGGTTATCGTTATTACGATGATTTCGCTATCTTGGTATGATCCACGGTTATGGTCCCTCGGTTGAAGCGTACTCGTTATCTCGCTCTAACATTTGAGCCCATTGACAACATCTGAATAGAGAAAATTTATGAGAAATGAGATCTTGACGTATGTCGGGTTTCAAACCTCTCGAAACATCCGCGTCATCGTTCCTCATTCTCCACCAAATGAGGTGCTGAACACGGATAACTCCGCGAACTTCGCCTCGTCTTTGGGACAGATTATGTTATTCGCTCTAGTCTAATAAACTCCACTTCCTTCATATAGACGAATACTTTCGAGGAAGTACTTGTCATTGAACTGTTTCAAAGCGTCTCCCATGACATCTTTGAGTGCAATTTGGATGGGTACGCTTCATGATTCCCCAAGATGTCTGCCTCGCCACGGAACATAAAGGCGGCGAATGGAACTTTCATTCTCGTGCATCCCAAGACATCGAATATCTTGGTAATTTGTTTGACCCACGTCTCGCCTTAATCGGATCCCGCTTTCCCGAAGTGCAGTGGTCCCGACTCTTTGAATCGCTTGCATTTGTGACTACTCGTGAATTGCTATCATTTCCTCTCGTATTTTGAACACGAGTCTCCTAAATGCGATTTTGCATGAAGCTGCAAAAAACTTCTAAACATCCCTCGTTCATCATACGCTTTCGATTGGTGTTGTTCACGGGAGGAACATTACCACTTTGTGTTGACGTTCTCCTCGTTGGTGAGAGTGATGCAGCATCTCCACGGTCTCATTTACTCCTTTGTTAATATTCTCGATTCGACATTCTCAAATCTTTGTCATAAAATAAGGGTTAATTAAGAAAATCAATATATCACATAATATCCCTATATCTTGACTAACTAACAAATAAGCTTAGGTAGGACACACTTAGCGAAGGATTTACTCTCTCTCCCCTCCCAGTTCTATTCCCGATCTCGCCAGAGATCATATCCTAAGCTACGATACCAAGCGTGACGCCCCCAAAATAGGTACCTGACACCCATTCACGAGTCGCCAAATACATGGTACAAAAAAGCAAACTACAACTTCAATAATACTGAAATAAGTGTGAAATACGACAATATATCTTGTGAGTTTAAATATAATATTGTCTTACAGACAATATCCACATGCAAATAAATCCCCATCATAATTATTGATTCATTATTTTACAAAATGGTGAGGAGGACTACTAAACAACTCTCTACAGAACCTTCATTCCATTATTCCCTAGTACTACTCGCTACATTCTCGCCTCTAAGAAGAAAATGGAACAACAAGGAAAGGGTGAGCTCAACTAGCCCGAGTAAAGAATATTATGACTAAGATAATATACAACAAATTATCGTTAGTCTTCACGAGGAAAAATCGATAGAATACAATAGAGCAACAAGTTTCGGATCAATATTCGCGGTGAAATAATAATTCATAGAAGAGTTACGTAGAGAATGAAATCTACTATAATCTATGAATTTAACGGTCCATCATCAATATTTTATCCACAGAACATCAATCAATATACATCACGGAATCAAATATTCATCTTTGCACTCTGAGCCAAAGATATTCATCGATTGGTCATGTTCATCTAAACACCTATTCATCTTTGCACTTCTGAGCCAAAGATATTCATCGATTAGTCGTGTTCATCTAAACACTGTTCATCTTTGCACTTCTGGGCCAAAGATATTAATCGAAGCAAGTCGTGTTCATCTCAACACCTGTTCATCTTTTGCACTACTGGGCCAAAGATATTCATCAAGAAATCATTCATCTTTGCACTACAGCCAAAGATATTCCATAATATCATCATTTAAGACTGAAGATGATAAAAAACATTTTTAAAGAAACGAATCCAGTGAAACAAAATGACAAGGATTAAGGATTAATGTAAGACCCCGAAATTTTTAAATAAAAAGGAATTTCCTTTATTTATTATTTTGAAATAGTAAGGGTTGATTTGATTAATGTGGATAGTTAAGGGTTAAATATGCAAATATTTCAAATTAAGCAGTGGTTATAAATATTCATTTATCGTGGGGAATATTCGTTTTTGGTCGTGGAATATTCTGCATCGTAGGGAATATTAAATGCGACTAGTTGACCATGTGTGGGCCCCATAACGGAAAGTGATTGGATGAAGAAAGCGACAAATATAAGTTGTTTTTAAATAACGGCGTAGTTATTCACAGATTATCTTGTTGGAATACCGGTTGGTTAAAACACACTAATCGCGTTGTTGAGCAGAAGATACGGTATTGCACCAATTATTGATTCTTACGTGAAGGCCTTTACTCAATAATGGTTACTGATAATTCTTATTCGATTATTTTATTGAGTTAATAATTCTTTGCGTTGATATTTTATATTCTTTGTTGTTTGATAATTGTCATTACACGGTATCTTTCATTATCGAAGCAATAATTCATATTATCCGAATAATATTATTAGATAACATTATTGGCAATGTCTAGAAAGTTACATCTAAGGAGAGGTTTGGTCACCTAATTGCAGCTTGAAGAAGAAATTCTTATTGGAAAGCCCTCTTTTTCTGAGGCGCACGGTTGTTGTCGATATTGTGATTACGTAATATTATTTATGAATAATTAATTATTGATTTATATGATGAGAAAAATATTGATTTTATGTGGATATAGATGGAGAAAATTTTTAAAATGACAATTGTTGAAAATTAATATTTTATCTTTTTCTGATAAAATAATTCATTTAAATATATTACTTTAATAATATATTAACGGTGATATTTTTATAATGAATGTGGGATATACGAGTATATGAGGAGGAAGAGTATTTTTGTTGCATTAAATGATTAACACATGTTTTGTGTGTCGGTGGACCCCATTTATTGACTGAAATTTGATTATAGCCTGTAAAATCGACCGTTTGTGGATTTCGGTTAATTTTTGTTTGGAATTTGGAAAAATTTTCTTCTGCAAAGTTGTAGAGAATTGAATTTCCTATAAAAACTCGCGAGATTCGAATTTTCTGATGAAAGGGCTATTTATTATGAATTATTGAAGTTCCGAAGTTCCGAAATAATTGATTTTTGAAAGTTTTAATTAATTTTAATAACAAAAACGTTTTTTTTGTTTTTGTCATTATTAGTGGCTGAATTCAGATGGTCAGATGGTCAGAGTGGGCTTAGGAATTTAATATATATTATATTAATATTTTATTAAATTTTCGCTTTGGTGTTCAAGCAATTTCTATAAATAGGGTCTTGGGTTAGAATTGAAAATCACACTGTAAAGCGAAGTTTTCTCTCTCTATATTATCGGCGTATTCTTGTGAGTATTTTGAGTATACTTTGAGTATTGCTATACGGTGCAAGTTCAAGTCATAGCCTTTATATCAGGTGTTCAAATTTTAAATCTTGATCTTTTCGAGGTAAGGGATATTATTTTTTTAAGTAATGATATTATTTCTTCAATATCATTATCTTTGAAATGTTGATCTGAAATTTTATCAAATTTGGAACTTTTTCATGTGGGGTTACTTATTCATGGGTTACTATTCATGAGTTATTATTCACGAGTTCTTATTCATGAGATTCTTATTCACGAAGTTTATTCACGAAGTACTATTCACGAAGCGTGAAGATGTTTTTGTGGAATTTCTATCTTTTGGTGTCTGAGTTACTATTCACGTATACGACACTATTCACGATATCTGGTACTATTCATAGAAAAATAAAATTTCTTCTTTTTCGTCAAAACATCTATTCGGATACTAGCTTTGATTGTATCCGTGTTTTGATCATTCTTGAATTTTACACCACTATGATTATTTTTGAGGTATTTTTGGCGTGGATAAAACCAAGTACGAATCCTTAATCCTTAATCCTTGTCATTTTGTTTCAATTTGGATTCGTTTCTTTAAAAATATTTTCATCATCCTCGGTCTTAAATGATGATATTATTGAATATCTTTGGGCCGTAGTGACAAAGATGAATGATTTCAAGAAGAATATCTTTGGCTTGTAGTGCAAAGATGAGCAGTGTTGAGATGAACATGACCGATTGATTAATATCTTTGGCACAGAGTGCAAAGATGAGCAGTGTTTAAATGAACATGACCAAGTGATGAATATCTTTGGCTGTAATGCAAAGATGAATATTTGATTCCGGATGTATATTGATTGATGTTACTGAGGATAAAATATTGATGATGGATTTATTAAATTCATAGATTATAGTAGATTTCATTCTCTACGTAACTCTTCTATGAATTATTATTTCATGCGAATATTGATCCGAAACTTGTTGTCATTGTATTCTATCGATTTTTCCTGTTGAAGACTAACGATAATTTGTTGTATATTATCTTAGTCATAATATTCTTTCTTGGGCTAGTTGAGCTCACCCTTTTCCTTGTTGTTCCATTTTTCTTCCTGAGGGAGGCGAGAATGTAGCGAGTCTTAGTCGGGGTATGGAATGAAGGTTTAGAGAGAGTTGTTTAGTAGTCCTCACCATTTTGTAAAATAATGAATCAATAATTATGATGGGAATTTATTTGAATGTGGATATTGTCTAGAAGACAATATTATATTTAAACTCACAGTATATATTGTCGTATTTCACACGACATTTGTATTATTGAAGTTGTAGTTTGCTTTTTGTACCATGTATTTGGCGACTCAGAATGGGTGTTGTGTATACCTATTTTGGGGGCGTCACAATTAAGGATTCGTACTTGGTTTTATCCACGTCCAAAAATACCTCAAAAATAATCATAGGGGTGTAAAATTCAAGAATGATCAAAACATGGATACAATCGAGTTAGTATCGAGAATAGATATTTTGGACAAAAAGAAGAAATTTTATTTTTGATTGAATAAGTGTCGTATCACGTGAATAGTGTCGCAGTATCGTGAATAGTCTTAGATATCGTGAATAGTAACTCCGACACCAAAAGATAGAAATTCCACAAAAACATCTTCACGCTTCATGAATAGTACTCGTGAATAGTAACTTCGTGAATAAGTAACTCATGAATAAGTAACTTCGTGAATAGTAACTCATGAATAGTAACTTCGTGAATAGTAACTCATGAATAGTAACCCCGACATGAAAAAGTTCCAAATTTGATAAAAACTTGGATCAACATTTCAAATTATAATGATATTGAAGAAATAATATCATTACGAAAAAAATAATATCCACTTACCTCGAAAGATCGATCTTTAATTTGAAACATCGGATATAGGCTATGACTTGGACTTGCAAGTATAGCAATACTCAAAGTATACTCAAAATACTCACAAGAATACGCATTTCGATAATATAGAGAGAAAACTTGATTTTCGGTGTGATTTTCAATTCTAACCTAAGCACCTATTTATAGGAAATTGCTTAGAACACCAAAGAGAAAATTTAATAAATTAATAATATAATTATATTATTTTCTACACATGTCTAGAATCTGATTTCAGCCATCAAACACATGCCACCTTCTAGAAAAAATAAGAAAAACGTTTTTCTAATTTTAAATATTTTAAACTTCCAAAAATCAATTATTTTGAACTTGAACTTCAAAAATTCATAATAAATAGCCCTTTCATCAGAAAATTCGAATCTCGCGAGTTTTTATAGGAAATTCAATTCTCTACAACTTTGTAGAAGAAAGTTTTCCAAATTCCAATCAGAAATTGACCGAAATCCACAAGCGGGCGATTTTACAAATTTATAATCAATTTTCTGATAATAATTGTGTCCACCAACACACAAAACATGTGTTAAACATTTAATGCCACAAAAATACTCTTCCTCCTCATATACTCATATATCCCACATTCATTGTAAAAATATCATAGTTAATATATTATTAAAATAATATATTTAAATGAATTATTTTATCGAGAAAAAGATAAAATATTAATTTTCAACAATTGTCATTTCAAAAATTTTCTCCATCTATATCCACATAAAATCAATATTTTCCTCATCATATAAATCAATAATTAATTATTCACAAATAATATTACGAGAATCACAATATTGACAATGACGAGGCGGTTCAAGGAAAGAGGGCTTTCAATAAGAATTTCTTCTTCTTGGTGGCAATGCAATTAGGTGACCAAACCTCTCCTTAGAGCGAACTTTCTAGACATTGCCAATAATGTTATCTAATAATATTATTAGGATAATATGAATTATTGCTTCGATAATGAAAGATCTTGTGTAATGACAATTATTGAAACAATGTGAATATAAAATATCAACGCATGACAATTATTAACTCGATAAAATCTTTGATAAATAATTCTTGTAACCATTATTGAGTAGTGCCTTCACGTAAGAATCAATAATTAGTGCAATACTGGTGTGCTCTTTGTTCAACAACGGCAGATTAGTGTGTTTTAACCACGGGTATTCCAACAAAAGATAACTCAGTAACAACTACGCAGATTATTTAAAAACAACTTATATTTGTCGTTTTCTTCATCCAATCGCTTTCAGTTATGGGGCCCATACATGGTCATTTGCCGTCGTTAATACGAATATTCGAAGCATCTGAATATTCCACGACCAAACGAATATTCCCCAAACAACAATGAATATTTTATAACCACTTGCTTATTTTGAAATATTTGCGTATTTAACCCTTAACTATCCACATTAATCAAATCAACCCTTACTATTTCAAAATAATAAATAAAGGAAATTCCTTTTTATTTAAAAATTTGGGGTCTTACACACATTCATCTTCGCACTTCTTGGCCAAAGATATTCATCGATATCATTCATCTTTGCACTACATGCCAAAGATATTCGGTTATATCATCATTTAGGATTGAGGATGATGAAAATATTTTAAGAAAAGCGAATTGATTGAAACAAAATAATAAATATTAAGGATTCGTACTTCTTAATTTATTCCATGTCAAAAATACCTCATAAATAATCATAGTGGAGTAAAATTCAAGAATGATCAAAACATGGATACAATCAAAGCTAGTATCCATAATAGATATTTTGGATGAAAAACGAAAATTTAATTTTTTTTGTGAATAGCGCCGTATTCGTGAATAGTGCCGTATACGTGAATAGTAACTCCAACACCAAAAGATAGAAATTTCACAAAAAACATCATCATGCTTCGTGAATAGTAACTCATGAATAGTAACCCCGACATGAAAAAGTTCCAAATTTGATAAAAACTCAAACCAATATTTTGACATAATGATATTGAAGAAATAATATCATTTATGAAGAAAATAATCTCCCTTACTTCAGAAAGAATAGTACTTCTGACTGGAATACTGGATATAGTGTTAAAAGAACTTGCACCGTATAGCAATACTTGAAGTACTAAAATACTCACAAAATAAGCGATATTATAAAAGAGAAAGAGAGAAATCTTTAGTTTACGGTGTGATTTTCAATTTAACCTAAGCATCCTATTTATAGGAAAATCTTTAGAACACCAAAGCAGAAAATTTAATAAATTAATAATATTATTTTTTCAAATTTCCTACGCCCACTAATTTGGTCCAAGACATCAGCCACCATGTGACAAAACATTTAAAACATTTTTTTCTAATTTAAATAATTAAAACTTCCAAAAATTAATTATTTCGGAACTACGGAACTTCAATAATTCATAATAAATAGCCCTTTTATCAGAAAAATTCGAATCTCGCGACTTTTATAGGAAATTCAATTCTCTACAACCTTGCAGAAGAAAGTTTTTCCAAACAAAATTGGCCAAGAAATCCACATACAGACAATTTTACAAAATTTATAATCAAATTTCGATCAAGAAATGGGGTCCACCAGACACACAAAACATGTGTTAATCATTTAATGCAACAAAAAATACTCTTCCTCCTCATATACTCATATATCCCACATTCATTATAAAATATCATCATTATTATATTATAATAATATAATAAAATATTATTTTATCGAGAAAAGATAAAATATCAATTTTCAACAATTGTCACTTTAAAAATTTTCTCCATCTATATCCACATAAAATGAATATTTTCCTCATCATATAAATCAATAATTAATTATTCATAAATAATATTACGAATCACAATAATGGCGACTAAGCGGTTCACAAGGAAGAGGGACTTTCAATAAGAATTTCTACTTCTTTGCCGCTTTGCAATTAGGTGACCAAACCTCTCCTTAGAGCAGAACTTTCTAGACATTGCCAATAATATTATCTAATAATATTATTCAGATAATATGAATTATTGCTTCGATAATAAAAAATACGGTGTAGTGACAATTATTGAAACAACAGTAATATAAAATATCAACGCAACAATTATTGAATCAATAAAATACTGAACAGTAATTACTGTAACAATTATTGAGTAGTGCCTTCTTCACGTAAGAATCGATAATTCAACAATATTGTGTAAAAGCAGGTAATGCTTCTTGTGCGTGCAACAACGCGTATTACTTTACTTTACCCATAGGGTATTCCAATGATGTTAATGATGAACGATTACGCCTGATTATTTATAAAAACTCAAATTTGTCGTTTTCTTCGTAAGACGGTTATCCGTTATGGGGCCCACAAATGGTTTTGCGCCAGGTGCATACGAATATTCACTAACGAAAAAAATATGCCACTACTAAACGAATATTCCCCGACATAAAGAATATTTTATAACCACTTGCATATTTTGAAAAAAAAATCATATATCACCCTTAACTTTAACTTTTATTAATTTAACCATTTACTGAATTATAATTATAAGAAAAATTGAATACTTTTATTTCATAAAATTCGGGGTCTTACAATCTCCCCTCCTTATGAAATTTCGTCCCCGAAATTTACGTACCTGTTATTTCAAAAAATTGAGAATACCTTGCTTTCATTTCAGATTCTATCTCCCAGGTCATCATGATTTCTCTATTGCTCATCTCCTGTGATAACTTCATTTGGGTTCCTCACTTGTTGGGAAGTCATGACAACCGCTATCCCTCGAACTACTCGGCTTTGACTTGTCTGGGGCAACATTTGGCGTCATCACTTCTGGTTGGAACATACTTTTCATAGGCATATTCCTACCTCAACCGCTTTCTTCGCATACTCTCGATTCATGATCTTAATCATCAATCTCTATCCATATCAAATTCAAGTTGACCGCCTGCATTGCAGGTAATTCAAAACTCGATGTTGGGTTCTCCCAATTGCTTTCCAAAAAAAGAAATTCATATCATCTATTTTAGTCTTCTTAGATCGGACATCTCTTTCCACAATATCCACGTGTCGTGTGGCTTTTACCCATGCATCACTTATTCTCACTCGTTCAATTTTTTCTTCTTTCAGCTCAGATTCCATCTTTATCATCTTATACTCTGCCAAAGAATGCTTCTGTTCAAGCATCACATATCGGGTAACACAAGCTTGAATTGTCAGATCCTTTTGTTCCCTGACCTCACCGAGTTCTTCAAATTGCTTCTTCTAACTCATGAATACGATTTTGAAATTCTACATTTTGATCATATAATACCTCTAATAAACTCTCCTTAGGTACCTCTTCTTCCTCACTCTCAGCTGTTACCTCTGCGACTATCTAAAGGTCTAACTATTAATTCTTCACTCACCACATGGATATCTCTAATTTCTTCTTCGTAAATCGACATCACATTATTATGGTTAGTGATTAGAGGTATCCCCACAGTCTCATTCACTCCATTGTTATTATTCTCAACTGCCATTCTCAAATACTGCCATAAAACATGGGTTAATTAAGCAAATTAACATATCACATAATATTCGTATATTATGACCGACCAACAATTAAGCTTAGGTAGGACACACTAGCGAAGGATTTACTCATCTCTCCCCTCCTAGTTCTAATCCCGATCTCCGCGGAGATCATATCCCTAAGCTCGATACCAAATGTAACAAATGTCTGTCGATCAAATGACAAAGACCTCACATTGGTACTGTCGGTTTGCCACCGCATGAGCAGCGGTCTCTCACGGAGAGTGCGGCGGTGCATCCCCATCGATAGGAAGTCACCAAATGAGAGGCTCGGGGCTCTTTACTTATAGCTCGATACCAAATGTAACAACCCCAAAATAGGTCCATTCCATCCAATCCATTACGAGTCGCCAAATCATAGATGCGAAAGAAAATAACTACAACTTTATTACAACAATTGTTGTGCAAAATACAACAACACATATCTTTGTGAGTTTGGATACAAATATATACCAACTGTAACTATGGACACCAACTTTGGATAAGACGTCACAATGACACCTTACATAAAGGTATAGTCAAAAGCTGTTTTAGAAATTAGAATCTTTGGGAAGTGCTCAAGAAACCTTCGCATACATGGGAGGTCATGCTTACAGGTTATGGTAGATATTGTGGCGTCCCCAAAATTAGGTATCGTCACCCATCTTTGGTCGCCACTTACATGGTACATAAATTCAAATCAACTTACTAATATAAGCGCTAGGTGTACATTACGACATAAAGCGTGAGTTTGAATACAAATATTGTCTACTAGATATTATACAAACTCAAAAGGAGTCCTCATTACTACTATTATCACACTATTTCACGAGAATAGTGAGGACTACTAATGCTATCCTGCGGACCATTACTCCGCTCCCCGACTCGTCCCGGCTATGTTCTCATTTCACGAAGAGAACGGTGAATTGAAAGAAAGGGTGAGCTCAACTAGCCCGAAGAAATATTATGACTAAGATAATGCGAGAATAATTTATCATTAGCCTTCAACGGTGTTAAAGCGATAAAATACAATAAACAACAAGTTTAAGCTGCGGCGGAACAAGCGATCCATTAAAAGAGTCAAGTAGAAAATAAAATCTACTATCTTTTAGGTTTTAAAAGGTTTTCATCTTTATTATATAAATTTGAGACTCGACGATAAATAATCCACATCATCGAATCACCCCCGCACTACTGACGAGGATATTCATCAAATTATCAATGGTCGTGACTATTAGAATCACCCCCGGTCATAATCATACCAAAAACTATCCATCTTTGCATTACGAACCCTTTGAGGACTTTTATCACATCATTTATAACAAGCCATGATTATTAAGAATGATCCACGGTCATAATCATACTAAGTTCATCTATACACGTAGTAGAAGATAACATAATATAACATGAGGATGATGACAATGACATAATAATTCAATAAAACAAGTTCAAGAATTATTTTATCCGGGAATTATTAACGTCAAATTGTCAAAATGATCTTTGTTTTGTAGAGTAAAATTCAAGAATGATCGGAAGAATGTTTCCATGAAAGATCTTTGGATGAAACGCAAATATCGAGGATATTCTACTAATTTCATGGAGTATAGAAGTCAAAGTTTTAACCAATTTGGGTATAATAAAGAATGGAATAACAAAAGAAATCACCGTAAATGCGGTGCTTGCGATGTAGGCGAGGTTATTCAGCGAGAATAATAATAACGGAACCGGTCGGTGAAATTACTGCCAAGCGGGATGTTCCAACAGAATAATAAAGATGGAACCGGATCCGGTGTAAAACACACGGATAGGATATTCCAGCGAGAATGATAAAGAGCGGAACCCGGTCAGGTGTAAAACACATGTGACAGGATGTTCCAACAGAATAATAAAAGCGGAACCAGTCGGTGTAAAACACACGCATGAGGATGTTCCAGCAGAATAATAGAAGAATGTCACCAAGTATAGGGTAAACCACATATACAAAAGTTATTCCAGCAGAATAATAAGCAATGGAATAACAAAGTTCTCTTCATGAATAAGAAGAATAACACCCTTACAGGTACAACAAATAATATTCCCTACCTTAGAAGAACTGAATATTGGCAAGGTGAAGTAGCGAGAATACTTTTCTTCATTCTCTCTATAGTTTCTCTCTCAGAGTTTCGGTGAATTCGTGAAAAATAATGAAGCACTAGGCCTCTATTTATAGAAGATTTCTAAAGCACTTTTGCCGTGTGAAAAGGCAAGTGGCAGCGACGAGTGATGTAAAAAGAAAAGTGGTTTGGCCTTTGTAATGTGAAACGACAAGTGGTTCGGCGCTTTGTAATGTGAAGCGACAAGTGGTTCGACGCGCGTAATGTGAAACGACAAGTGGTTCGGCGCTTTGTAATGGTAATTACTATCGTGAAGGTAATTACTTATTCACAAAGGTAATTACTATTGGCGAAGGTAATTACTATTGGCGAAGATAATTACTATTCACAAAGGTAATTACTATTGCGAAGGTAATTACTATTGGACGAAGATAATTACTTATTCACAAAGGTAATTACTATTGACGAAGGTAATTACTTATTGATTGAATAGACTCTTAGATGATGACATATGGGCCCCCATAAAATAATCAAACTTACCACAAATGTCTCATAATGAGACTCTTTATATACATCAAGGATTGAATAAATATTACCACAAATCATTTTATTTTAATCAACACATATTTAATCTTTCAACAATTATTAATCATTTATAACTTGTTGTCTCAATTATTGATTTAATACTATAACATATTATATGAGATGATCTTTGTGACAATAATTGAATCAATAATATAAGAGATATGATCACGCAAAGAATTACTATAGCGATAATTGAGCATAGGTGAGTGACTTCTCACGTAAGCATCGATAATCAATATCGTGTCTTCTTATACAACTACTGGCAGTATTCGTGCTTTTTACTACTAGGGTAGTTCAACAAAGATCAACCAGTAAAACTTCCGTAGTTATTTTAATAAAATATTTTTGTCGTTTTCTCAATCCGACAATAATTACATTATGGGGTCCACCAATGATTGAGTAGTTATACGAATATTCCCTGCTAAACCGAATATTCCCCGACCAATCGAAATTAATATAACCACTTGCATACTTTGTAAAATTTATAAATACTACCCACAACTATAATATTTATCTCAAATTCACACCATAATATTAAAAAATTATTTCGACAAAATTTAAATCTTTATTGATAAAATCTGGGGTCTCACAATCTCCCTCCTTATGGAATTTCGCCCGAAATTAGAGTGCGATGACACGATATGATAAAGAGGTGAGGATACCTTGAATACCTTTATCGTTAAAAATATTAAATTCATCTTCGCAATCCGACCAAAGATATTCATTAACAACTCATCTTTGCACTATGAGCCAAAGATATACAATTTGTAAAACCAATAATCTTTGAGACGCGACTTAATAGTATCACGACCACGAATTATCCATGCATTTTTTCGGCCGAGGATATTCGTGTTTTCAATCTGATCATGATTATACCGAATAATCCTTGGTCATAATCATACCAAGTCTATCAATGCACTACTGACTAAAGATGACTTTTACCACATCCATGAATTAATATTTCATTCTTTGAGACTCATTTCAATAATTAATCCATATCATTGAATCATCCCCGCACTACGGGCCGAGGATATTCATTAGTATCACGACCACAAATTATCCATGCACTACTACCAAAGATAATCGTGTATTCATTAGTATCACGACCACAAATTATCCATGCACTACGTGCAAAGATAATCGTGTATTCATTAGTATCACGACCACAAATTATCCATGCACTACGTACAAAGATAATCGTGTATTCAATTACGGTTATGATTATGCAAGAAAAATCCACGGTCATAATCATACCAAGTCCATCTATGCACTATCTGCCACGAGATGACTTTCAACATAATATAAGCGTGAGGATAATGATATAAAGAATCAATCAAATGAGATAAAGGATAAATATTAAATATTTATAATATAATTTATCCAGGATTCAAGAATATCCCCATGTTATCAATCACTTAATAATCTCATAATCTAATATCATTAATATTATAACAATATTTTAATCACTTCTTAAATTTATTAACAATTTATCTCAATTGTTTACGCTTTACCATATAATGCATTTAATCATTCAAAATGCCATACTCATAAGATATCATCACCAATTATCAAATCCTCATCAAAAATGCATATATTCTATATAGGATTCTCTAACAAGTCGCAAAATCCTATTTTCAACTTTGTTACTTCACATAACATATTTAACTCATATGTTCAGTAACTAAACTATTTTCATGAAAAATACCAAATCAGTCCCAAAAATATTTCTTTTCTGGGTTTTAGCATAATATAGTCCCATAATGAAAATATATTTTTCTCGGAATTTTTAAAATTCATTTACTATTTTTCAAAAATCAATTTCTAATTAATTCCTTAAGAAATTTGCTACCTCAAGTTTAACTCCAAAAATTCCCAAACCTTGGCAGGACCTTACACATGTTAATGTGAGCCTCCAGTTTAAATTTCATGGTCATCGGAGTTATAGAACTCCGGTTATAGCGTTTTTCGTCAGAAAAACCTAAATATTGAAATAGTCATAACTTGCTCATTTTAAGTCAGAATGAGCTCATTTTTGGACAGGAGGTACTTTATACCATATACCTTCATGTTCCAAAAGACCAGAATTTTTCTCATAATTTAAGTGGCCGAAACAGCCCCTCTAAAATCATGGCAGCAGCTTTTTTCGATTTTTGCAGCTTTGCACTCCTTTGCTAAAATCAATCTACACGAAAATCTACAACACCTTTTTCATTGATTCCACTTGGATTAGCTAGGTAACTCATAGATCTAACTCTAGGACTTAACCACACTCAAAAATTCAAAATATAATAGGAGATATAGTCAATTAAATTTCATGTTACGTTTTTCACCAAAATCTGATTTTCAACTCTTTGTGATTTCTAAGAAACTTTCATGTTTTCACATAATAACCAACATAACTCATCATAACACTTACTAATACTTCATATATCTATGATTTTCATTAGTCCAATGCTTTTATTATGACTTTCATCATAATCCTCGTAAACAGATCTTTTTAGTTGAAGAAATATTTGAGGGTTTAAGAATTGGGTTTTTGTACTGGGGTCAATACAAAATTCGATTTCACGCTCTAAGTAGGCTAAGATGTAAGACCCCGAAATTTTTAAATAAAAAGGAATTTCCTTTATTTATTATTTTGAAATAGTAAGGGTTGATTTGATTAATGTGGATAGTTAAGGGTTAAATCATAAATATTTCAAAAATAAGCAGTGGTTATAAAATATTCATTATCATGGGGAATATTCGTTTGGTCGTGGAATATTCAATCTTTGTCGGGGAATATTAAATGCGACCGGCGCAGCCATGTGTGGGCCCCATAACGGAAAGCGATTGGATGAAGAAAACGACAAATATAAGTTGTTTTTAAATAACTTGGCGTAGTTATTACCAATTATCTTGTTGGAATACCGGTGGTTAAAACACACTAATCTGGCGTCAACAAGAGATAGACACAGTGATTGCACCAATTATTGATTCTTACGTGAAGAAGGCTTTACTCAATAATGGTTACGAGTAATTCTTGTTCGATTATTTTATTGAGTTAATAATTGCTGCGTTGATATTTTATATTCTTTGTTGTTTCAATAATTGTCATTACACGGTATTTTTCATTATCGAAGCAATAATTCATATTATCTGAATAATATTATTAGATAACATTGTTGGCAATGTCTAGAAAGTTACATCTAAGGAGAGGTTTGGTCACCTAATCAATTGGCGCCAAGAAGAAGAAATTCTTATTGGAAAGCCCCCCTTCTTTCTGAGGCGCGCACAGTTGTCAATATTGTGATTACGTAATATTATTTGTGAATAATTAATTATTGATTTATATGATGAGGAAAATATTGATTTTATGTGGATATAGATGGAGAAAATTTTAAAATGACAATTGTTGAAAATTAATATTTTATCTTTTTCTCGATAAAATAATTCATTTAAATATATTATTTTAATAATATATTAACGGTGATATTTTACAACGAATGTGGGATATATGAGTATACGAGGAGGAAGAGTATTTTTGTTGCAATAAATGTTTAAAACATGTTAAACATGTCGGTGGACCCCATTAATTATTTGAAATTTGATTATAGCACGTAAAATCGCTTTGGTTTGTGGATTTGGTCAAATTCTATTTGGAATTTAGAAAAACTTTCTTCTGCAAAGTTGTAGAGAATTGAATTTCCTATAAAAACTCATGAGATTCGAATTTTCTGATGAAAGGGCTATTAATTATGAATTTTGAAGCTCTAAAGTTCTCAAATAATTAATTTTGGAAGTTTTAATTGGTTTATTTAAGAAAAACGTTTTTGCAATCCCACATGTGATATAAATGTGCTGAATTCAGTTGGTCTAAGGTGGGCTTGAATTTGTTTAATTATATTATTATTTTATTAACTTTTTCGCTTTGGTGTTTCAAGCATTTTCTATAAATAGGGTCTTGGGTTAGAATTGAAAATCACACCGTAAATCGAAGTTTTTCTCTCTATATTATCGCGTATTCTTGTGAGTATTTTGAGTATACTTTGAGTATTGCTTTATCTGGTGCAAGTTCCTTCAAAGACTTATATCAGGTGTTTCAACTTAGAAGTCTTGATCTTTCGAGGTAAGGGATATTATTTTTTTTTGTAATGATATTATTTCTTCAATATCATTATCTTTGAAATGTTGATCTCAAGTTTTTATCAAATTTGGAACTTTTCATGTCGGGTTACTTATTCATGAGTTCTTATTCACGAGTTCTTATTCATGAGTTCTTATTCACGATTCTTATTCACGAGTCTTTATTAAATGAAGCGTGAAGATGTTTTTGTGGAATTTCTATCTTTTGGTGTCGGAGTTCTTATTCACGATATCTCAAGACTATTCACGATATCTGGTCTTATTCAATAGAAAAATAAAATTTCTTCTTTTCGTCTAAAACATCTATTCGGATACTAACTACGATTGTATCCATGTTTTGATCATTCTTGAATTTTACACCACTATGATTATTTTTGAGGTATTTTTGGACGTGGATAAAACCAAGTACTAATCCTTAATCCTTAATCCTTGTCATTTTGTTTCCTTTGGATTCGTTTCTTTAAAAAAAAAAAAAATATTTTTCATCATCCTCGGTCTTAAATGATGATATTATGGAATATCTTTGGCTGTCAGTGAAAAAGATGAAGGATTTCTTAAGAATATCTTTGGCTGTAGTGCAAAGATGAATGATTCTGAAGAATATCTTTGGCCCAGTAGTGCAAAGATGAACAAGTGTTTAAATGAACATGACTAATGATGAATATCTTTGGCTGTAGTGCAAAGATGAATATTTGATTCGGATGTATATTGATTGATGTTACTGAGGATAAAAGATGAGCGATGAACTTTTAAATTCATACATAGAAGATAGTAGTTTGCATTCTCTACTTAACTCTTCTAATGAATTATTATTTCATTGCGAATATTGATTTAAAATTTGTTGTCTATTCAGATTCTATTAGATTTTTCCCCTGTTGAAGACTAACGATAATTTGTTGTATATTATCTTAGTCATAATATTCTTTCTCGAGCTAGTTGAGCTCACCCTTTTCCTTTTGTTCCATTTTTCTCGGGGAGGCGAGAATATAAGCGATACGAATCGGAAAATGGAATGAAGGTTTTAGAAAGGATTGTTTAGTAGTCCTCACCATTTTGTAAAATAATGTATCGATAAATGTGATGAGGATTTATTTGAGTATAGATATTGTCAGAAGATAATATTTGTATTCAAACTCACGCTTTTCTTGTTGTAATAATAAAGTTGTAGTTGTTTACGCACCATGTATTCGACAACTCGAATAGAGTGATGTATACCTATTTTGGGGGCGTCACGTAAGAAGTCTTCAAGAGTACGCCAGAAATTTATTAATAATAGAAATATCATTCAAAAGCGTGACTCTCGTCCAAGACTTGGATAAGACGTCACATTAATACCAAACCTGTGACTTCTATCCCTTAACACGGATATCACCTCAAAATGATACCTATCAACTTGCCATCTTGATCGCGGCGTCGCTTCTGTAAAGTCCGGCGGTGCATTCCACACAAGGAAGTCAACAACGAAAGGATCGGGCTCTTTACTTATGGCTTGATATAACGTTGATTAACCTTAGGATTTGGTTACTTTGAATTAGTATAACAGGTTGGTTAGGAATATGAAAGCTAACAACCTTACAAAAAGAATAATGAGTAGTTAATCAATCGTTTTCAAAATTACCTCAAAGGCAAGTATTTTCAAAGAGATAAGATCGACGGAGTAACGTGAAAGTGTTTATTTGAAACAACAAGATTAATAATGTGGAGGTAATGAAGGTTTCTCCCAACGAAGCTTGATAGATAAATCAAAGTCTAATTTCTCCGAGTCAAATTTAAGCGTTGAACCTTAAAGAGAGATAAAAGAATGGGTAGAACCCAGATTCAATAAGGTATAGACTTAGCAAGAATTTATAATTAACTAACCGTGCTAACTTCGTTCGGGTTACCCACTTTTTGAGAAGTCACGAAAAACGCTCTTCCCGAAAACCACCGACTTTGTTTTATCCAGTATCCGCCTTTGGTGCCACTATCCCAAATTGGACTTGACTTCACTATACGACAAAATCGAAGCTAAATGACCTTCTCTTCTTGAAATTTCCACTTCTATTATCTTGGCCATGATTACCATGAAGTGGTTACCATTCTTGGCATGGTAATTTCCCCACGATGGTTATCATTGTTCGATAAGCCGTTGCCACCAAATATGATTATTATCGTGTTGTTGGTCGTTACCTTTTGTTTATCCGACTCATTATCACGTTCCAATAATTGAGCCCTATTCACAACATCCGAATACAAACACATCACAAAACAAGGGTTAATTAAAATATCACATATTATCCCTATACTCGTGAGCCAATTAAATACCAAATAAACTTAGGTAGGTCATACTAGCGAAGGAATTCCCCTCTCTCTCCCTCCTAGTTCTTGTCTCACATCTTAGCAGGATCATATCCCTAAGCTCGATACCAAATGGCGCCCCAAAATTAGGTATCGTCACCCATCTTGGGTTGCCACTTACCGGTACATAAATTCAAATACAACTTACTAATATAAGCGTAGCTGTATGCAATCGACATATAAGCTGTGAGTTTGAATACAAATATTGTCTACTAGATATTATACAAACTCAAAAGGAGTCCTCATTACTACTATTATCACACTATTTCATAGAATAGTGAGGACTACTAATGCTTATCCTCGGACCATTACTAGTTCCCTGACTCGTCCCAAATTTATGTTCTCATTTCTGAAGAGAACGGTGAAAGAAAGGGTGAGCTCAACTAGCCCAAGAAGAAATATTATGACTAAGATAATGCGAGAATAATTTATCATTAGCCTTCAACGGTGTTAAACCGATAAAATACTGAGACAACAAGTTTAGCTGCGGTGAACAAGCAATCCATTAAAAGAGTCAAGTAGAAAATAAAATCTACTATCTTTTAGGTTTTAAAAGGTTTTCATCATTGTTATAAATTGAGACTCGGCTTTAATAAATAATCCACATCATCGAATCACCCCCTTGACTACTCTGCCCGAGGATATTCATCAAATTATCAATGGTCATGACTATACCGAATCACCCCGGTCATAATCATACCAAAAACTATCCATCATCGCATTACAGCCATACTAACGAGGACTTTTATCACATCATTTATAACAAGCCGTGATTATACCGAATGATCCTCGGTCATAATCATACTAAGTTCATCTATACACGTAAAGTAGAAGATAACATAATATAACATGAGGATGATGACAATGACATAATAATTCAATAAAACAAGTTCAAGAATTATTTTATCCGAGGAATTATTAACGTCAAATTGTCAAAATGATCTTTGTTTTGTGAGAGTAAAATTCAAGAATGATCGGAAGAATGTTTCCATGAAAAGATCTTTGGATGAAATGCAAATATCAAGGATATTCTACTAATTTCATGGAGTATAGAAGTCAAAGTTTTAAACCATTTGGGTATAATAAAGAATGGAATAACAAAAGAAATCACCGTGCATGCAGACTTGCGCACAGAGCGAGTTATTCAGCGAGAATAATAATAACGGAACCAGTCGGGTGAAATTCTGCAAGCGAGGATGTTCCAACGAGAATAATAAAGATGGAACCGGATCCGGTGTAAAACACACAGATAGGATATTCCAACGAGAATGATAAAAAGCGGAACCGGTCGGTGTAAAACACATGCACAGGATGTTCCAACAGAATAATAAAAAAGCGGAACCGGTCAGGTGTAAAACACATGCATGCAGGATGTTCCAGCGAGAATAATAGAAGAATGTCACCAAGTATAGGGTAAACCACATTATACGAGTTATTCCAGCAGAATAATAAGCAATGGAATAACAACAGTTTCTCTTCATGAATAAGAAAAAGAATAACACCCACTTACAGGTACAACAAATAATATTCCCTACCTTAGAAGAACCTGAATATTGGCGAGGTGAAGTAGCGAGAATACTTTTCTTCTTTCTCTCTATAGTTTCTCTCTCTAGAGTTTGATTGAATTCGTGAAAATAATGAAGCACTAGGCCTCTATTTATAGAAGATTTTAGCTTAACACTTTTGCCGTATGAAAAGGCAAGTGGCTTGACATTGGTGATGTGAAAAGAAAAGTGGTTTCACTACAACAAAAAGGCTTATCAATGACCGACTATCGATCAGACTCTATCAGCAGATAGCTATCTCATGATCGCGATGTCGTCAGCCGATAGTCGTCGATAAAATCTGGTCATTTGGGATGCACATCGTGACCACTATTATGATCGAGATATCTGCGGACGTATGAGCTTAATCGAAATGACAAATACGATTCATTGGTGAAGTCAACATGGTCCAGCCAAAGTCGACGTGGTCGACGTGTCGCGACCATTATCGCCGACCGTGGCGCGGTCACGATCTTATCGTCATTCTATTAACTTTCAGCGACCGCATGCGGTCGCTGATATGAAAAAAAATTACAGCCAAATTTTTGCTGTTTTGCAGAATTCCCAAAAACCTGTACCTGTTTTCTACCTGCTTTATCCCAACACACATACACACCAAGATAAACAACATACAAAACAATATAAACATCCATCGTCCACCAACACATACACCAAACTAGTATATAAACCTTTAAAAACCAATATGATTTGAATAAATATAATAACATTTCAAAACTTGTTTAAGTAACATATATACAAACATCCAAATAATGAATATACAAGTACAAGGTTATGTCAAGCGTCATCCCCTCCTTGATCACCCTGTAATTAACAAAATAATAAAACAAGTTACAAATATAATAAATATGTTGATACTGGTATATATTACGACAATACATACAACAAATTGATTTTATACCTCGTCGCCATCCCCATGCTGTCCTGCTGCTGCTGCCGCTACTGCTTCAGCTAACTCCTCAGGATCAAGAGCCCCCAGGTGCCCGCCCAGTATCTTCAGAAGATTTCGATCTTGACATATAGCTCTCTCAACACGGTCGGTAGGAGTATGAACAATTTGGATGACTCGATGATCTGTGAAGACCGGGTAGCAGCAGAGTCAGCTGAGCCATGAAGGATGGGCGTCGTCGTTGTCCTTGACCTTTAATGTAGTTCTTCTTCACAACAATGCACTCCTCTCCCACAACTCTTGATCAATAAAGGACGTGGAGTGCCTTCAGGATAGCGCTCATTCAATAAACGTTTATAAGTATCCTGTCATCATGTTAACACTTAAATAGTTAAAAATAATATTTTGTAAGTATTAATAAACAAGATCAGGTTGTTAAAACTTATTACCGCTATCTGGATAGCCTCAGCGGAACCATCACGGTAATACGCATACATCCAAACCCAATGGATAGGTGACCTTGAGACCGAGACTCCTATACAAAAACAAAGACAATATTACTAAGTAAAATGGGATATTTTCTACAATTCATGATTGTAAACATATTAAAACTTGTAAATACGCATGCGGGCAAAGTTGATATCTTCAGAATCGTGAAATACCGCCACCAGATGTTTTTTTAGCCTTTTCGCCATCGGATACACCCGAGGCTCTGTTGGTGGCGGCGATCTTTCGTCTTTTCACCCACTCTCACTCTCCATTGGGAACACATCTCAAATTTATATGGATGGGTGCACCACCGAGGGGCTATGCTCGTCGCATATAATCCTCTCCCCGCCCGGATGGTCGATCTCGGCATTGTGAATGGCTTTTTGTCGTTCTTTATTCAAGTTGTCCTTGGTGCGGACCGCGCACTTTTGCCATAATAATGTCTGAATCACGGAAGCCTGCGCGTCCTCCCATCTATACCGTTTCTGCAAATAAAAAAACAATAATAACATTACTAAATAATTATCCTTTGAATATTATATTAATATTATTTATCATAATTAAAAAACATATACCAAAATTACGCCCAAACAAAGATCCTTGTGGGCGATAGGTGTCTTCGCCTAACGTAATCACAGGTGTAGGCCAATTCTGTAAACACAGCTGTGATATGCACTTGACGATCTTATTATCTGAAAAATCACTATAATATACAACATCAATTAGCATATATTAAAGCAATTTATATCTAAGTTATAATATTTGTGAACATTTTTCAAACTTATACTTATAATACTTAAAAAAAATTTGCCATAGTCTCCCCTATAATATAGACTAGCCACATGCACGACGGCATGCATATATGGACATTTCTAGGCACCCAAGACACAAACCAAAAAATTGACATATGAAACCAAGAGAAATATACAAATTTTCAATACAATAAGACCAAAACAAAACATTACCAATATAATATCAATCAAAACATTACCAATATACAATAAATGGAATCTTAAATGCTTTTATATAAATGATATACGCGGACGACGTCGCTATTCTTGAGGAGGGCGAATCTGAATAAGAATCCGATCATCGGGATTAGTAGGGGCCTTGGGCACATTATTAGGCCCCCCCTACCCAAGCCGCGCTTTTCTCATACCGCTAGGAAGCCATCTCAGATATTACAAATTTCAAGATGTTATTAGAGTCATATTTGATTACATGTATATATGACAATAAACATGTGATGATATAAACATGTATATATATGAATATAAAATGACAATAAACAAAAGTTGCATTTAAATAGTTTAGTACATAAACATGACAATGATATAAAAAACATGTATTGCTAAACATACATTTCATGAGTTCAAGTGTCAATGTCTGATTCAGAATCATCTTGTATACGTGTTGCAGATTCATAACCATCATCTGCTTCATTCTCGTGGTCGATTCATCAATAACTCTTCCTCCTCAGTATCAATGTCATCTGACACAAGTATTGACTCAGGATCTAATTCATGTGGTTCATCTCCACCATCTAACTGGATTACTTCATTGTCGTCCTCCACATTTATTATAGTCTGACTATGAAGCATCCGCTTCTTGGTAAATCTCCCATCAACTAATTCTACACGACTACACGCGGAGTATAAATTATAACTTGCCAATCAGAGGGCGGTACATCCCTTTTCCTAACGGGACTAGGAGTGTAGTATACTTGTCTTCTGTTTGAGTTGGTAAAACAAACGGTTCGTTGGAGTACGCAGACTATGGAGGTCAATATCGACGATTCCATGTCCGTCAACACGTATCCCTTTTTCTCGAATCAAACCAACCAAGCGGCACTTGAACAAGTGAATATGACCCCGACGTGCCGCTTGTACGACAACTCTACGATTTCCTCCAACTCCCCATAAAAGGCACGACCAAGCTCATTGTAATAATCTCCTTGGACACACACTCCAGAGTTTGTTGTTCTTTTACCGCGCCCATATACCTTTGTGTGAAATTCACAACCATTTATTTTGTAACCATTGCGGCTGACTTGTTCCTTGTCTGGTCCCATAGCTAGGACTTGTACATTAGCCGGAATCGTTGATCCCTCATCAAAGCCTACCAAAAACTCCATCTTATTAAATGAAGTCATAGTTAACATATGGAGTATATATATTATATATATATACGCTACGTGCTTAAAATTGAACTTACTTTGTCCTTTAGCCAAAGTGCAAAGTTTTTATCCCGATTGATTTGAATATCTTTATCGGTTATTACGCTTAAGATGCTTCACTTTTAACTCGTCTATATCGTGACTTGATATAATCATATACCATGTTATAAACATTAACATTACCATGTCCTTTAACCCTTGTTTTTTTACTTGTTATAGCCAGTAACTAGTGTGCTAACTAACATGTTTTAAGATTATAATTTTACTGTCCCTTTCTATAATCTTTTATGTTTTGGGATAGTCACAACATGATTGAGCAATTTATAGCTTTTATAACATTTTATAGCTTTATTCTTGTATACATAAGTGTTAAAATACCCTTGTTTTTTACGTTATAGCCAAAAGCAGTCTTTTTATTGACTAAGTGTGTCTAGTTAGACTCACCAGCCTTAAGATCGTCTATTTTGGCTTAAATTTCAATAATAGCTTAAGATGCTAACAACCAAGCTTGGCTTGGCCTCGTGAGGTTTGGCTAAGCATGGCGTAGCTCTCTTTATACCGCAAATTATATCACATAAATCGATTGACGTTATAATGCGGTTGACTCAACTAAATCGCAATGAACACATAATGATAATATCATAAATGATAACAATTGAAAAGTTTCATTGAACAATACCCTAAGATTCCTAATCGCTAAAATATTCCCAATGTTTCCTTCCAATATCTATTTGAACAATACCCTGAAATCAAACTATTCCAATCTAGCATACATATCAATCAAAACATTACCAATAAGCTAATTTCTATATATAGGAACAAATAACACAATCAACAGAACCAATTCCATAACAACCAAGCTTGGCTTGGCCCTATGAGGCTTGGCTAAGCTTGGCGTAGCCTCGTGTGGCCTCGCGGCCCCAAGCCCAGCCCATCCGCTCTAACATCCCCTTAATAGGCTCTAGTGGATCACCAATAGGCTCGTTAATAGTATAAATGTTCGCAAATAACCCGACCAATAAAAAAATTTCGCCGAGTCTCCCCGTAATATGGATTTAACCACACGCATTTACGGTGGCGTATATAAGGTCATTTCTAGGAACACAAGACATAAACCAACAAATCCATATGAGATACCATAGGAATTGGATGAAAATTATGAACTTATCGAATCCCTATGCTCATAAAAAGAATTACTATCCGCAAACAGTTTTAATCTAGAGATTTACTACAAAAGAGTTTTGCAGGTATCCACAGATGTGAGGATCAAACTTGTAAACTTTGAAACCCAATCATTTTTTGTGGGAGCAATTATTCACGTTTTGATTCACATTATGATGTCAATGTAAAGTTCTCGGTCTACAAATGATTTTTTCACAATGACCAATATAATTGGTTAAACTACAAACATAAACATGGGATTCATTTAGTCTATATCATGTAATGACTTCCTATAATAACCAAATCTGTTACTACCTCTATTGCAGACAAAAAGAATCCCAAAATATAAATTTTATACTAACTACAATCTAATACATTCATCCTATTACCCAAATCAAGTTACCCAAAATATAAATTTTATACTAACTCCATCCTATCACTAATCAAGTTACCCAAACTGACATAAATTAACAAAATCAAATTACCCAAAGTACTGCGTATTACCCAAATAAATTTTACTCTAATCAAAACTTATAAACCAATCATAATCATATTACCCAAAATATAATTTAAGCATGATAGCCATATTCATTCATTCAACTCTTTGCAATAAATTAACTCTTAAAACACAAATTCATAGCAAACATACTGATTTGGAGAAGAACGAACAAAAATAACAAACAACAAAAAAAATTAATGAAGAAGAACTTAAAAAGTAGCTCTTACCTCTACAATTAGTCTCTAATTTGAAGAAGAATGAACGAAAACTGCTTCTCCTTCTTCTCTTCTCCCCCCTTTCTCCCTCTTCTCTCTATTTCGGTGACCTCCTTTTTTTTTCTCTTCCGTGTTCGTGTCGGAGTTTAACCGGTTATCAATTCATTTAGTTTGATCGTGATGATCATCTCTGCGACCCCATGCGGTCGCTGACTTTTAATGACATGGACTTATCAGCGACGCGGTCGTTGATTTCAAGTGGTCGCACAAAAAATTGGCGCCAACATTTCCAGCCAAAATTTTGGTGGGAAATTTATACTTAGCGACTGATCAGCGACCGCATGCGGTTGCTGTTAAAGCATTAGCGACTAGTTTACGTGTTCGGTCGCAGATGACGGTCGCTGTGACTAATATCAGCGACCGATGGTGCGATTACGTCTTTGTCAATCGTCGATAGACCTTTTTCTTGTAGTGTTTGGCTTTTGTAATGTGAAACGATAAGTGGTTCGGCGCACGTAATGTGAAACGACAAGTGGTTCGGCGCTTTTGTAATGTGAAACGACAAGTGGTTCGACGCTCAGTAATGTGAAACGACAAGTGGTTCGACGCCAGAATGTGAAACGACAAGTGGTTCGGACGCTGTAATGGTAATTACTATTGACGAAGGTAATTACTTATTCACAAAGGTAATTACTATTGACGAAGGTAATTACTATTCGGCGAAGATAATTACTATTCACAAAGGTAATTACTATCGACGAAGGTAATTACTTATTGACGAAGATAATTACTATTCACAAAGGTAATTACTATATGACGAAGGTAATTACTTATTGATTTAATAGACTCTTAGATGATGACATATGGGCCCCCATAAAATAATCAAACTTACCACAAATGTCTCATAATGAGACTCTTTATATACATCGAGGATTGAATAAATATTACCACAAATCATTTTATTTTTAATCAACACATATTTAATCTTTTAACAATTATTAATCATTTATAACGTCGTCTCAATTATTGATTTAATACTATAACATATTATATGAGATGATCTTGTGACAATAATTGAATCAATAATATAAGAGATATGACGCAAAGAATTACTATAGCAATAATTGAGCATAGGTGAGTGACTTCTCACGTAAGCATCAATAATCAATATCGCGCTACTATACAACTACGCCAGACATCGTGGCTTTTTACTAAGGGTAGTTCAACAAGATCAGCAGTAAAACTTCCGTCGTTATTTTAATAAAATATTTTTTGTCGTTTTCTCAATCAAACAATAATTACATTGTAGGGTCCACCAATGATTGAGTAGTTGTCATTGAATATTCCCGCTAAACCGAATATTCCAGAGACCAATCAAATATAATATAACCACTTGCATACTTTGCAAAATTTATAAATACTACCCACAACTATAATATTTATCTCAAATTCACACCATAATATTAAAAATTATTTCGACAAAATTTAAATCTTTATTGATAAAAACTGGGTCTCACAGATATCATATATGGCCACGTAATTATCTTGTCAATCTAATAGACCCCAAAGAAAAGCGAGAAGATTACTATCATATTATTCCCTAATGGTGAGTCTTCTCTCGACATATCATTATCTCCATCGCTCTAATTGGGTATTATACTCCAAATAAACACCAAGATTATATAGGTAGTCTTTGGTAAATATACTCAAAGAAGTGGATGAGTACAACCCTGTCTTATGATGACACAAGGTTGTATGTCATTAGACATCTTGTATGATAGTGGCAAAACACCCTTCCAAGTTAAATTCACCTCACCCTCAACATCTATAGACCATCATTCTATTCCCACGCTATCCCCCGCTCGACCCAGCTACACTTTTATTACCTAAAATAAATTGTGAAGTAAAAGGGTGAGCACAACTAGCTCAGTAAAGAATATCATGACTAAAAATAATTAAATTATCAATAGCCTTCATCAATAATAAATCAGAGATTTAGAACATATGGTAGATGATAAAATTTCAACCATAGTTGCAGCGGAATGAGCAATCCATTAGAAGAGTCAAATAGACCATAAAATCTATTATCTTCTCCATGTTAAAAGTCCATCAACAAGTTTTAATCCCGTAACATTAATCAACAATTCCTGTCCACAATCACGTGTATAACTCATAATCGTAATTGTAGTTCTAAATTCCTTTTCTCATCCAGACAAAGTTAATTTTCATCACCGAAACATCAAAGATCGTGGTTATACCAAATCACAGTTCGCTCATAATCATCTTGATAAATTCATCTTTGACCACGGCCAAAGATATTCATCAACAGTTCATCTTTGCACTCATGGCCAAACATATTCAACAACATGTCATCTTTGCATTGCAGCAGCCAAAGATATTCATCGGTTAATGGTCGTGTTCATCTAAACACTGTTCATCTTCGCAGACCATCGCCAAAGATATTCATCAGATATCATTCATCTTTGCACTACATGCCAAAGATATTCAGTTATATCATCATTTAGGATTGAGGATGATGAAAAATATTTTAAGAAAACGAATTCGGTGAAACAAAATAATAAATATTAAGGATTCAGTATTTTGCCTATTCCATGTCCAAAAATACCTCATAAATAATCATAGTGGAGTAAAATTCAAGAATGATCAAAACATGGATACAGTCAAAGCTAGTATCCATAATAGATATTTTTGACGAAAAATAAAAATTTAATTTTTTTGTGAATAGTGACGTATTCGTGAATAGTGCCGTATACGTGAATAGTGTCGTATACGTGAATTGTAACTCCGACACCAAAAGATAGAAATTTCACAAAAAACATCATCATGCTTCGTGAATAGTACTCGTGAATAGTAACTCGTTAATAGTAACTCATGAATAGTAACCCCGACATGAAAAAGTTTCAAATTTGATAAAAACTCAAACCAATATTTCGACATAATAATATTGAAGAAATAATATCATTTATGAAGAAAATAATCATGACGCCCCAAAATTAGGTATCGCCACCCATCTTGGGTCGCCACTTACATGGTACATAAATTCAAATACAACTTACTAATATAAACATAGTGTACAATACGACATAAACCGTGAGTTTGAATACAAATATTGTCTACTAGATATTATACAAACTCAAAAGGAGTCCTCATTACAACTATTATCACACTATTTCACGAGAATAGTGAGGACTACTAATGCTATCCTCTGGACCATTACTTACGTTCCCCGACTCGTCCCCAATTTATGTTCTCATTTCCTCAAGAGAATAACAGTGAAAGAAAAGGTGAGCTCAACTAGCTCAAAGAAGAAATATTATGACTAAGATAATGCGAATAAATTATCATTAGCCTTCAAAAGAGTTAAAGCGATAAAATACAATATAAACCGGTTTAAGCTGCGGTGGAATAAGCAATCCATTAAAAGAGTCAAGTAGAGAATAAAGTCTACTATCTTTTAGGTTTTAAAAGGTTTTCATCAATTTTTATCACGAGACTCAACTTAATAAATAAACCACCACATCTAATCATCCCTCGCATACTTGGCGGTCAAGGATTTTCATCAAGTTATCAATGGTCATGACTATACCGAATCACCCTCGGTCATAATCATACCAAAAACTATCCATCAACGCATTACAAAGCCACCGAGGACTTTTTGTCACATCATTTATATCAAGTCATGATTATACCGAATGATCCCTGGTCATAATCATACTAAGTTCATCTATGCACGTAAGCCAAAGATAACATAATATAACATGAGGATGATGACAATGACATAGTAATTCAATAAAACAAGTTCAAGAATTATTTTATCCAGGAATTAGTAACGTCCAAATTGTCAACAAGATACTGTTTTGTAGAGTAAAATTCAAGAATGATCGAATAATATTTCCATGAAAAGATCTCTGGATGAAACGCAAATATCAAGGATATTCTACTAATTTCATGGAGTATAAGTCAAAGTTTTAACCAACCGGGTATAATAAAGAATGGAATAACAAAAGAAATCACCGTGCATGCGGTATTGCGCAGATGTATGAGTTATTCAACAGAATAATAATAACGGAACGGTCGGTGAAATTCACACCCATGCAGGATGTTCCAATGAATAATAAAGATGGAACCGATCCGATTGTAAAACACACAGATAGGATATTCCAGCGAGAATGATAAAGAGGCGGAACCAGTCCGGTGTAAAACACATGCATGTGATGTTCAACAGAATAATAAAAAGCGGAACCGGTCGGGTGTAAAAACACACGCATGGATGTTCCAATGAGAATAATAGAAGAATGTCACCAAGTATAGGGTAAATGGCGTATACAAAAGTTATTCCAATGAGAATAATAAGCGATTGAATAACATAAGGATTTCACCAAGTATAGGGGTCTGCGTATCATGAGGTTATGTATAGGGTATGCCACTTTTACAAAAGTTATTCAATGAGAATAATAATGAATGGAATAATGAAGTTCTCTTCAAGAAGAAAGAATAACACCCACTACCGTAAAAAAGAATGAATATAGAAGTAGTGAAGTAGCGAGAATACTCTTATTCTTTCTATAACTTTCTCTATACTTTCTCTCTATAATTTCTCTCTCTAGAGTTTCAATGAATTCGTAAGAAAATAATGAAGGAATGAGCTTCATTTATAGAAAAATGGAATGCATAGTAACTAATCCATGAACGGTCCGATTGATTTACTTTTAATCTGACGGTCCATATTTAAAGAAAAAATTTTAAATAAAATATAATATATTCTATTTATATAAAAACATTTTACTATGCAAACACTATGCAATACTTATGAAAAACACTATGCAAAAATACTACGCAACACTATGCATAATAAAATATAATATATTCTATTTATAGAATAACTTTAATAAAGTATTCTATTTTATATAAAAGATGTTTTACATTTTATTACGTTAATAATACGAATAAAACAAAAGCGTCATTATCATTATAATAATTCATATTATTAATCGTGATAATGGAATCAAACCGGTGACTTCACACATAGGCATCAATAATCAATACCGCGTGCTCTTATGCAACGACACGATTCTGTTCTTTACTACCGAGTAGTTCAACAAGATATCAACCAGTAAAACTTCCGCCGTTATTTTAATAAAATATTTTTGTCGTTTTCTCAATCCAAATAATGAATTACATTATGAGGTCCACCAATGATTGAGTAGTTAATGAATATTCCCCGCTAAACCGAATATTCCCCGACCAATCGAATATAATATAACCACTTGCATACTTTGCAAAATTTATAAATACTACCCACAACTATAATATTATCTTAAATTCACACCATAATATTAAAAATTATTTCAACAAAATTTAAATCTTTATTGATAAAATCACGGGGTCTCACAATCTCCCTCCTTATGGAATTTCGCCTCGAAATTAAGTGCGATACACGATATGATAAAGAGATGAGGATACCTTGAATACCTTTATCGTCGAAAATATTAAATTCATTTTTGCAATCCCGCCAAAGATATTCATTAACAATTCATCTTTTCTGGTGCAAAAAGATATACAAATAAAACCAATAATATCGAGACTCGACTTAATAGTATCACAACCATGAATTATCCATGCACCTTTCTTGGCTAAAGATATTCGTGTTTTCAATTACTATCATGATTATACCGAATAATCCGTGGTCATAATCATACCAAGTCTATCAATGCACTTCTGACCAAAGATGACTTTTACCACATCCATGAATTAATATTTCATTCTTTGAGACTCATTTCAATAATTAATCCATATCATCGAATCATCCCCCGCACTACTGAGGCCAAGGATATTCATTAGTATCACGACCACGAATTATCCATGCACTACTACCAAAGATAATTGTGTTTTCAATTACGGTTATGATTATCCGAACAATCCTGGTCATAATCATACCAAGTCCATCTATGCACGTAAAGCCACGAGATGACTTTGAACGCATCCATGAATTAATATTTCATTCTTTGAGACTCAATTTCAATAATTAATCCACATCATCGAATCATCCCCGCACTACGTGCCGAGGATATTCATTAGTATCACGACCACAAATTATCCATGCACTACTACCAAAGATAATTGTGTTTTCAATTACGGTTATGATTATGCCGAACAATCCTCGTCATAATCATACCAAGTCCATCTATGCACGTAAGCCAGATGACTTTGAACACATCCATGAATTAATATTTCATTCTTTGAGACTCAAATTTCAATAATTAATCCACATCATCGAATCATCCCCGCACTACGTGCCAAGGATATTCATTAGTATCACGACCACAAATTATCCATGCACTACTACCAAAGATAATTGTGTATTCATTAATATCACGACCACAAATTATCCATGCACTACTACTACCGAAGATAATTGTGTATTCATTAGTATCACGACCACAAATTATCCATGCACTACTACCAAAGATAATTGTGTATTCATTAAGATCACGACCACAAATTATCCATGCACTACTACCAAAGATAATTGTGTTTTCAATTACGGTTATGATTATACTTAAAACAATCCACGGTCATAATCATACCAAGTCCATCTATGCACTTCACAGCCATGAGATGACTTTTTCAACATAATATAAGCATGAGGATAATGATATAAAGAATCAATCAAATGAGATAAAGGATAAATATTAAACATTTATAATATAATTTATCCAGGATTCAAGAATATCCCCATGTTATCAATCACTTAATAATCTCATAATCTAATAACATTAATATTATAATAATATTTTAATCACTTTTAAATTTATAAACAATTTATCTCAATTGTTTAAGCTTTACCATATAATGCATTTCATCATTTCAAAATGCCATACTCATAAAATATCATCACCAATTATCAAATTCCTCATCAAAAATATGCATATATTCTATATAGAATTCTATAGCCATAAAATCCTATTTTCAAACTTCATTACTTCACATAACATATTTAACTCATATGTTAAGTAACTAAACTATTTTCATGAAAAATACCAAATTAGTCCCAAAAATATTTCTTTTCTGGGATTTAGCATAATATAGTCCCATAATGAAAATATATTTTCTCGAATTTTTAAAATTCATTTACTATTTTCAAAAATCAATTTCCACTTAATTCCTTAAGAAATTAGCTACCTCAAGTTTAACTCCAAAATTCCCAAATCTTGGCAGGACCTTACACATGTTAACGTGAGCTTCCAGTTTAAATTTCATGGTCATCGAAGTTATAGAACTTGGTTATAAGCGTTTTTAAATCGGAAAAACCTAAATATTGAAATAGTCATAACTTGCTCATTTTAAGTCAGAATGAGCTCATTTTTGGACCGGAGGTACTTTATACCATATACTTTCATGTCCCAAATGGCCAGAATTTTTCTCATAATTTAAGTGGCCGAAATAGCCCCTTAAAGTTTCTGGGCAGTAGCATTTTCGAAATTTACAGCTTTGGCCTCCTTTGCTAAAATCAGTCCACACAAAAATCTACAACACCTTTTCCAGTAATTCCACTTGGATTAGTTAAGTAACTCATAGATCTAACTCTAGGACTTGACCACACTCAAAAAGTCAAAATATAATAGGAGATATGGTCAATTGAATTTCATGTTACGTTTTTCACCAAAATCTGATTTTCAACTTTTTGTGATTTCTAAGAAACTTTCATGTTTTCACATAATAACCAACATAACTCATCATAAAACTTACTAATACCACGAATACCCATGATTTTTATTAGTTCTATACTTTTATTATGACTTTCATCATAATCCACGTAAATGATCCTTTTAGTTGAAGAAATATTTGAGGTTTAAGAAATGGGTTTTTTTTTCAGATCGGGTCAATACAAAATTCGATTTCACGTTCTAGGGTAGGCTAGGAAGTCTTCAAGAATACGCCAAGAAATTTATTAATAATAGAAATATCATTCAATACATCGTGACTCTTATCCAAGACTTGGGTAAGACGTCACATTAATACCAATGTGACACTATCCCTTAACCCGGATAAGACCTCACAATGATACCTATCAACTTGCCATCTTGGTTCATGGCGTCGCTTACGAAAAGTCCGGCTTCGGTGCATTCCACACAAGGAAGTTAAACAACGAAAGGATCGGGCTCTTTACTTATGGCTTGATATAATGTTGATTAACTTTAGGGTTTGGTTACTTTGAATTAGATAATGTGGGTTGGTTAGGAATATGAAAGCTAACAACCTTACAAAAAGAATAATGAGTAGTTAATCAATCGCGTTTTTAAAAATTACCTCAAAGGCAAGTATTTTCAAAGAGATAAGATCGACGGGTAATGTGAAAGTGTTTATTTGAAACAACAAGATTAATAAACGTTGGAGGTAACGTGAAGGTTTCTCCCAACGAAGTTTCAATAGATAAATCAAAGTCTAATTTCTCCGGAGTCAAATTTAAACGTTGAACGCAAGCAAGAGAGATAAAAGAATGGGTAGAACCGGTATCTAATAAGGTATAGACTTCGCAAGAATTTATAATTAACTAACCTGTGCTAACTTCGGGGTTACCCACTTTCGAGAAGTCACGAAACGCGCTTCTTCCTCGAAACCACCGACTTTGTTTTGTCAGATCCGCCTTTGGTGCCACTATCCCAAATTGGACTTGACTTGATTGCACAACAAAATTGAGCTAAATTACCTTCTTCTTGTAATTTCCACTTCTATTATCTTTGCCATGATTACCAATAAGGAAGTGGTTACCATTCTTAACATGATAATTTCCCCACGATGGTTATCATTGTTAGATGGTCGTTATTCTGGCAGATGATTATTATCGTGTTATTGGTCGTTACCTTTTGGTTGAAGTGACTCATTATCGCGCTTCCAATAACCGAGCCCTATTCACAACATCTAAATACAAACATCACACAAAACAAGGTTAATTAACATGCAACATATTATCACTATACTCGACCGACCAATCAAATACCAAATAAACTTAGGTAGGTCATACTAGCGAAGGAATTCCCGTCTCTCCTCCTAGTACTATTCTCACATCTTAGCCGTGGATCATATCCCTAAGCTCGATACAAACCGTGGACGCCTCAAAATTAGGTATACGTCACCCATCTTGGGTCGCCACTTACATGGTACATAAATTCAAATACAACTTACTAATATAAGCTGCTGTATAATACGACATAAAGCGTGAGTTTGAATACAAATATTGTCTACTAGATATTATACAAACTCAAAAGGAGTCCTCATTACAACTATTATCACACTATTTCACGTAATAGTGAGGACTACTAATGCTATCCTCTCGGACCATTACTTCGCTCCTCGACTCGTCTCCAATTTATGTTCTCATTTCACAAGAGAAACGGTGAAAGAAAAGGGTGAGCTCAACTAGCCCAAGAAGAAATATTATGACTAAGATAATGCAGAATAAATTATCATTAGCCTTCAACAAGATGTTAAACCGATAAAATACAATAGACAACCGGTTTAACTGCAGCAATGGAATAAGCAATCCATTAAAAGAGTCAAGAGAGAATAAAGTCTACTATCTTTTAGGTTTTAAAAGGTTTTCATCAATTTTTATCATTTGAGACTCAACTTAATAAATAAACCACCACATCTAATCATCCCCGTACTACACGGCCAAGGATTTTCATCAAGTTATCAATGGTCACGACTATACTTAAGAATCACCCCCGGTCATAATCATACCAAAACTATCCATCATCGCATTGCATTACAAGCCCATCGAGGACTTTTGTCACATCATTTATATCAAGTCATGATTATATAGAATGATCCCCGGTCATAATCATACTAAGTTCATCTATGCATCGTAAGCCAAAGATAACATAATATAACATGAGGATGATGATAATGACATAGTAATTCAATAAAACAAGTTCAAGAATTATTTTATCCAGAATTAAGTAACGTCCAAATTGTCAACAAGATCTTCATTTTTGTAGAGTAAAATTCAAGAATGATCGTAATAATATTTCCATGAAAAGATATCGGATGAAACGCAAATATCAAGGATATTCTACTAATTTCATGGAGTATAGAAGTCAAAGTTTTAACCATTTGGGTATAATAAAGAATGGAATAACAAAAGAAATCACCACGCATGCGCAGACTTTGCATGTATGTGTTATTCAACAGAATAATAATAACGGAACCAGTCGTGAAATTCACAATCGGCTGAGGATGTTCCAATGTAATAATAAAGATGGAACCGTCATCCGGTAAAACACACAGATAGGATATTCCAATGTATGATAAAGATTTTAACCAGTCCAAAGTAAAAACACATGATGGGATGTTCCAACAGAATAATAAAAAGCGGAACCAGTCGGTGTAAAACACATGCATGTGATGTTCCAATGAGAATAATAGAAGAATGTCACCAAGTATAGGTAAACCGCGATACAAAAGTTATTCCAAATGAATAATAAGCAATTGAATAACATAAGGATTTCACCAGTATATAGGTACGCCTGGCGTGATACAAAGTTATGTGATAGGGTATGCCACTTTTACAAAGTTATTCCAATGTAATAATAATGAATGGAATAATGTAAGTTCTCTTCAAGAAGAAAGAATAACACCCCTCACCGTAAAAAAGAACTGAATATAAGAAGTAGTGAAGTAAAAGAATACTCTTATTCTTTCTATAACTTTCTCTATAAACTTCTCTATAATTTCTCTCTCTGTAGTTTCAAATGAATTGTAAAGAAAATAATGAAGGAATGAGCTTTATTTATAGAAAAATGGAATGCATAAGAATTCAATCCATGAACAGTCAGGATTGATTTACATTTTAATCGACTATTCCATATTTAAAGAAAAATCTTTTAAATAAAATATAATATATTCTATTTATATAAAACATTTTACTATGCAAACACTATGCAATACTATGCAAAAAACACTATGCAAAAATACTATGCAACACTACGCATAATAAAATATAATATATTCTATTTATGTAATAACTTTAATAAAGTATTCTATTTTATATAAAGATGTTTACATTTTATTACGTTAATAATAATGTAATAAAACAAAACGTCATTATCGCTTATAATAATTCATATTATTAATCGACAATAATGGAATCAAACCGGTGACTTTCACGCAAAGCATCGATAATCAATACAAGTGTCTTCTTATCTGACACACGACATCTTGTTTTTTTTACTATGGAAGTAGTTCAACAAAGATCAGCCAGAAAACTTCCGCAAGTTATTTTAATAAAAATATTTTTATGCGTTTTCTCGATCAATCCTAATAATTACATTGCTAGGTCCACCAATGATTTGAGTAGTTCATTTAATATTCCCCGCTAAACCTAATATTCCCGACCAATCGAATATAATATAACCAAACTTGATACTTTTGCAAAATTTATAAATACTACCCACAACTATAATATTATCTTAAATTCACACCATAATATTAAAAATTATTTCAACAAAATTTAAATCTTTATCGATAAAATCTGGGTCTCACATAATCTCTCCTTACTTGAAGAAAAATAATAATTTTTGGTGGAATACCTGGATATAGTCTTAAAAGAACTTTGCAGACCGATATAAGAATACTCAAGTACTAAAATACTCACAAAATACGCTTTCGATATTATAGAGAGAAATCTTTATTTTCGGTGTGATTTTCAATTCTAACCTAAGATACCTATTTATAGGAAAACGCTAGAACTAAAAAATGTAAAATTTAATAAATTAATAATATTATTTTTCAAATTTCCTACGCCCACTAATTTGGTCCAAGACATCACCACCATGTGACAAAACATTAAAAACGCTTTTTTTCTAATTTAAATAATTAAAACTTCCAAAAATCAATTATTTCGTAATCACTACTTTAACTTCAATAATTCATAATAAATAGTCCTTTTATCGTAAAAAATTCGAATCTCGCGTGTTTTTTAGGAAATTCAATTCTCTACAACTTTTACTGAAGAAAGTTTTTCCAAATTCCAAATGTAAATTGGCCAGAATCCACATACTGGACGATTTTACAATTTATAATCAAATTTCGACCAAGAAATGTATTCCACCGACACACAAAAACATGTGTTAATCATTTAACGCAACAAAAATACTCTTCCTCCTCATATACTCATATATCCCACATTCATTATAAAAATATCATCATTATTATATTATAATAATATAATAAAATATTATTTTATCGAAAAGATAAAATATCAATTTTCAACAATTGTTACTTTAAAAATTTTCTCCTTCTATATCCATATAAAATGAATATTTTTCTCATCGTATAAATCAATAATTAATTATTCACAAATAATATTACAGAATCACAATAATGGCAACCAGTAGCCTCCTTCAGGAAGGGGACTTTCCAATAAGAATTTCTCCTTCTCATGTAGCGTAATTAGGTGACCAAACCTCTCCTTAGATGTAACTTTTTAGACATTGCCAATAATATTATCTAATAATATTATTCAGATAATATGAATTATCGCTTCGATAATAGAAAATACGATTGTAGTGACAATTATTGAAACAACAATAATATAAAATATCAACGCAAAGAATTATTGAATCAATAAAATATTGAGCAAGTAATTATTGTAACAATTATTGAAAGAAGGCCTTTTCACGTAAGTAATCAATAATTCAACAATATTGTGTAAAGCAGGTGTCTTCATCATCACAACAACAACGCGTATTACTTTACTTTTTACCCTTACCGGTATTCCAATGATGTTAACTTGAGTAACGATTACGCCCGTTATTTATAAAAACTCAAATTTGTCGCTTTTCTTCATCCCAGGTTATCCTAGGTATGGGCCCACAAATGGTTCATTTGTCGTTTAATATTCCCCAAATGAAAGAATATTCACGTACCAAACGAATATTCTTATTATAAAAAGAATATTTTATAACCACTGCATATTTTGAAAAAAATTTCATATATCAACCTTAACTTTAACTTTTATCAATTTAACCATTTACTGAATTGTAATTATAAGAAAAATTTAATACTTTTATTTCATAAAATTTGGTGTCTTACATATATAGGTGCAAACGAGACATTAATACTTTCAAATAATGCACTTAGAACCAATTAACCACACGTATTTCAAATAAATAGGGAATTGAAAAGACGCGATAACCGTGTTTTTACAGAAGTCGGGGGTGCTTAACACCTTCCCCGCTTAATCAAGCCTCTTAACTTTATGAATCTCGGTTTCCAAGACTTATTGAATAGAGTCCAGTAATTGGGTATTTGTATAAACTTTTCAAATTCGGTTGAGTTGGTACAACAATTTAATTAGTACCAACTGACGACTTTGAATTTTCAAATCGTCGACATTTTGTGTCGGATTATTTTTCAAACTCGCTCTTTCAAATAAAATTCAACACATAAAAACATAAAAGGGTAAGAAAAATTAAAAAGAGGAATTCTAAAAGAGAAAATTTTTTCGGACGTGAACACGCATGATTTGGTAAAAACAATAGTATCTTTTTTCTCTAGGAATACTAACAATCATTATGGGGGTAAATAATTTTAAATTTTAAATTTTAAATTTAAGATTTTATAAATTGGTTAAGAAACATAAGTTACAAGTGGCTTTATTTTTGGTTGAACATAGAGAGCATAATTGTGGTTGATCAAAATTATAATTGGATTAGGATTATATATACCCCGACATTTGACTGTTAAATTCAAGACCCCATTTTATTTTTATTTTATAAATTTCTATAATCAATCCTTTTAAAAAAAGTATTGATCTTCCTCTATATATATATATATATAAGTAATTAATTACTTCTATAATTACATGGAAGTATGTTTTGAATTTAAGCTATAGTATTATTTTTCTCCTTCTTTAAAATAATAAAAAATTCAGACACATTAGGATAAAATTAATTTTTAGTAACACAATAAAGAGAAGAATAAAGATAGAATGGATAACATTTGAAGAAAGCTTATTCAATATTATCCACAACGTGTAAAATAGTAGTAGTATGTACTAAAGCAAGCTCGTTGATAAATTCCCCCGCAAATTGAGGACTCTAAAATAAAGGATCTATCCCAAATCAAAATTTTGTTAATCCATATCATATTTTCCCCAAATCCAAAAACAATCAATTGTATGTTATCACCAGAATTCTCTAATCATTTTTGGTTCTGTTTTATAGAAAGATTTTTCACAGCAAAACAATGGCGAGACACGAAGATCTTCCAGTTCCTATCTATTCAAATTTGGACCCAGTTTATGGAGGAGGATCACAATTGGAAGAAGCTCAGCTTCGATTCGAGAAGGTGAAATCCAAGTTTATTGAATGCTTCGGTAATCCGCCGGATATCTACGCTCGATCGCCGGGACGAGTGAATTTGATTGGGGAGCACATAGACTATGAGGGCTATTCGGTTTTGCCGATGGCAATTCGCCAAGACACGATCGTCGCCATCCGAAAACGCGATGCCGGCGAGTCTGAGAAGCTAATTCGGATCGCTAATGTTAATGATAAGTACTCTATGTGCACTTACCCTGCGAATCCTAACCAGGTACGTTAATATGGCACCTAGATCTCTCTCTATTTGTACATATATTGATTTAGTAGCTAATTTCCTCTGGTTGAAAAAGCATACGAATAAAAAGAATGTTTTTTCCATTCACTTTTCACTCTGACTTTAGTTTTCCTTTCCCTTTCATAGTTATATTTTAAATAGAAGGTAAATGTTTTATCACTTTTAGGTTTACATGAACTTATCCAGTTATTGGTTAATTAACCGAAGCACATGTGTTGTTACCTGTTTATTAATCAGATCAGGTTATTTTAGTTTGAACATATTAATTTCATCTGAGCGTGTAATTTGTACATATTAATATTATCTAAGCCTGTAATTTGAGCATTAGTTATCTAAGCTTGTAATTTGGACATATTAATATGATCAAAGCTTGTAATTTGAACATATTAATATCTTCTTTTCCCATGCAGGATATTGATTTGAAAAATCACAAGTGGGGTCATTACTTCATTTGCGGGCAAGACACTTGACCTTTCTTTTGCAATTTACTTTCCATTAATGACTTGTACTTGAATGCCCTTACTGTCTATTGAAGCTAACCTACTATGGTAACATATTATTATGGTATGATGTTTTTTTTAAAGAAATGATGTACATTCGAGTAGTGTTTACTCTTATTAGGTAATCTTATCTAGTTATCTGAGAATGGTGTTGGCCCTGTCGGGGTAACGCTTGCAATGGGTCTCCCTTCCTTAAAAAAAATATCATTACTCAAGTTGTAAAAACTTACTGCTGCAGAACATGAAATATTAGTTTACTCATGCAGAACCGTTGCATATTAACAAGACATAATTATATCTTCCTAGCTTGTGCTAAATATCGTTTACCAACTAGCTCCCATGGGCTGTTGGAAACTGTTGACAGAATGGAATGTTGGAGTTTCTCCATCTATAGCTCTGTCCTCTGCTATGATCCTCGTACTTGTTTAAGTTAATCTGTGGGTTCCTTTTTTGCCAAGCTTTGTTGTCACTCAGGATTGCTAAGGCCTGAATCATGACTATTTGATAAAATTAAATGCTATATGTAGAAATTAGAGAAACTATTGCGTTTTTGAATACTTCAGTGATTGGTTCTTTCTCAGATTGCAGCTTTTGTGCAGGAAACACAAAAGCTTTAAACGATAAGTTTGCAAAAAGTTTGTGCAAAAGTTTAATATATTAAAATGTTATATTTTTTTATTATATTATAAATATTTTAAGAATATAATATTTAAATATACTTTTGACATGCCTTAAGATCCATGCCATACACTTTAAAAGAAGAGTTGTAAATGACGTGGGAAGAAGGTAGTATTAAGTTTATCTTAAAAGAAGAGTTGTAAATGATGTGGGAAGAAGGGAGTATTAAGTTTATTTGAAAATTCATACTGGAGTAATATTCTAGCCCAGTCCAGACCTTGGTAAAATTCTTATGGTTCTCTTTTCAGACTTGGATCTGGTGATTATGAGTTCTGGTTTCAGCCAAACTCACCCACAAAAAGAGTGCCCGGTTTCTGATAATTAGAGGTGTCTAAAAGTATCCAACTTCTTTCATATAAGCAAATGAAAAGAGAGAAGTTCTCTGCTATATAGATGGGATTCTAAATGTTAACCTTTTACCATGTGAACTTTTGAGATGAACCGTTATTTTTGTTTTGAAGTTACCACCGCTTATTCTCGTATACATACATATGTTATTTTTATTGCCTCAATGCATCGACAACTATTCCACGGTATCCTCTGATTAAGTTGATGGTATGTTCTGCAGGTATAAGGGCTACTATGAGTATGCTACAAAGAAAGGAGATAAAGTTGGTGTACCAGTTGGACTGGATGTTTTAGTTGATGGGACGGTTCCCACAGGTATACTTTCTACACATTTACCATTTGAAGTGTAGATATCAAAATTATTATTGTAGAAGTTAACTGTCTAAAGATTATTAACTATTGTGGTATAATCTATGTCTCATTTCTTTCTTATAGGATCTGGATTGTCAAGCTCTGCAGCATTTGTTTGCTCTTCTACAATTGCTATAATGGCTGTCTTTGATGTTAACTTCCCAAAGGTATTGCAGTTATTTCTCAAATTATGTATATGAACTTTATCTGGCTGCTACGTTGTCTTATTTATTGACTTCAAGACTACAAACTAGTCCAGAGGGTTCCACAGGAATGTTATGCGTACATCCTGCTAAATCATTATAGGAAAAGCGAGACTTTCAGGTGTGAAGTTCACTTTACATCTTTGACTTATCTTCAGATAAAGAGGTTATAATGGTAGAATATTTTTGTAAAAGTTTTCCACCTTTCTTCCCTCTACTTTACCTAACAATGGAGATTGACTTCCTTTCTGTTTTCCGTTTCTTTTCGTCAACTTAAACCAAATAGCACGATGGAGAGACACTTTCTTTACCCTAGGGAAGAGAAAGTTCATCCCTCCTGCCATTCCATCATTCCTCTTTTTCTTTTCCTCCTACCAAATAGACCATAATTATCTTAGATTATATGGCATACTTTAAATTTTTTCCTACCATTATATTATTTTTTTTGTTAAACATACACCTAATGTTATGAAAATAGATCAAGTCAGAGCATGATGGATAATATTTTAAGCATTCGACCAATCTTTCAGCAGGTAATGTCATGGGACGTTGGTTGTTAAGTTTATAAACTTTTTTAGCTGGGGTATAGCGTTATGTCTCCTTTGTGATATTGTCGTTGAAATCTGATGGAATCTCCTAAAGCTTCTATGGCAATACCGGCAAAAATCTACTTATGGCTCGTCAAATCTCTGATGTTAACCTGATGACTACTTGATGCTAAGTTAAAACAAACAGGGCCACATGTGCTCTGGGGTTTTATGTTTTTCTAGTGCTTATGCTTACACCTTTTCCACAGAAAGAACTTGCTCAACTTACCTGTGAATGTGAGCGACATATTGGAACACAATCTGGTGGAATGGATCAGGTAATACATACGCTTTATTTTGAAGAATCTCATGACAGTTTCCTTAATCCTTGTGCTCTACATGCTTACTTTTCCCACCTCACGCGATATATTTAGCTTCGTATTAAAGTTGTGTATATGTGGCTGTGCATTCTATTTGAATTAAGAAACTCTAGAAAGATATTCCTTGTTTAACTTGTGGGCAAAATTGTATGGAGTTCTGAGAAGTATAAAGTTTTAGTTAACATTGTTATATAGTCTTGTAATTCTGTTGGGTTGTTGAGAAGTTTTGGCCCACGTTGTTGCTTCAGTAATATGTTGTATTTAATTAACCTGTAAAGCCTTATTTTAGTTAGAAATAAATCAACCTGCGAGGCCTAGCTGTCTTGCTATAAATCTGGCACTATTCATTACAGACTTCCACCATATCGAATTGAAATCCCTTTGATAGACAATGACAATGAAAAAGTTAGTACAAATACATCTATCATTTGCTTTGACTGCTATAGAAAAAGTTATCACTTGGTACTTAGATGAGAGTAACTTTACATCTGCCCCTGTTTGGCTGTTGAACTTGAATTTTATATTCATAAAACTCATATCTTGAACTGCATTTGTTTGTAGCTCCATAGTTGAATTTCTGCTCATTTTTAATGTCTACAAACATGCTCCACTGGAGCTAATATATAGTAACACTTCAAATTTTGCAGTTGATACTGGCAACTATATGTGTAGGTTCAAGAAAGTATTCTTTAGAGTAAATATACTACTATGTTGATTGATATACTAGGAGATGGTTATTTATGTGGTTTATAGATGTTTGTGCCTCAGACCAAGTGCTCTTCAGTATTGTGCTCCCTTATGTTTCTGCACTCAAACAACATTAACAATTTTTGTGGTCAGCACTTGATCGTTTTTAGTTGATCAATGCTAACACACAGTTTATCTCTATTATGCCGACCATTATCGTGTTTACTTATTTTTGGGTACATTTAATGGTAATTATTTACTAGTTTGTATCTTCTTCTCCTGACAGGCTATCTCTGTTATGGCGAGACCAGGGTTTGCAGAACTGATAGATTTCAACCCCATACGTGCAACTGACGTGCAACTTCCTGCTGGCGGGTCTTTCGTAATAGCACATTCATTGGCTGAATCTCAGAAAGCAGTCACTGCTGCTACAAATTACAATAATCGGGTTGTTGAATGTCGGCTAGCTGCTGTAAGTTATTGTAGCCCATAATTCCTCTTGCTGCTGTCAGATTTACAATGCTGTCGTTCGTGGCATAAAATTTTGCCAGTCCAAAATCCGAAATCTTAGGATTTATTTTCTCAAATCTTTTTTTTTTTGGGGTCAGTAAGTTGCTGCTGGGTTACTCTCTGCAGTCCTATTCAATGTCATTCTATTGTGAGACACAATATTTCTCTCGTGCAAGAGCTCTAGTTGTAGCCAACTAGATTCTCACCATCTACACACTATCATCACTTCTGAGATCTAAATGTTGCCTTTCATATTGAAAGCTTATAAGCTTGTACCATGACTTGAATAACAATTTGTTCTATGGTAAAAGATACTCGTGCAGTAATTACCCCTTCAAACCTTACCTTTCATTACTAAAAATAACCAACGAGAGCCCCTATCACGAGTCATTGAATTAGGCTCCTTACATCGGCTAGCGAACCCTGCCATAATGTGATATGCTTCTAATGGCAATAAAATGAACCCATCCGATAGTATTTAACATCCAAAAAACTGTCAAATAAAATGTGTCCCAAGCCGAAATATCACAAGTACCGCCCCGTCCTGGGCTGTCTCACGAAAAACTATAACCGAATCATTTTTATCTGGCATTAACTTGGAACCACATGCATAGTGTGATACCTTAGAACCTGAGGCTTTGTGCAACCTCGTTTAACTTTTTCGTCGCCATTGTAGAAAACTCTAATTAAACTGACCCACCACTATTGGATTACCAAAAATTTATTGTTTTTTAATATTAATATTAATTTTCTTTTATTGTGTTTTCCTCTATACAGCTCTTTAGATGAGTGCTGTTTAAAATAGAGATAATAGTAACTTCTTGTTTCCATAGTTTCTCCTTTTTCTTCGATTTCTTTTGCCGATTCTCTTCACATGTTTTACAAGTTTAATAAATCCTAGTGTTATGCTTAGTTGCAGATGTACTGATTTAGAATTAATCTGACTGGTAAGCTCAAATAATTAAGCTTCCATCCCAAGTACTTTTTAGTCACCTTTTCCCATCGTATGTCATATCTTGGTGTTCCATTATATTTTGGATGTCATGGCAAGCAAGATGTACGGAACATTATTTGGATGCTTTATTTTTCTTTAGAAACTGTTATCTTTCATTCTTTAGCGGGGCAAAAGCGTTGTTTGATGATCTCTCGGTCTTCAATGTTTGCACGTGTATCTTCATGAGTGTTCTTGCATATGTTTACTACCTCTACATGTGTTTATGGTTGAATTTGTAGTGGAGAAGGATAGAGAAACTGAGCCTTAAGATTAGTACAGTGAAGGTCAAATTTGATTTTCTAATAACTATTGAACTTTTCCGAAAACTTTACAGATTGTACTTGCTATCAAGCTTGGAAAGAAACCTGAAGAGGCAATAGCTGAAGTTAAAACCCTTTCTGATGTTGAAGGGCTGTGTGTAGCTTTTGCAGGCAATCGTGGGTCTTCTGATCCTTGTCTTGCTGTCAAGGTAAATTTTTCTTTCGTTTCAAAATCTGATTTGTGTTTCATTTTTGTACATTTTGTTATATTTCTGCTGTTGTAACACCTTGCAGGTGTTGGCATCATTGATTATTTCTTTCTTTTTCTTTCTCCAATACAATCAAGTTGTAACAGTTCCTTTACTTTACAGGAGCTTTTGAATGAAGAACCTTATACATCTGAAGATATTGAGAAAATAACCAAGGAAAGCCTACATTTGGTCTTTGCTAATTCTCCATCTTCTTTGGACGTGCTGAACGCGGCCAAGCACTTCAAGTTATTCCAGGTAATCTCTTGGTTGTTGTCTGGGCAGGTGTGTATTTATTTGGTGATCAGATAATCTGATAATGGTTCCTTTCTTATGACAAATCTTTTCCTCTTGAACTTTTACCAGAGAGCCTCACACGTGTACTCTGAAGCCAAACGTGTACATAATTTCAAGGAAACTGTATCATCAAATTTAAGGTTGGTGACATTTCATTCCTTACCATGACTTTACTTCATTCATTTTATCTATGTATGTGCCTTGGTGCTGAATTTGTCAAATCAGACAATCCTTTTCTATGTAATAACAGTACCAGCTCAAGCATTCACATGTGTGCTGGGGGAGAACTCATTGCTTTAAGCTTTTATGACATGATCCCCCCCTCTTCTCCTCTAGTAAAAAAAAAAGAGATGTGTAACTACCCTAAAGAGCTTTTTGAAAGAATAAATATGTGCTAGCCAAATTGAATTTGGTTGATATTCACTTTTCTTTTCTTTTTTTAATAAAAAAAATATAGCAGTCTAGTTGTGGCATCTTGATACAGGTTTTCAAACAATGTAGTTGTGAAAAAACAGTTATTTCCTTTTTCCTTTTGGAACTATGGTATTCAGTTGGATTTTCATTTGGATATGTTTTTATTTTCCTAATCTGCCTTAAGATCTGTAAACAATTGTATGAGTTTTAAGTCTGAACTTCAGTTTTAACGTTAAATATGGCCTGAGCTAAAACTTTGATTTGGAATTATCAATTCTATTTGCACATAATAAAAGTTGTAGACTACATTAATAGGTTCCACCATCAAGCTTTTAACTCTAATTTTGAGTTGTTTTTTTGCAGTGAAGAAGACATGCTGAAAAAACTTGGTGACCTTATGAATGAGAGCCACTATAGCTGCAGTGTTCTCTATGAATGCAGGTATAAGTCTATATATCTCATGTGTTCTCAACTTTTCTCATAGAATGAAAATGTAAAGCAATCTAAATGAAGGGCATAGAAGAATTTAAATGCACTTTAAGTCTCTTACCACTAGCAGCTTATAGAATGTTGAAAGGTGCCTTGCTTCCTGTTTCGGAGTAAATAAGCTATCTAATGTTAACGCATGATTAAGATAAGTTGGAATAAGTAGGATTATCAGTAATTTATTGTTGGTTTGCGATCAAAGCGACACCAATCGAATGAATATAAACAAAGATCTCTTGTTTCCTGATGGCAAAGTTAAGATTCTCTTAGTTGATTACATGGCTGTTTAACCATCTAAAGCACTCTAACATTGCCCTTGCCATATGTAGTGGTATGTATAGTGACGCCTGTGTATTGTGTCTTTAATTAGCTGCCCGGAGTTGGAAGAACTTGTAAAGATTTGTAGGGATAATGGTGCTCTTGGCGCAAGGCTTACTGGAGCTGGATGGGGTGGGTGTGCTGTAGCTTTGGTGAAAGAGAGCATTGTCCCACAGTTTATCCTCAATTTGAAGGTTGGTATCTCATTCCTCAGCGTAAATATTTACTCCACTATTTGTTGAATCTACTTCTTGCCATACTAACATAATTCTGTGTGTTTGTCCAGGAGCAATTTTTCCAAGCAAGGATTGACCAAGGGGTGATCAACAAGCAAGATCTGGGTCTTTATGTTTTTGCTTCAAAGCCTTCGAGTGGTGCTGCTATTTTCAAATTTTAGATCTTCCACCCCTTGCTTCTGTTTCTTTCTTCCTTTTGTATTGAAAAAGAAAACCCATACTAAATAAAGTTTTGTGGTTTCACTACTTTTATCGTATCTATACCCTTATTTATTAATATGATAAACCTAATAACACTCAATTTTTTTTTGTCATAATTTCGTTTGTTTTACCACAAGTTTAAAAGAGAGCACAAACATGTGAACACAAAATGTACTTACTTTATTTCTCGCATGAATTATAATTGGGTCTTACATTTATGTAAAAATAGACATTGCTGGTATCATTGTTGGTTATGCCTTTAATGATTCATGTAGTCAAGATTGAATTTTTTTTAACTAGTACGTACCCGATATAGAAAAGGTCAAACCGTCTTCCCTTAAACGTTCAACTATAACGACCCGTGCAAGCAGGTGGTCAAAATTGATCAACGACTGTTTTAACTTATAATTAGCCAACAACTTTAATGCAGCTGATATCTACGAAAAGATACTCGCTCCGTTCTAAAATTAAATATACAATTTGACTTTTAAAATAAAATGACGATATATTAAATTTCAAATTAATCTTAATTTTAAATAATACAATTATTATAATTATATAGTATATAATAAAAACTATTAGTCACAAAATTTATTTCATATTAAACTTTTACCAATTTTGACCTCAAAAATCAAATTATATCACTAATTTTGAAAGAGAGTATAAAACCGCAACACAAATTCTTTGAAACGGAGGGAAAATAAAACAGCAACACAAATTCATCCCTGCCGGATTTTGTCCGGGTCGAATTAATTAAAATAAGGGTCCTTTACATAAGTATACAACAAATAGAAAGTAATTACAAGAATAGTGCATCAACTAAATAATTACAAAGAAAGTGTAATTAGGACTCATATTACAAAAATAGTACAATTCACATTAATAAGGAAACCTAAAATCAAGGAGAAATAATTGCCATAATTAATAATTCAAATTCAAATTCAAATTCAAATATTTGGGATCAAACAACAAAAATAAATTCAAATTCAAAACATAACCCAACAAATTAACATTAGTGATTGATCTTTTGAAGATGCGACACCTTGCAGCAGAGAATGGCTCAGACTCATTAGTGTTTGCAGTCGATGAATTAGGGAGATCGTCTCTTTTACATGAAGCAAGCCTTGAACCCCTGAAATGAAATATTGTAACTGATTTTGGCTTTGTATCAAGTTTCTGCCACTGAAAATCTCAGAGGGAGTTCGTATGACAATGCCATTACCTGCATCGGGAACCCTACATAAAGAACAAGTTATGAAGATGCAGAATCTAAACCAATTGAATGTTCAAACCAAAGCAAATAATGATGAAACAAAAATGGCATATTACCTCTAGGATAATGTATAACCAAACATAAGCCCATAAAGACCAAAAGAGCTCTACACAAGCCAAACTCCTAAATCTGATATCTTTTTCAATTCTCCAGCTTTAGGAACCACGTGAATAGGAAATAGGTCGAACGCAGCAGAACCAACAAGTGTCCTAGGGCCCAGCCCTATTGTACAAGTAGATGTTAGAAATTTTTGAGGTTATCCAAATCAAAAAAATTAAAGCCCTGAATTCAATTTTCGAGAATTCAATACAACCAGAATCAGTGTTACTCATAAATATTAAAATGGTTACCTTTGTATGAATGGTTGGCTACCAAACTGCATCACATTCAAATAAAATTGGTAACTTAATAAAACTGAATTTGTTACCTTGGTCTGAAGGTTTGGCTACCAATTGCATTTATGAAAAAAAAAAAATTCTATAATAGATTTTTATAATTAATTGGTAACCAATAAAACCTGAATTAGTTACCTTTGTATTAAGGTTTGGCTACTAATTGCATTAATTAAAAAAATCTATAATAGATTTATTTTAATTAATTAGTAACCCAATAAAACCGAATCGACTACCTTGATTTAAAAGTTTGGCAACCAAATTGCTCGAAGATTTGGCTACCAACTGCATCACATTCAAAATAAATTGGTAACTTAACAACACTGAATTTGTTACCTTGATATAAATATTTGACTACCAACTGCACTTTGAAAAAACTAAAGGTGTGGATGTACCTATTCTGATAAAATTCTATACAGGTGCACTTTGAAATTCTATACAGGTGTGAATGATTGAAAGTCATGTGTAAAATTTATTTAGATAGACAATTAAATAAATTCTACTCCTCTCCTCTTAATAAAATACTAATAGTAAAAAGATAGTGGTGGAGGAAGCCGCCCAAAATTTGGAGAAGAGAGAAAATTCGAAAACACAAGAAGGATAAATGAAGAAGAAAGGTTCGTCGGAGGAGGTGGTGGCGGAGGCACCAAAAGTTCATCGGAACGGCTACCCTTCTCCCAATCCTACCCCAATCGACTGTCCAGTCCGCGTCTACGCCGACGGGATCTACGATCTCTTCCATTTCGGCCACGCCGAATCCCTCGAGCAAAGCCAAAAAATCCTTCCCAAACACCTACTTACTCGTCGGATGCTGCAACGACCAGATTTCAACGAGGGGGGATATAAGGGAGAAGAGAGAAAGTGTTAAATTGAAACCTATTAAAACACTCAACTAAATTAAAAGAATAAGAATGCACTTTTAATGTAAATAAAAATATTAAATGCATTAAATTGTAAATATTATATGAGTGCACTATTGATGTAATTATTTTTAAAAATATAATAAAATATATAATTGTTCCCTAAAATAATACTCCATTCATTCGTTCCATAAGAGGAGTATATTACTCTTTTTTTATAATCAGTTTACTACATTCAAAATTAATGTTATTTTATTTAATTTTAATTAATATGATAAATCACTTAAAAATATTACCGACTACAAAACTGTTATTTTAAAATTAAAAAGTAGGGGTTCACATTTATATATTTCAATGCAGAAACATGCTATTAGTAACAAGTAGTTTTTTTAGTTAGTCACATTTTATTCCTGAAATGAGTTTGACTGATATTAGCCTGTATACAGCAAAATCATTCTATTATTCTCCAAAATCTAATAGAATAAGCTTTCTTTTTTTAAAACTGGAGTATTTATTACCAACATCATTTTCATTTTTATTCTTATTACCACGTTATTTTTTAGTGTTCAAATTTTCACTATGGATTAGCCAGCCAAGAAAACAGAAACCTACTCGAGCAAAGAACTCATCAAGAATTCCAGCACAAGACTTGGACTGCTATTACACCACCAGCATCGCAACAATTGACATCAAGAACGGATCAAAGGAACAAAAAGACGACCAAATTTTATTATGTTTTAGAGTTCAGTCCAACAACATACGTATAAGCATAAAATTACAGGCTCCTTTACTCGGACTATCCCTTCACGTAGACTTAAAAACTCTCTCCTGCAAACTTTTCACTATACATACCTAAAACATTTTGTTGATTAAGACTGCACTATGAGTATATATACCTACAAAGCTCATATGGCGCTGAATCACACTGTAAGTTGTCTTCAATTATCTCTTCTAAAAGAGTTCCACCAACTGCTGCACAACATCTGAACAAACAATGACCTTTCATATTAGCAAGGATAGCCAATAGAAGTGCAAATAAAGTATACAAATCAGTCTGAAATACTGAAAAAAGAAATTCTCAAGAGTACAGGGATGCATATCCATAATGGTTCTACAGATCAACTAGTAATTCACTTTTGACGGTGATTTATATAATATTTAAACAAGCATCATTAGCAAACAAAAGAGCTACATCATTCAATGATACTATATTAAAATTTCATAATACATACCTTTAAGTATAGACGGCGGTGTTTGGAACTCCTGCCAGACATGCTGGCATGAAGTAAGATCCATGTTCATAGATTTAGCAGCAAGATATGCAGCTCCAGCAGCAATCTGATGGGGTTTAAACTGAAGCCACAGAGAGCTTCTAAGCCTACAAACCAACAAACTTTATATTAGCATGGTAAAAATGACTAGTAATAATTGCAGAGTATTACCCAGAGAAAGAAGTATATAATCAAACAAACCATCTACAGCAGCAACAAGGTCTTGTGCAACATAGTATATTTGCCACATTAACACAAACAACTTCAGCTTCAAAGATTTTATAATATTGCCTAACATACAGTTACAATTATAAAAGTCCATTACATGAAATTAAGGTGCAGATCTGAAAGAAATTTAGTCAACGTTCCAAGAGGAAAAGCAAGGCAATTTCCCTTACCAACTACCAAAGCAGCAACAGGTGGATAATTTCCAAGAATCTTCTGCAGAATTGCTGATAATAGACGAAAACTATAGCAAACATCATATAGCAATCTAGAGAGAACACCAACTCCCAGTTCCCAGCTCTGCTCCAGCAGAATTTCTAACTCCAGCTACTTGTGCAGTTTAAATGGGCGGGAAATAAAAGTAAAAAGTAAAAACAGATAGGTAAAGGTGACAGTTGCAAAGCACTTTTGAGAGCATATGCCAGTATGTTCAGTTGAACTAGTTAGGCCTGAAAGGGCAGGCCAACATCTGAGCTTTCTTGCTACTGGAAATGGATGCATGTGATCAAAACTCCAAGAATCCTTTCGGTACAGGTATAACGCCAAATATGTAAGTGATCATTTCTAAACACAACCACATACACATATATACATATATACACACACACAAATGATTAGTTTTGAACCTCTTCAACAATTTTGTAGTGGAGTCTAACGAAGGCAAGAGCTCAATAAACTGCCATAAGCATAATCAACTCATAACATTACTATTTTAAATAAATGCACGACTATAATAGCATAAACTTATTAGCTACATATCATTAGCCATAAAACCATCCCCAGACAGTGGCCACAACCTACGAAAGAGAGATATTTCACTAAAAGGACTGTTATCATATTATTAGACTTCAAGAGCAGAATTTACACATATCCATCCTTTAGAAAGCCAGAAGCATGCTTTTGCTTGACTTGAGGTACCATATGACCAAATACCAAAAGGGGCGGACCAATGTACGTTGGACGTATACAAAAATGAAAAGGACCACTAAACCTATTCTAGACTTGAATGGAACAGCAGTATAAACCAAAAAACATATACAACAGAACGACAAATGAGTTAAAACATCAAATACACTATCTACCAAAAGTGAGTTTTACAGCAGTTTTCCAATAAATCTAAAAATCTCACTTGTATCCCCAATCAACCCTTCTGCCTCATAATAACACGAATCACTCTGACTAGATTCTCCTTCATGATTAGCATATAGTTGTTTTACATCGGTTCCTAACAGCCAAATTTCACTAACGCAAACAATCAAACACCAAGAAAGGCATGGCAAGGCAACATGATTCAACATCTCCTCCGCACTTGCTCCTGACACAATACTGAAAACAGTTTTATGTACCTTTCTTTCAAATGGCTTTACAATAGAAAGCAGTCTGACCAGGCTTTAACACCCAATAGAATTAAACTTCAAATTTACCCCAAAAAGAGAGAAACTATTTCCTTGTATACGTGATTGCAGAACCCTATTTGAACAATCAAAGGAAGACAATGTCTGTTGCATTTCCGGATCCTGAGAACTTTCTTCAGAAAAGAGGAATCCATACAGGTAACAGAGGATCCATAACATGAAATGGTGATGTAAAATTACATAAAATTGTCCTCCTAGGCAAATTCCAAACGGATTAAATACTAGAAATATAAATGATTCCCACTTCACTTCGACATCAGCACATCTTCAATTCTCAAACCTATCATGACATTTACGTTTGATGGGAAGAAAAGTAATTCCAACCACCATAACACCCCCAAGCATTACACTAATACTTTAAGCTTTATCTACACAACTTAGAAAAGCTGATGTACACAACACATGAATAATGCGAGATTCAAGACCCAACTTCTAGTATAAATGCAAATACTTCCATTACATAGTCACAATTTTTTTCTAAAATAGGAATATTTATAGTTAATAAATCAGGAAACTGGATACGGAAAATATTCCACTAGTCAGTGCAGGTCCCATTATCACAAGGACCTGCGTGGAGGGAAATAACAAAGGTCAAGAAAGATTAGCTTTTTCATGGTCTGAATGTGGCAACTATTATACTTGATCCATCTATCTCATACTCGAGAATTCAAGCAATTGAACATTGAATCAAGTAACAGCATCCTGGTTTAAAATTAAAATATATATATATGACATATTTATGAAAAATTATGATACACCAAAGCTATTGACATATATATGTGTGTGTGTGTGTGTGTGTGTGTTTATATATTAAACAAACTATGAAAAAAGAACGAAAGAAACACGTGGAGATAGCATCACTGACACCGGTTTCACAAATTATATATACTTGTAAAGTTGTGAACTTAAATAATTCAGAATGTTCAGTGTTATTTTATGATGTTAAAAGAGGAGGCTTAAAAGAGTAGTCTCTCCATCCAAATAACTGTCCCCATTTTTTGCAAGTGGCGGACATTCTGAGACCAGCAAAAATATATAATAAAAATATAAATTCAATATATTTATATATTGAATTTATTCCTAAATATACTAATAATATATAATTAAAAAATAGTCTACAACTGAGTTTTTGTCAGTCTTTAAATCCGTTTCACCCCTACAAAAAAGAATAGGACAGCTAATTTGGGACAGGAAAATATAAATTTAGTTTCAGCTACTTTGGCTGGAAAGTGCACAAATTTGTTTTATATTATAAAGGATTTTAACTTGTACAAAATTAACCTGGAGGAAAATAATAAAAATCAATTTTTTTGATTTCCATGCTGAAGAAAGAGTAAGTGGTGAAAAGATTCTATGTAATGTAATAACACATGTTTGTACGAACATGTGTGATCACTGTATTGTACCATCATTGGTAAAACATATGCATGTAACACATGAGTATTTCAACCTAGAATAATGTCCTAAAGATAGAGACAATAGAAAGTATGTGAAATAAAAAGTTGATGAATATAGATAATAACACAAGTAGAAAATAACATAATCTACCATTAAAGGAGTTGGTTTATAAATATTTTGCATAAAAATATTACCAAATAATATTAGACAGTTATATTTTTCTTTCTAAATTTTCTAAGGAAAAAAGAGTAACAAATAAACAATTGATTATAATCTATTCAATATAAATAGGTATATATATGTGAAAAATGAGACAGAATGTCTGAAAAGCCGAGAAAATGGAGAACCACTGGGTTCAGCATTTGGTCATATATATACCTTAGACAGAACATAGCTGAATCTCACCTTAAATGTAGAGTAATATAGTTAAGAAATTTTTGCATAAAAATATTAATAAATATTGTAGCATATCACCACCAGTACCAGTGCCCTCAAAGTATATTTAACTAGCGCAGCTGTTTGAACTACAGCTACATAAACATTAACGGCTCCAAAAATGGATCTAATAAGATTGGTTGTGTTTTGTAGTGTATATGTATACATATATATGTGTTCATGTGTGCGTGCGTGTACTTTTGACAAAAAATAAAATTTGCTGCCACAAAAAAAATTACAGCAACAGTTATTTATCATGACAATCATTTCATACCACCAATCAACTGTACCGCTTTCACCATCAACCCATTACACCTATCTCACAACAACCAACACATAACTACACCATCACTTGTCTCAAGTCCACTAAAGCTCTGCCACCTCCCCACTTCATCCAGCACTTAAATACAACTTTTTCCTCTCAATTCAACATCCACATGAGAATGACCATTGGAAATTTTCACAAAATTAAAAAGGAATTACAACAACGATGATGATTGAGGATAGATGTATCCAAAGGAGGAAACAGACTAATTTACAACAATGATGATGATCAAGGATAGCGGTATCCAAAGGAAACAAACTGATTATATCTGTTGGGTGGGTTTAAGAAATCAGAAGTTGAGGAAAACAACACCAAATAATAGTTTATATTTTTAAGATAAAAAAGTTTCTCTTTTGAATTTTGATGAGGTTGTTCACCAAAAGGAAAATGAGAAAAGGAGAAAAGGAGGAAAGGAGGGATAATATTTGTTTTTGTACGTCCTTGAACCAAAAACCAGAAAATACATTATTGACATGTATCAACAAGGAATGTGTTTATTAAATAAATGTTGAGCACAGCAAAGGCTTAAGGTGAAGCTGATGGATGTTCTCTTTTAAAAATAATAATATATAATGATACCTATAGGAGATATCCTGTATTTGAGATGTTTTGACAGGATATATCAGTGGACTGTAAGCAATGATTTAGAGGGACTCAGGAGCCTTTTCTCGAGTCAATGACCTATTCAACAGCATCCTATATGGACACTATGAAAACAGGCAGCCATATCGAATGGAATAAAATTTTGTTGAGGATCCCAGAGGAGCCATTCCATGAGAACAAAAACATTAAAAACGATTGGCAAAACTGGTTCTGCAGCGCCTTGGGCTTCTTCTATAGCTATTGGCCAGGTTACTAAGGTGTATGCATGTAAAAGGCATCCCACAAAACACATCCCTTGTTCAACTTCAGATGAGAAATAAAACTTTTGATGAACAGCATATCAACCCACCAGCTAAGAATATCATACAGGCGAGCAAGCTAATCTTCTATATACCCCTGCAATTATATGCCAATCCAAACAAATCAATAAAGCATGCCAGAACGACTTCATAGATCAATAACTCAAGAGCATAGAATGAAGATATTGACACAAGTAAGAAGCAGTAGAAATCCAAATAGAGCGCAAGAACAAACCAACTTATCCTCCACACCAGTAAATCCAAGGCTCATCCGTAGTGCAATCCTGATTGAGATTTGAACCACCACTGGTCCATATAGGAAAAAGCTCATGATAATTTTAACTAGAATGATTCTGTAATCCTACACAACACTCAAAACAGGGATTTCTGCCTGGATTTAAGTATAGGCCACAGCAAAATACACGACAGCAGATAATGCCTAAGAGCGAGCAAGGTCAGATTTATGGCATAACAATATGCTAAATAGATTGCTGGTGTGCACAAGAATGGACTAAATCACACTATCTAGCATCACCCCGAAATGCAATTGAAGCAACCAATAAAGATGTCAATGACCTGTAAAGTTTCTGGTCAAATACTATAAAATTCAAGGGAGAGAAAAAAAGTCGCGAACTTACCCCTCACTAACCAAGCTAAGTGCCCAATTCACCAGTACTGACTGAGAAAGGCCTAGTTTATTGAGGATGGATGTAAGAGGGGCATACGGATGCTGCACATTAAGCTCGAAATTTAGAGTTGTTAATATTATTTGCTCAGCCTCAATCACCTGTTCCCGATACTGCTCAAACCAATCCTGCAAGAGCAACCAAATTTAGGAAAGCATATTGAGAATTTAAACTGAGAATAACATTTCTAAATCACCATCGACACTACACACTTGAAACACTGACCAATTTAGAATCTCACAGTTTCCAGAAGATCAGTAATCAGTTAACGTTAAACAATCAGAATTATATTTCTCTATCTCTTTAAGTTATGGATTGGCCAATTCAAGAGTCCAGATTCCATCACAAACAAAACTTGCATATAATGATTGGCTGGCAAAAATAAAGTTTTGGACACAGCAATTATATCTTTAGATAGATTCTTTTTTTGTTTCCATCTTTGATGCAGACAGCTCCAACTCCATCCCCCCCCCCCCCCCCAAAAAAAAATAAAAAAAAATAAATAAATAAATAAATATCAAACACAGAGAGGAGAGAGAATATAGTATTTGAGATACTCACAACAGGAAGCTGGTACGAAAGTAAAGTGAAGTCCTGGTTATGGAGAATTTCACATGATGCTCTCAATACGTTGTTCAGAGGGCATGCTGTCTCTTCACTCTTCGCAGCCAGGAAAAGAGCAGCAGTAGAGATCAGCTGCAGGAGAAATTGAATCAGAATATAACTTTCGGATACAAGGTAGGAATAACAGATTCAACAGCCAAACTGCTAAAAATAAACAAGCAAGCATCCAGAAGAATGTAGCTAATTAGATAACCTTCTCATCTTTAGGGGCAGATGTGTCGTTTCAAATGCACGGATAACAAAAGTAAAAACCACTGATATAACACTATATTGAACATAATACGACAAGAAGAATTATTATGTGACATTTAACAACTACTGTTAGAAATAAGAACAGATAATGAAATTTAAGGAAAACACTCACCGACTACAAAATTTTCCTTTTCTATTAAATTATCATTAACATCCCCAAATAATGTTCACCTGATTTCTAAGAACTTATGTATTAGAAACAGGATACTCACAAATCTATCATGACAAGCATGAGACCTTCGAACAAAAAAACGGTGGCATAGAACCATAGCTGTCCCAATAGTAGTTTGTGGTCTGCAAGCAAGTCCAAAAGCATTATTAGTTTCCATACGATTATCAGATGATCAAACAAACTGAGTTCCCAAAACACTTTCACTAAACAGACAGCATGTGTTTTGTTCAATACTTCATATATATATTTAGATGCAATGATATAGGATTTTATAAAAAGACTTACATCTCCAGCTGGACTCCAAGATTCTGAAGGAAACTGCAGTATGAATACCGCAGGTGCTTCTCATGTAGTGCATCAATACCATCCTTCCTTGACGGGGAGCATCTCTCAATCTCATCCCTCGACATGAATACCACATCCTCGCCCTCAAACTTTGTACGGTCACGCTTACAGGTAGGAGGCGGATAGGCATTGACATCAGCTCTTGTACTATCTAGAGGGACTGAACTGTTGCTGTTGGTTGAAGGACCATTTCTGTATGCTTGAGGTTGCATATACGGTCTCCTGCTACTTTCCCAAGCAGAATTGGAAAACTTTCTCCTTTTCGTAGAAGGAGCTAAGTCAGCCTCAACATAATTACCGTAGTAATCATGCTCCGTAAAATTTCTTGAGAAATCAAAAGAATTATCAAAGTTTTTAAAATGGTTGTCAAGGGCATTGTAGCGCTTGGTGTTGGTGGAAGTAGCATTAGTGATTGAAGAATGGAGGTGTCTGTTGAAAGAAGACCTATGGTCCCCACGAAAAGGGCCACCTTGTGAACGATATGTCTGTGCGAGAGCCATAATTTCTGTAGAATAAAAAAGGAAAAGAAAAACCAGAACACAGAATTAGACCTGTGTTTTTTATTGAATAGCTGATGTTATTATCACTAGCATTGTCTTTGACAACATGCGCATATTGCTATAAATATACCAAAAATATTCTAACAATTACATTAACGTCATTAAGTCAACACAAAAAACAGAACTTTATACTACTATCTACTCTAAAGATGTGTATCCTAAACATATAATCATCAGAACTTAGTTTTTGTTTATCAGTATTAATCGCGTCAGATTCCTAAACTTTTAAGTCTTTAACTAGGCTAACTTGACATCAAAATATAAACTTCATGTTATAAATAACACAGTTTTGCAAATAATACCTTAAATACGTCAATTCTAACAAGCTATATACAGCCTCGAAACACTCGCCCCAAAGAGGATCATAACAATTCAATCAAATCAAACTCCTTTTTTCAAAGAAGTGCGGCTAAGTTTTAATCGTCATCCGTACAAGCTCAAAAATGAATCGAATTATAAAAAAGATAAACCTTACATCTACGTAATCTGAGACATGCAAAACGCAAAACTGATTAAATAAAAATAATTAGAGATTATATCAAAGATTACCTAATTAGAAGATAAACTAGATCTGACGATGCCTTGAGCTAGGCAGTTAGAGATGAAATCTAAAAGTTGATGCTTTTGGTTAAATTTAGAGCTTCGGAAAGCGTACCAAACTTCAACCTTCTGTGAGAAGAAGAAGGGTATAGATGAGGAAAGAAAATAGTTATGGCGTCCAAAGCCAAAGGGGAATAACAAGACCAGATGACGTACACATGTATCGCGTGTTTCAGATATAATATATCTATCCTGCCCTTGCGTGAATTGGTACCTAATTTTTAAGTTCTTTTCGGGTCGGAGGGTGCTCGTGGGTTCAACCGGTCAAGCCTCTGGTCTGGACCAAGTCCATCGGACTTGACCACCATTTACTTATTGAATATTGAGAGATTATTGAATTAAAAATCTTAATTTAAATAGAATAAGCTTGTACGTCAAAAAAATTTAAATTCTATAAATAATTTTAAAAAACTACAACAAATTGAGATATAAACACAATTTTGTGAAACTTTTTTAATAATTATATTTAAAATTAATTATATATTTCATAATTATAATTTAACAAAATATGATCACAATTAATGTCAGCACTCAAAAAAATTATTTCCGGGAAAAAAGAAAACTGGGTAAGATTAAAGTACATGTATTCCATAATCCACACGTGACACGCCTCATTAAAGAGATACGAATGAATCTGAAATTGTTTGATAATTAACATATTCGAAACGAACGATAATATTTTATTATTTGATTTTTTTGAAAAAATTTAAAATTATTATAAATTTATTTAATATTATTTAATATAATAATTAATATTTTTTAATTATTAAATTTAAATTATTATTTTTTACTTTATTCAACTGCTCATTCAGCCAAACAAAATTTGACTTAGCCATTCATCTCAATCATTTGATCGATTCAGGCATTGAGACATTTTTTTCCCCAAAATAAACGTACTTAATGGCTGACCGATTCAACTATTCAGTCATTCAAATATATTCAATCTTAAACAAACAACTCAATAGTATTCTTGTCATACCCAATATTTTCTCATTAGTCACATACATACAAATACATGTAAACGAACAAGCACATCATCCCCTCCGGATAAATGGATATAGTATGATATTATGGTCGTTTTAGAGAAACATTAAAATTAATTTTTGTCTATAAATTTTTAGTTTCAAATGTTGGGATTATAATACCTAGTTGAACGGTATTAAATAATCTCATACATTAAATTATTTTATAAATTTTGGATTAACAGCCCCAAATTCAAATTTAAAAAATAAAAAAGACATATGAGATTAATAATAATATGCCGAGTGTACAAAAAGCTTCACTTTTAGTGACGGACAAAACCGTCGCTAAACTCGTTGTCATAGTCTAAACTGTTACAATAACCAAAATCGTCGCTATAACCCGATTCAGCGACGGATTTAACGACCACCGCCCGCATAAGAAACATAGCATTACAAACAAAAATAACATTTAAGAAAAATGTTTGAAATGATAGATAAAAGTTAACGGATAGATATTAAATAAATAAAATATGAATGAATATGAATATAATCCCATCTATAACCATATAATTACTTAAAAACACATACCTTGTGGCTTGTACCGATATATACGCCTATGATAAGTTTTACCTTAATTATATACTACCTTCGTACCATATTATAAGATTATTATTAATTTTATAAGTTAATTTAAAATATTTTTAAATTTAAAATTAATATAAATTTTGATAATTCTAATCAATATAATAATAATAATAATAATAATGAATACCGTAATCTCACGTAAAAAAAAATATTACTCGTTTCATAATTTTAAATGATTTATTTTAATTTTAAAATGATTTTAAAAATTAATAAAAAATATAATTTAAAACGGATGTAGTATATGAGTTTAACTTGCATAAGTTTGATAGGTGGATGCGGTAGAGTTTATACAAGTGAATTGTTAAATTCACAACACTTTTTTGTTATTTTCACAACAAAGTGTATTGTAGATGATAGAGAGGTGAAAATCGTCATTTATAAGATCTATATAATGACAACTTTTATTAATGAAATAATATTTTATGTTATGAATTTAACAATTTCTTTTACACAATTTTGGAGAGGCTTAAATTGACTTCTTTTTAGCCACAAATTGTATTAGATTAACAGAAATTACAAAGTAACATGTACACAGCAACCACAAGCTATAAATATACAACACAAACAAACACTTAACAAGTAACAAGACACAAGCACGAATGCTAACCACCATTGACTTGGGGGCCTCTCTCTGGGCCTTAACATGGGCTGTTGCAACCACTAACTCTTATCACATGTATAGATAAATTCACAACAGAAAATGATACTTTCGTCGTTATAGATCTACAACGACATTTTTTATGTAAAAATATCAATTTCGGTGATATAACCTTTTTCAATAGAAAATTGTTAAATCCACAACAGAAATTGTTATTTCCACAACAAAAGTGTTGCTATAGATCCTATAGCGACGGTTTTCACCGTTGTTATACATCTATAGCGACACTTTTGTTGTGAAAATAACAAAAAGTGTTGTGAATTTAACAATTAGCTTTTCGATATAATGAAAGCAAAACTAAACAAAATATAAGCAAATAATCAAAATCTTTCAAGGGTGTTTTGGTCACTAGAAAGTATCTTGTGTAGCTTTGATTTGGTTTGGGAAATGGGCTGTCACATGCAAGAAAATGAGAAATAGCCATGTAATCACATGCTTAGGACTTAGGAGCTAGGAGTCCCATGTTATTATGATCTTTGACTAATCCACGCTTAATAGATTTAATGTCATTAATCTAAAAAGATAATCCTTTTCTCCCTTTCACTCTAAGAAAAGATAAACATCAAGCCTAAAACCTACTAAAGTTATTTCAAAACATAATGGTCAGGGTTCTTTCACTATAGCTTTTTAAAGATTCTTTAGTTCTTCAAAAATAAAAAATCAAAAAAATTGCCCTCTTATATTCCAATAAATTTCATGCCTTGGAATTAAAATTGAAAGAAAATTAGCTCAAATTTTGAACTATTTTCATATCCAATTTCAAGGGCATTAAGGACTGCGATGCCTTGCAACAATATATACCCTGTTCATCATATTCGAGTGCTTCACCTATATTTACTCACAGATGAATATCCTATAACTTGGCTGGGAAAACTAAAAGAATTCTTCAGGTTCTTGTCTAATTATTCTACAATAGGGAGTCAGGGACATATTCTAGATAGTACACAGTTTTGGAGGCTATAGGTGGGGAGGTGGATTGGATTGCAAAAACTTTGGGTTTGTTAAAATGATACTATTGAGAAAATGGGGAAATGTTCATAGACAATAATACTGAAATGATACTACTTGGTTTTAAATTTTTAATATTCTCACCACCGTCCATACACATTTTAGTAACAATAACTAAGCAAAGATAAAAGTCCTAAAACAAGAGTGAAACTGATTCATAAGTTCAAACACAACTCATCAGTTAACTCCACAAGCTTAGTCCTTTTTCTAAACCCCAAGACAACCAACATGGTTTCTCTAGAAACTGTTCAGGCGAGGGCTAAATCTGTTGAACCAGTTTCCAGTCCCCGTATATCTTTCTCTGCTGATTTTCTTGATGAAAAGAATTTCATCTCAATTAGCCAAACATTCGGCCCGAGAAACAGCTAGACAAAGCAGGAAATAAGGAATTCGAGTTTGTATCGAGCAATAGCCAAACCATGCTATCTGTTGATGAGCTGTTTTTCAAAGGAAAGTTGCTTCCTTTTTGGCAAATGCATCAGTCGGAGAAACTCGATAAGATGAGCCTCAAAACAGAACATACTGAAGAGGGAGATGTCAACAAGGAGGAGAATAGAGTGAGTTGGTTTCTTGATGAATGATGATGATCCTTCTCCTAGGCCGCCTAAATGCACAGTTTTATGGAAAGAGTTACTACGGTTGAAAAAACAATGCGCTTCTTCTTCTTCTTCTTCATCATCACCTTCTTCCTCTTCTAGCTCAGTTGTTGATTTGCCTTCCACTGAAGAAGGGAAGGAAGGATCAGGGACCGGACAGAAGCATGTGAAAAGGATAAAGAAAACGTTGGAGAGGACTAGACAACCAGTATAAGGATAAGGCCTGTGATTAATGTGCCAATCTGCACACAAGGAAAGAACAGTGGCCTTCCTCCTCTGTTTTCATTTAGGAAAGGAAAACTAGAGAGGTAAGAGTTAGGAAGTGGTAACTATGACATGAAGGACTTGGTTAATGGGGTGGTTCTTGTTCCTAGAGCCCATGTATACTTGTTTATATACTCCTATAATGTATGTATAATTTGAAACAAAATCCGAATGATTATGCATCAAGAGTACTGTTGAATATTTTGGCAGATGACCTGGAAATCTCGAGAGTAAAAGATTGTAAGAATATAAGGTCAGCTCAAGGTGTTGAGGTGTTTGTGCGTTAGAGAAGAATATTTAACCTTGTATCAAAATATCACATATAACATGATATTTTTATAACCAGGTTAGACAAAACTCAATGAAGATTAGATCACATAACTACTGCAAGTTACTTCCAGTCAACTTGTTTGTGTTGCCCAAATGTAAAGGAATTGCTGAAAAGTATATAAGCCAAACTGCATCAAGATTCTTAGAATAGAAAAAAAATAAATGAAATTCTGTTTTATGATAAATAACAACATACTGACACCAGATCCATCTTCTAATCCCTTTTATACAAATTTCCTTAACTTGTCCTCTAATGGTGCACCAGTTTGTTCTTGACTGCTTGTTCCTATATATGTTCTCCAATAACTTGCTGGCGAAATTAAAGCGATGGACCTTAAGGAAAGAATATATGCCTTCACTTATTAACCTCCAGAATAGTTGAAAAATAAGAAAAAGCCAGAAAACCACCCCATTCAATATTAATTGGAAAAGCATGTTTGTCTTGTAAAAAGTCTCAGGTATTTTTATTTAAAACTCCTTGCAAAAAATAAAAATGTAGGTAGGCACATAACAAAATAATGAGGACACTGAAATTTTCTGTTTTTATATACTTAAAGGAACAAATAACCCAAACTGCAAGCTATTAATTTGATGATAAAGAGAGAACAATGCAAAAATTACCAAAATGAAATATTTGATATATAATCACAAGTGTCATTATAATACAAAAAGAAAAAAGAAAAAGAATCTCAATATATATCAATATTGACAACTTTGACATGAATGTTGAGAACATGTACAAAATACCAATAACAGAAAGAAGCCAAACTAATTTGATTTGACAACCTTTCTAGATATACAAATTTGGGCACCTCCGAGGCATGGAAGTGTTTGTACATGGTCAAGGGGGATAGGCACAAAACTATCAACCAAGGAATGGAGAATAATTACGAGAACTCACATAATTATGTCGTGGTACATATCTTCTACACTTTCTTGTCAACAAGAAAAAATCAAATGAACTTGATTGCTCATGAAGGCGGTGGAGACAAAAATGAATTCCCAGGAGAAGTCCTACAAGCAAAATAATTCTATTAATAGCCTGAACAGAAATCAAAAACCTTGAGAATAGTATGATTACAAAATTACCTGAAATCCAATCCAGGCTTCCCTATGAGGCTGTTTGGAACTTGACCAGTCAGGTTATTCTCTTGCAAGAAGCTGAAAAATGAAAGGGACTAAGTCAGGTACGACATGAATCATTCAAATTTTCCATATATTTGCGGATGATAAAACACATTTAATGAAAATTCCAAACATAAATGAATAATAATAACGGAAAAATTTCTGGTTCTTCAGTAAGAGTTACTTATAGATCAGCATGTATTCCATTACGACGGTGCAACCATCAATAATAATTCTAGCAAAAATCTAATTTGTTCAAAAATAAGCCAAACAATAAAATTGGAACACTTGGAACGAGGAAAGAAAAGATATTTAGTACCAGAGGCCGCTAAACGATCCATATGCAATGTGAGTTTAGTTCCAGAACTTGATCAAAACACAAATGTCAAGTAAGGAAAGTAAGAACTCCGAAAATATATGAAACTTCCCTCCCACAGAACCTCTTAAACGCCACCATCCTAGTAAGAGCTCTGGGTCAAATAGCAATTTAACAATTTTCATATGTAAGGCTTGCCTTCGAGAACAATAATTTTAGTTGAGATTACATCCCTCTTACCAAAATGTCTTGCTCATTATATCAGTGCATCTGGAAACAGAGCAGTATGCACATCATAATGTGAACTTTTAAGGTGAAGATACTAAAATGTCATGTCCCATGGGCCTTATATATCCTACAATTCACAGCAAAAATATAATGACAGAAGCACCCACAGCTCTGGAAACCCTTTAGTCAGGGCCTTCAAATGACAGAGACGGATTTATATAAACTTTACACCCTCACTACACCTTAGGTATCTGTAATGGCTACTTTACCTTAAAATAAACAATCCAGCAGCAGAAAAAATCATACATGTAGAACAAAAGGCTAGGATAGAAATCATAGAATGATATTACTGAAAATAATATATAAAAGGTTACGAAAAGATTTAGATCCACAAATAAATGATATTAACATAATCATCTAAACTTGTACAGAAAAGATTTAGATCCGCAAGCCTGCATATTGTCTTAGAAGAGTTAAACCTACAGTTCACGTAATCTGTCCATGTTTCCTAGTGATGGGGGAATCGTTCCATTGAGCTGATTACCTTCCAGATGTCTGTGACCAAAGACAGTACATTAGAAAAGGCAAACATTGCATTCATACAAAAGACTCCACCAAGATTCCTAATTCGAAGAACATAGATAGCAGAATCATGAATATGATGCAGTCATAGTTTAGCAAGTTTGGAAAATATATAAATTGAGTAATAATGCAACCAGAGATTTATAGGCTTCACGCAATCAAATCTAGGCAATGTGATAAGAAGATTTAATTTTGAGCTCCATGTTCCTATGCAACCATACACGTCATCACAGGCACAACAATAAAGGATAACAAGAAAACGCAAACCAATTCAGAACTTACAATATCTCTAATATCTTCAATGGACTCAGATCAGGAATAGATCCTGACAAACTATTGTTCCCAAGCCAGCTGCAAATAGCATGGTATCATCAATTAACAAATTCTTGTCCCTTAATCTCATACTGAATAACTGAACTCAACAAGCAAATCTACACCTACATTTCACTTAATGCAGTCAAGTTGGCAATACTAGGTGATAGTGATCCTGAAAGACCCATGCTTGTAAGGTTTCTGTGGACATGAGGGAAAAACACACAAACATTAGTATGTATAGCATTTTCCTTCAATTTGTTAATCCTTTGGTGGTTGCAGGGATGGGTGGGGAAGGGAGAGTTCCAACTCACAAAGAAATCACACGTATTCGAGATCCTTCAGAGCATGTTACTCCAGTCCACGAGTACTGGAGGGGTAAACAAGGATCACCATTCCAATCAAATGGAGGGTTCAAGAAACTGTTCTTCATGCTTTCCAAGGCAATCACTGGTAACAAGAAATTTAAATCAGTTCATTTAGAAACAAAAGAACGACTCAAGAAATATGGAATGGCAAGTGCTCAATCAACCCGACACCATTTCCCCTTGAATATGAGTTAACTTCATATGAGGAGCCTGTAGAATGCGCAACAACAAATATAATGATTGCTCTAAGTGTTTAAAGACTTAATTTTATACGCAAGACTCCTCACACAAGTACATGAACTCAATTCATGGTGTCAAACTAAACCATCACCAAGCTGGAAAGAACTTTTCTCTACGCAAGTTATCATGTTTTCCCTCTAATTTTACTAAAAGTTAAATAATCACAAAATAATAAATATGGATTAATTGCTATAGGATCTACAAGAAGACCGAAAGATAATCCAGGAAATGGTACCGACTAATTGTCTTTGCAAGAAATATAGGTTCTCATAACCATACCATCTCTAGTATGTGTTCTTCCTCCAAGTAGTACCACATTAAAAACTTCCCCAGCATTGATCAAAGGTCCAACTGTTGATCCGGCAGCAGGACTCAATGTTATTGTTGTCGGGCCAGCAAGTGGCCACCGGTTTGCATATACAACAACACCATTTGGAATCACATTCAAATCACGGAAATATACTATATTATTTATGTTTATGTTGAAAACCCTTGGGACCCCTGAAGAAGAATCACGGTCATCGGCAAAGTAAAGAGCAATGTAGTATGTTGAGTTTGGGAGAGATACTGGAGGCCACTGAAACGTCAAAGGTTCTGGTTGGCCAACTGACAATTTTGTCTGAAAACACTTCAAAGGGGGGAGATTCCAGAAACCAGAAACAGAAACATTTCTAGCACTTATGGTGGGATTATTTTCTCCAAATGCCTCCCAATAACGATCAAATTGATCATCAGGATATCTGGTATTTCAAAACTTCATCGTTAGCAATTAGCAAATCAACAAAGAGTTTGCAACTAACAGTTTGACATAAGAATCAGAATTCCCAAGCTAGCTAACCATTTATGAAAAAGCTCAAAAATTTATGCAATTTAAGTTGCTAAAGAATTACGTACATGCTAATTGAATATTGCAACTGCTCTTTGTTTGAGTGCCCATGATGCAAGAAATGTGGATAGCTAAACACAATATACTTCTATAAAGCTAACAAAAAAGATGACCTTAAAGAAATATGGCTTTCTGAGCTAATACTTTTCAGTTGTCAATTATTGGGGGTTCCTTTTAACCACATAAACAATTCTTCATTTTTTTCCCCATATTTTATTTTCCATTTGGGTGGCGGAAACAGTTTAATATGTATTGTGAGTCAATACAGAAGCCATGAAGAAATATCACAATTTCTGCTGAAAACATAATACCTCCCTTATTTAGCAGCATTACCGAAACGAGTAGATCAGCAAAGACCTTGAGAAATACTAAACGAAGCATGTAATAATCACACAATTTAAAGAATTAGACCCAAACTTATATGCTGCTCACCAAGAATATTTTAGACAGTAAAACCATCCAAAATCATTCAATCAAATTTGCACGCTGAAATCAAATCTAACTACATAAAATTTACAACTATTTATGAAAACAATACCCAATAAATTACCTTATGTTCGGCCCATCATACCCAAAACTGTGCCTTGCAACCAAACTCAACCCATAAGTATCGAAATTCGTGGAATTATACAAAGAATTATCCAAAAGCACAAACTCTAATCCGGATATAAACGGGTCCGAATCGGTATAAGTATTAGCAGCTAAACAAAGACTCAAAATCTTTCCTTTAGCTAAAAAAACCCCTTCATAATAAGAAGACATTCCTTTCACATAATCATCAGTTGTATTCACCACACTCCAGAAAGTCCCATCAACAATTTGGTCAAACACGGGCGGCGATTCGTTACCATTAATTCCACCGTAAAAGTAGGTAGTCCGAATCAGGTACTTTCCTGTGCGATACACCGGCACATCGTAGCAGAACTTCCGGCGAGTATTGCCGGCCAGAGGAAATGATCGGACGGTGGACAGGATTTGCACAAGATTCGTAGTGGTTAGGTTTTTGGGGGTCCCAGTGGAGATGTAATCGGTGTCGGGAACCCATTCTCGGTCGTCGATCACTGATCGGACGGTGGCGCCGCAGTCAATTAGTATACCTGAAATTCAAATAAATTAGTATTTGTAGATACAAATACATATATATGTACATATATATATATATAGAGAGAGAGAGAGTTGTTTTACCTTTGGGGGGTTGAGATATGGAGCGATGGATGAGAGAGAAAATGAAGAGAAGATAGAGAAAGAAGCAGGGCATGGTTGATTATTTGAGGGATGAAAGAGAGATTAACATGAGAGACGGTAAGAGAGAAAGAAAGAGATATGAAGAGAGATAAATTAAGAAGAAAAGGGATGATAATGGAATTGAATCGGTCTTTAGTCAGTCATGCAAGCAAGGAATTAAGAGAGAGGTGAAGTTGGTGAAGAGGAAAGAATCGACGCGGGAAATAACCAGGTCAAAGAGGCGGCACTTTGTCTGCTTCCCGTTGGAATGTTGGCTGATTTATTTCAGTTGGAGTCGTTAAATATCTGCTAGTTGGTAAATTACTCCAATAAAAAGGGCTGTTTTAGTAATTATATCTATTTTCATGTTTTTATTTATATAATTTTACGGGTGGAAATTGAAATCAGCTTATATTGTTTGATTTAAACATTAGTTTTGTTATACTTTATACTGGAGTAATAATAAATTATTAAATTTTATTGATAATAAGATTTTGATGTATGAATCTCATAAATATGAATTAAAATGTGTTAACGCCAAGATTTTTTGTCACGTTCCAATCACGTAAAGGCGTCGTGATCCTTGATAAAGAAACACGATCAACACCACAAGTTTGATTCGCCGAAATCATTAGGAGGAGGATAAATTTCAAAGCGTGAAATTAGTAAAAGCTATATCAAGGTTAACAATGGAGTCTAGTGTATTGAGAGAGAGATAAGATATCAGTTACCTTCTACCGTCCTCTGGATCTTCTCATTGCTGTGATATATTGGCTATCAAATACTCCAAGATTCGGTTTTTCGTGCAACCGACTCTCGACACCGATTAATCCCATCCCTCTCATCCACCGTTACCGAATTGTCAATCCTCATTAATGCGATGTAAGATATCGATCGATCGTATCTTTGTCATCATCACCGTCAAAGATGTAGATATTTAAATATATGATGGGTCATTAATCGACCGACTCAACAAAGAAGACCCAATGATCGGGGCCCAATGAAATGACTCGGTAGATTTAACCAACTCACGCCAAGTAAAGATATTTAATCATCGATGGGACGGTTCAATCAACCCGATCCAAGGCTTTCAAGATCCGACAAAGATGACCCAATAGATTTAACCAAAGAAGTAGGCCCAACCAGTCTGGTCCACTATGTAAAATATCATGACCCAACATTGTCCCCCAGTCTTTTATTAAACAGGATGTTTAATGAAATAGTACAAATGGCATCGGTCCAGGGCAAAAGGAATTATAATCAATAAAGGCCCAAAATATAGTTTACCGAGGCCCATCTAATGAACATCAAATGGCAATATAAATTAAGATCGGAAGTCCATTTAAAGAGCCCGCTCCAGCCGAACATACAACGACAAATATTTCACCGCATCCCGAACAACTCAGACCTTCGCCACAAAAACCATCCTCTTCTGAATCCAGGCCCGAAGCCGTGGCGACACCGATGATCATCGATTCGGTAATAATTCCATCATGGAACTGATGGATGAAAGAATGAAATACCAGACTAAAGGAAGTTGATATTTGACCATCAATTTGAACTGATTGATTAATATTGGTCATATGCATGCAAACGCTATCTTCGGGCGCCTCCGTCCCAAATATAAAGAAGCCGAATAGGATACCGAAGAGAATGCCGCTCGAAGGGAGAAAGCCATTCTGAAGTCTGTGTTGGCAAAAGAAAGAAGCAACATTGACATTGTTCTTCTCAACAATGAGTGACTTCAGAAGTGTAACGACCCCAAAATAGGTCCATTCCATCCAACCCATTCTGAGTCGCCAAATACATGGTACAGAAAAACAACTACAACTTTATTACAACAATTGTCGTGCAAAATACAACAACACATATCTTTGTGAGTTTGGATACAAATATATACCAATCAGTATGACGTCACAATGACACCTTACATAAAGGTATAGTCAAAAAGCTGTTTTAGAAATTAGAATCTTTGGGAAGTGCTCAAGAAACCTTCGTATATGGGAGGCCATGCTTTTAGGTTATGGTAGATATCATATGGCTACAGAATTATCCTTGGTTGACCTAATAGACCCCAAAGAAAAACAGAAGATTACTATCATATTCTTTCCAATGGTGAGTCTTTTCTTGACATATCATTATTTCCAATTGTCTCTAATTGGGTATTATACTCCAAACAAACACCAAGATTATATAGGTAGTGCTTGTAAATATACTCAAAGAAGTGGATGAGCACAACCATGTCTTATGATAACACGAGTTTGTATGTCATTAGACATCTTGTATGATAGTGACAAAACACCCTTCCAAAGTTGGGTTCGCTTTCCTCTTTAGGGAGAACCTCAACAACTATAGACCACCGTTCTATTCCCTTGTTATCCCCATTTCAACCCGGCTACTTTTTTATTACGAAAGGAATTGTGAAACAAAAGGGTGAGCACAACTAGCTCGAAAAAAATTCAACAATTCAAAGTAGTATGGCGAAAGAGAACATGGTCGCGATCATACCAAATCATGTTTGATGATAAAGCATATATGATAAAGCATATACAATCAATCTTATTCATTTATTAATAAAAAGTATTAATTTATTAAAGGCTTTTAATTATCTACATGATCTTTGTTTTATAATATGTGATAAACCCGTAGTTTTAAGCAATGCTTTTAGAATAATGATGATGATCATTCTAATGAGATCTAAATTCTTAGAAAGCTTAAAACTAAAATAGTTCCCAATCATTGGATTACTAAATTGGGGATTAGTGAATCCGGATAGATTGGTACATCGTTAACTTGCTCGTTGGATGAGGATGATTGATCTCATGATCATTTGTGTGGAACACTAAAGCAAGTATGTAGGTGCTTATTAGAGAATAAGTTCCTTTGAGCATTGGCTCGCTAAGGAATACCTAATGGAGTTTTATTTGCTGTCGATAGGAATTTCTGTAGTGATAGTAGTCAAGTAATCCTTGGACTTGAGATCATCATAGTATCTTATGTATGATGAGTTATACTTTGACTTATTCCTTAAGACCCTTAGGGTATATCAAAGGGTATGCTTGGGTATAATAAGTTATACATGGAGATAATGTATGATCGATAAAGAATCTACCACTTCTAATAAAAGAAGAGAAATGTCTATGTGATTCGATAAATGACAACCCGGTAGTCCTTGGCAAGGCGAGAATGAAATTAGAAAGGAGTTTCTAATTTGCATTATTTGGAGTTGTGCATTTAAGGATCGAAATACATATAATTAAATAAAATAAGACTTGTGGTAATTCCATGTCTTATATTTAATTGGGACATTGTATGGTGGAAGGATTGAATTATGCGGTAACTATTTACTCGAAAGGTTCTTTAATGATTAATGTTGAAATCTATATTATACGGAAAGTCGTTGATCATTTAGGGAGGCTTATCCTATTGTAGAATAAATATTATTTATTTAAATAAATTAATTATTTAATTTATTTATTTAAATAAGATTAAATTATTCTAATTGATTTATTCACAATAGGTTTAATATGGAGAACCTAAAAGGTCACACCGTAAAAGGAAGAATAATTATTTAAGAAGTTAATGGCATAATCGTAATAATATGTTAAGTATATTTAATTTAATCTATGGTGATAGAATAAATTAAATAGCTTAATATTATTATTTAATATTTTAGAAATATTAAATATAAATTAATAAGAGAGTCTTATTAATATTATTACAATTATTATTATTTTAATTTCTAAAAGAGTTTAGGAATTAATTTAATATAAGTACTCTCATATATTCCTAATAGGATTAGGAGGAAAATTAGTTAAAGGAGTTTAATTAATTATCCCTAATAAGATTAGGGAGCTTAATTAATTAAAAGAATTTAATTAATTAAATAAAACCCAATTCCTTAATTGTTAAGGTGGAGTTGCCCACATCTATAAATAAGAGGAGTCTTATTATGGGTGGGTGGGTGGTTGATTTTTTACAACTACGTAATAATTCCAATTTGTTGGGAAGTACCCCTTTCTATAGAGATAGAAAACTAGGGTTTGAGCCAATACTCCTTCTTCTTGAATTTTCTTCTTCCTTGGTGGATCACCTCTAGAGGCCAAACATTTGGGTGGCTAACGTTGATCGAAGGAAAGAACCAAACCGGTGGATTCAAGTTGAGCGAAAGGATTTGGAGGTGAACTTGTACACGAGGAAGCTCGATCTTGAGGTATGATTTTATTCTTTTATTTTTTCGTTTAATTAATAATTGTGCATAAAGGGTGATCAAGGGTATATGGTTTGTAAATTTTTAAACTCGATTTTTTTTACGCTTAGCATTATTTTTTGCAATTTGATTGCGTTATGAATATTACAAACCTAACGGTGGCATCGAGCGAACCTTTATCACGAATTATTAATTGTTTTCAAATTTGATATGTATATTGATATGTGTTTAGAACAATTTAATTGGGCATAATTTTATTGTATAAAATTTAAAAAAAAAAAAAAAAGGACCGAAATCAATTTTTTTAAAGCTTTGGAATGCAATAAAATCAAGGCAACGCAAATCACGTGAAAAAACAATTTTTTTTTCGTGGAACACTTTGTGAAATGAAGTGGAAGCATAATAATGATAGAGCTCTAGTAGTTTTTGGAAGGTTCGGTTATATATATGTAATAATATATATAATATATATATATATATATATATATATATATATTAAGTAATCTGCATAAGAAAGAAAATAATATATGCTTTATTATTTTTTAAAATTATAGAATAACTTAAGGAAAGATATATATATATATATATATATATATATATATTATATATATATATATATATATATATTATATATATATATATATATATATTCTTAATTATTATATAATTAAAATAAAAAGTTTTATTTTAATTTTAAAATAAAAGGTTTATTTTAATATTAAAATATAAAAGTTTATTTTAATAATTTTATAATTAAAATAAAAAGTTTATTTTAATTTTAAAATTAGATTTCATTTTAACTAATTAAAGTTGGAATTAGATTCCATGATAACTAATTGGAGTTGAAATTGGATTTTATTTTTCCTAAAATAAAGGAGTTTATTTGTGAATAGGAAGTAAATCCATCTTTCCTTAAATAAAGGAGTTTGTTTAGATATGAAATAAGATTTCATATTATTCAAAATAAAAGAGTTTATTTGTGAATAGGAAAAGAATCCTAATTTCCTTAAATAAAGGAATTTAGATATGAAATAAGATTTCATATTATTCAAAATAAAAGAGTTTATTTGTGAATAGGAAATAAATCTAATTTCCTTAAATAAAGGAGTTTATTTAAATATGAAATAAGATTTCATATTATTCAAAATAAAAGAGTTTATTTGTGAATAGGAAAGATAATCAAGTGTTTCCTTTAATATTTTTTTTTTTCCATAATTAATTAAAATAAAAGTTTATTTTAATTAAAGATTTTTTTTTTACATGGAATTGGATTCCATAATTAATTAAAATAAAAGAGTTTATTTTAATTAAATTTTTTTTATTACGTGGAATTGGATTCCATAATTAATTAAAATAAAAGGAGTTTATTTTGATTAAATATTTTGATTAAAATAAAATAGTTTATTTTATTCAAAATTGGATAAATTAAAATAAAATAGTTTTATTTTGATTTAAATTTGGATTAAAATAAAGGAGTTTATTTTGATTCAAAAAATAGATTTTATCTTAACTAAATTTGCCCATTAAATGATATCAATATATATATTAAATGTTTATTATTCATAGGATGAATGTTATTTATTGATGCGTATGATGATGTGTATGATAATAAATGGGATTGATTATGGATTTATTGACGATGTGATTGGATTTTATTTTAGTTGGATGAATGAATGTATGGGTTTTATTAAATGGGGAATTCTGCGTACCTCGTCTTCTCTAATTTTTACGAATGTAAATTCTATCTCCCTCTATGTACTTCCCTTGATTTGCGATCAAGGTTTCTATTTATTTTAAAATAGTTTTGTAATAGGAATATTTAGAATTAATTTTGAAGAATTAGAGATCGAAGGACAAAGCGCTTGAAGACCCGTTTGTAATAGAGCAGGGTTTAAATGTAATAGTTATATTTAAATATTATTTCTTGCACCCTAGGGTTTGACCTTTTGGTTCACTTGGTGGCTCTAGTGAACAAACTAGAATAAAAGTCCATAATCAATCTGGGTAGAATATAGTATTCTATATATGCATGCTTATACTATATATATATTATATATTATGCAAACATGCTTCGCATGTTAATTAATATATACGCGTATTTTATATATATATATGCATGCTTGCGCTAAACAAGATGAGACAAATTAATAATAAATCCCTCAAATTTTTTATATTAAGTCCTAAGCGTTCAAAGATATTTGGAATATCGAGCGTAGCCTTCTAGCATGATAAAATTAATAGAGTATTAAATATTTAATATGAGTTTGTTGTGTCACCACAAGGCAAGTATTAAGTATTTAAGATGTTAATTATCACATTTGATGCTTATAAAGAAAATTGAACAATATTATTTTGTTGTGTCACCACAAGGATGATATTTTTTTTTTTGAATATATGGAGTGCTAGGTGGACTTAACTTGGATAATTTTGATTCGGATGTGCCACCACTTGATCAAAATAATCTAAGAGGCAAAAGAAAAGGAGTTGCATAGTTGATGTAATTGACAAAAGTTGTCTACCTATTTATTTATATATAGTTTGTTGTATACTTACAAGGCTATATACATTTGAAATGGGATCCTTATTCTCACTAGCAAATCTTTAATTAGATTTTCTTAGAACTATATAAGTGAGGTAATATAGTTTGAAGAAAATAGTGGGAGATACCAATTTAAAACAAGACCTAAATTATTTTGGTAATTAATAAAAGAATGTATGTTAAAATGTTGTTAAATATAAATTCATTTCTGAGAATTTTACAATGTCTAAAATTACTATCACTGCGAAGCATATTAGATGCTAAATTAACGGGCCAAATTAAGCGGATTGGTTAAGGATTTTGAGAATAGTTCTCATGGTGAAAAGCTATCTTATGTCATAATCGCCTATCCTGCAATAGTTGCAGACAATGCCTCTCGAGGATGAGATTGCTACTTTTAGAAAGTGGCAAGATGATGCTGTGATTGGCTCGATGCATCATGCTCGCATCCATGATATGAGCTTGAGCGTCGACGTGAAACTATGGATGCTTCTACTATATTTCTGCACATCAAGTAGTTGATGGTGAGGAAATGGGGTGATAGATATCGGATATCTAAGGAGCTCTTAGATCTAGAATGGCCGATGGCACTATAAATGCGAGACAAAAGGTTCTTAACATAATCAATTTGATTGATCAATTAGGACAATTTGGTTTTGTCATGGATGGAGAGTTGAGCAAGATTTGATCTTGCACTCACTCCGGACTCCTTTCACAATTGTTGTGAATTTTTCATATGAACAAGCTAGATATCGACTTCATTTGATTAGCTTAACATGTTGAAAAATGTTGAGAGTCACTTTCCAACCAAGAAAGATCAAGTCTTCTTGGTAGGGGCCAAAGGATCTTTACGAAAGAAGAGCGATTCAAAGAAGGTAAATAGAAAGGAATAATAAAAAGGATAATAAGAACAAAAGCGTCACGGATAGCAAAGGAGTTTGCTTCCTTTGCTATAAGCTGGACCTTTGGAAAAAAGCTGCGAGAAGTATCTTTAGAGAGGCTACGAAAAAAGCTTAGTGAAGTTTGGTTACAATCTGATTTTGTTCATGATTGAAATAAATTTTCTTTAAGTCGAGGTTCTACTTGGATATTGGATCTGACTTTGGTTATCATAAATATAGATTTATGAAAAGGACCAAGCGAAGTAGAAAGCTAAACAAATATAAGTAATCTATATGTGGGAAATGTAACAAAGGTTGCTACATTAGCCATAGAAACTTATAGTTTAGCAATGCCTACTGGGCAAATCTATTAAGTCGATAAGTTGTTATTGTATTCGAGTTCTCGTTGGAAACATTATTTCATTTTATTGTTGGATGATGAAATCTTTGGTATTATATTTAAGAACAATTGTTGTTCTATTTATAATAATAATGTTTTGTATATAAGCTGAAATATTACTTAATAGATTTTGTATACTTGACTTACGTGGAAAATTATTTTATAAATTGAACAAAATAATATAAGAAAAGGAGATGATCATCGAAAAGAGTTGAATATATGTATTTTTTGAAATACAAGTGTGAATTATTTGAAAGGTTCAAAGAATTGAAGTGAAACAAATTGGCAATGTATTAAGATTCTTTGATTAGATCAAGGAATAAATACTTGTCTGATAAGTTTACGGATCATCTCAAATGGTTTTCTCATATAATGGACACATCGACGATACGTGATAATTGATTGATGTATCGAAAGGAAAAATCATACCTTGTTGGACATAGTGCGGTCCATAATGATTTTACCGACATTCCGGTATCCTTACAGGATCATGTCCTAGAAATGGTCGTTGCATATCTACAAAATGGTAACCTCAAAATCGGGCCCCAAGACTCCATAAAAGTTATGGACGGGGAGGATTCTAATCTTAAGTATGTTAAGATAAGGGTTGTCAACTTATGTGAAAAGTTTTCAAAGGATAAGCTTGGGACAAGATTTGACAAGTCTGATTTGTGGGACATCCTAAAGTAAGTTTAGGGTATATGTTCTATAATCTACTTAGCAAAAGGTGTTTATTACGAAACACAGCGCCTTCTAAGATAAATGTGTTTATTATTGAAGGGGCTAGTGGGAGGATAATAGATCTTGAAGAGTTCAAGAACCACAAAACACTATAAGTCGAATAAGAGGAACACGTAGATAGAACTATTGTACCACACCAAATAAAGTAAATGCGGAATAGTATTGAAGATACCTAGGAGGTATGGATTCATCATGGATGATGATGATGAGTGCGCATCAAAGAAGATGATGATCGAGTTACATTCGATGAGGTAAGACTTCTAGTATGTACAAAAGGTCGATTGGGGGCGTCATGAAATTTCTAGTATTATATGTTGATATCTACGGATGAGGAATAACATACCAATGCTACAATCGGTAAAGATAAATTTGTCTAAAAATTCCTCCACGAATGATTTGGGAAGAGTATCTTAATTGGGGATAAAATCTATATAGATAGATTCAAGAGGATGCTCGACTTAACCCGAGGAATGTATATTCATTTGATGCTAAAGTCGTTTAGCATGGCAAACTCAAGAGTTGTCTCATGTTGATGAGCTATGGGTGTATCTCTCTTAATAGTCCCCAAAGACTCCAAAAAGAGATCGCATGAGTAACTATCATGTATGCGATGAAATATACGAGACACGATGTTGATCGGTCATATCTAGAGAAGTTCACTATGAGTCGGTGAAAAACATCTTAAAGTGCTTTACCAGGCACTAAGGATGTGATCATATTCATGGTGGGTCTTAATTAAAACTAGAGGCTTAACAGACTCAAGTTTTTCGAAGACGAGACCAAGACGACGAGAAAATCCACTTTAAGGTAAAGTGTTATCTTGAGCAGTTAGTGCGATTGAATTGGAAAGGTTCCAAGCGATGAAAGAGTTCTTTGGTTTAGTAATAAAGACAAAGTATATAGCTATAAATGAAGCTGCTGAGTTGATTGTTTGGATTAAAAGTTCATTCTGAGAACTAGGAATAGTTCTAAGTCTCATCTTGGATCTAAACATGTGTTGTGGCACTTTCATTTGATTATTAGAATCATTGAAAGATGGGAAATCACTATAGAGATAGTGGACTCTCATGAACAACATTACATATCCATTAACTAAAGCTTATCAACGAGTGGGATAATCGTCACTTAGAGAAGAAGAGTATGAGTTACCATGACGATTGGCTTTAGTGCAAGTGGGAGATTGAAAGTAGTATGCACACAAGCCGATCATGTTTGATGATAAAGCATATACTTTGTAACAATCTTATTCATTTATTAATAAAAAGTATTAATTTATTAAAGGCTTTTAATTATCTACATGATCTTTGTTTTATAATATGTGATAAACCCATAGTTTTAAGCAATGCTTTTAGAATAATGATGATGATCATTCTAATGAGATCTAAATTCTTAGAAAGCTTAAAACTAAAATAGTTCCCAATCATTGGATTACTAAATTGGGGATTAGTGAATCCGGATAGATTGGTACATCGTTGCTTGCTTTCGTTGGATGAGGATGATTGATCTCATGATCATTTGTGTGGAACACTTAAAGCAAGTATGTAGGTGCTTATTAGAGAATAAGTTCCTTTGAGCGTGGCTCGCTAAGGAATACCTAATGGAGTTTTATTTGCTGTCGATAGGAATTCTGTAGTGATAGTAGTCAAGTAATCCTTGGACTTGAGATCATCATAGTATCTTATGTATGATGAGTTATACTTTGACTTATTCCTTAAGACCCTTAGGGTATATCAAAAGGTATGCTTGGGTATAATAAGTTATACATGGAGATAATGTATGATCGATAAAGAATCTACCACTTCTAATAAAAAGAGAAATGTCTATGTGATTCGATAAATGACAACCCAGTAGTCCTTGGCAAGGAGAATGAAATTAGAAAGGAGTTTCTAATTTGCATTATTTGGAGTTGTGCATTTAAGGATCGAAATACATATAATTAAATAAAATAAGACTTGTGAAAGTAATTCCATGTCTTATATTTAATTGGGACATTGTATGGTGGAAGGATTGAATTGTCACGGTAACTATTTACTCAAAGGTTCTTTAATGATTAATGTTGAAATCTATATTATATCGGAAAAGTCGTTGATGTTAGGGAGGCTTATCCTATTGTAGAATAATATTATTTATTTAAATAAATTAATTATTTAATTTATTTATTTAAATAAAGATTAAATTGTTCTAATTGATTTATTCACAATAGGTTTAATATGGAGAACCTAAAGGGTCACACCATAAAAGGAAGAATAATTATTTAAGAAGTTAATGGCATAATCGTAATAATATGTTAAGTATATTTAATTTAATCTATGGTGATAGAATAAATTAAATAGCTTAATATTATTATTTAATATTTTAGAAATATTAAATATAAATTAATAAGAGAGTCTTATTAATATTATTACAATTATTATTATTTTAATTTCTAAAAGAGTTTAGGAATTAATTTAATATAAGTACTCTCATATATTCTAATAGGATTAGGAGGAAAATTAGTTAAAGGAGTTTAATTAATTATCCTAATAAGATTAGGGAGCTTAATTAATTAAAAGAATTTAATTAATTAAATAAAACCCAATTCCTTAATTGTTAAGGTGAGTTGCCCACATCTATAAATAAGAGTCTTATTATGGGGGTGTGGGTGGTTGATTTTACAACTACGTAATAATTCCAATTAGTTGGAGAGTACTCCCTTTCTATAGAGATAGAAAACTAGGGTTTGAGCCAATACCCTTCTTCTTGAATTTTCTTCTTCCTTGGTGGATCACCTCTAGAGGCCAAACATTTGGGTGGCTAACGTTGATCAAAGGAAAGAACCAAACCCGGTGGATTCAAGGTGAACGCGAGAAAGTTGAGCGAAAGGATTTGGAGGTGAACTTGTACTTTTCGATTAATAAGCTCGATCTTGAGGGTATGATTTTTCGATTTTTATTCATTATTTTGCAATTTTGTTTAATTAATAATTGTGCATAAAGAAATATGATCATTAGGGTTATATGGTTTATAAAAACAATATAATTTTTTAAATTCTAAGATTCGATCAACGATAATTTGTAGAAGAAAACCAATTTGTCATGAATAGTTCGAGTTTTTTTGCAATTTGATTGTTAATGAATATTACAAATAAAATTCATATCTTACTTCACATAAGCATATTTAATTCATTTATTCATAACTAGAACATTTTCATAAAAATACCAAATCAGTTCCAAAAATATTTATTTTCTGGGATTTAGAAGAATATAGTCCCATATTGAATATATATTTTTCTCAAAATTTTAAAATTCATTTACTATTTTCCATATGGCCAAAACTACCGAATAGTTAGACATTTATCATAAATTATACTTTTGTCCAAAAATTCTGAAATTTACAAGGTATACTGATATTATATAGATGTACTCCCAATAAAAATTTCATCAATTTTGGAGTTAATCACAAGGAGTTATAAGCGGTTATTTTTAAAATAGTCTTTTCTCATAAAATCCATAACTCCTAATCTATACATCCAAAATCTCCATTTTGGACACAATCTACAAAACTCATCAAAATATCATTTCAAATTTTTCTAGAATTTTTGAAGGTTCAGAAAAATTTCGAAACTAAAAAACATAATAACCCTTAAAATCACTTACTATCCCTTACCTCAAAAGAGTAATCTTTGGAATGTTCGGATATATAATTTGAGCGAACTTGCATCGTATAGCAATACTCAAAGTATACTCAAAATACTCACAAGAATACGCTCGATAATATAGAGAGAAAACTTGATTTACGGTGTGATTTTCAATTCTAACCCAAGACCCTATTTATAGGAAATTGTTTAGAAACACAAAGCGAGAAAATTGAATATAATAATAATATTATTATCAAATTTCAAGCCCACCTCTAGACATTTGAAATCAGTTGATTTTGCACATGTTTAATGAGGCCACAAAATATAAAAAATGTTTTTATTTATAAAAATAAATAAAACTTCCAAAAATCAATTATTTCGGAACTTCAGAACTTCAATAATTCATAATAAATAGTCCTTTTATCAGAAAATTCGAATCTCGCAAGTTTATATAGGAAATTCAATTCTCTACAACTTTTCAGAAGAAAGTTTTTCCAAATTCCAAACAGAAATTGACCGAAATCCACAAACAGACGATTTTGCTGTGCTATAATCAAATTTCGGTCAAGAAATGGGGTCCAATGAACATAAAACATGTTTTAAATATTTTGGTAACAAAATACTTCTCCTCCACATATACTCATATATCCCACATTCATCGTAAAAATATCATCATTAATATATTATTAAAATAATATATTTAAATGAATTATTTTATCAAAAAAAAGATAAAATATTAATTTTCAACAATTGTCACTTTAAAATTTTCTCCATCTATATCCACATAAAATAAATATTTTCCTCATCATAAAAATCAATAATTAATTATTCACAAATAATATTACATAATCACAATATTAACAACCAGTTGTTCTCGAGGAAGAGGGGCTTTCCAATAAGAATTTCTCACTTCTTTGCAGCTTGATTAGGTGACCAAACCTCTCCTTAGACAAAACTTTCTAGGCATTGCCAATAATGTTATCCAATAATATTATTTAGGATAATATGAATTATTGCTCGATAATGGAAAATCTTGTCTTTGTGACAATTATTGAAACAACAATAATATAAAATATCAACGTAGCAATTATTGAATCAATAAAATAAAATATTGAGCAAAGAATTTCTGTAACAATTATTGAGTAATGCCTTCACGAAAAAAAAAATTTATCATGCTTCATGAATAGTACTCGTGAATAGTAACTCGTGAATAGTAACTCATGAATAGTAACTCGTGAATAGTAACTCATGAATAGTAACTCGTGAATAGTAATTCATGAATAGTAACTCGTGAATAGTAACTCATGAATAGTAACTCATGAATAGTAATTAAAAAAAAAATTGAATACTTTTATTTCATAAAATTCGGGGTCTTACAAGAAGGATCTCGACAAGGTCAAAAAAGAGTTGGAGACGATCAAGGCCACACATCGGGTCATCACAGATATAAATGTCGACCTACTTCCGAAGAATGAAATTTTGACGAAGAAGAATGAAGTTCTGGCCGAGTCCAATCAGAGCCTGGCGAATCAAAATAACAATATCCACGCTAAAGAGACAAGATATATAGCACTTCGTCAAAAGCTTGAAGATGAACTCCGATAACTTCGGGCCCTTAGGAACTTGGGTCTGCCACTGAACGAAGATATTTGTAAGGAGATCCAAGCAGAATACAGAAAACCCGTCGAGCTGAACGATGAGATTGTCTATATATATGCCAAAGGAAATGAAATCTACCGAAGTAAAGGCAAGAAAAAGATTGTCGCGGCCAAGGCAGATCTATCTTTTCTAGACTCTTTAGACGACGGTGTTTGACAAGGAAGAAGCCTGAAGATGACCTCCCTTTTACCTTTAGCTGTAGAACTTTCTGCAAAAATTCTAACTTTATGTTAACAGTTAATATTAATGAAATATCAACTTCATGCCTTATTACTTCTGGGTGAACATTTTTTGTCAATATTTCATCATTCATCAACGTGAAAAATGCACAGGTGCCTCTTATCTTAAACTGTTAGTCAATAATCAAGCAAATTATATAACAGTTAAGAACAATAATAATATAATCCGAACTCAACACTTGAACAAAATAAAGTAATGCATACTTATCATTACCGAAGTGTGAAACAGATCATGCGTAAGGTGAATTCGGCTGATCCTCCTTGCACCATAAAGATATTGTTTACCACTCGGGGTAGAACAAGTATATAAGGACATTTGTTTACCACTCGGGGTAGAATAATTTTATAAGGGCCATGGAATTTGTTTACCACACGGGATAGAACAAAGATATAAGGACCATGGAATTTGTTTACCACACGGGGTAGAACAAATTCATAAGGACACACCTAACAATAAGGCTACCATCGAATGGTCAGCGAGTCCACCCGAACTTCCTTACTTAGGTGCATTTTGTTTACCACTCGCGGTAAAGCAAAATTAAAAGGACTATGGAATTTGTCTACCACGCAGGGTATAACAAACCCATGAGGACCATGGATTTCGTTACCGGTCTTCCTAAGGTTTCTCAAGGTATAGATGCGATTTGGGTCATTGTTGATAGATTGACCAAGTCTGCTCATTTCTTTCCGATACGAGAAACTTATACACTTGAAATACTTGCTCGTATGTACATAAACGAGATTATAAGACTGCATGGTATGCCAGTATCCATAGTTTCTGATCGAGACCCAAGATTCACTTCATGATTTTGGGTTAGTTTGAGAAAGCTATAGCACGAGATTACGATTTAGTTTCTAAGATATCATCCTCGAATGCAGAACAGACAATCGAAGAGGACTATTCAAACTCTTGAAGATCTATTAAGACTATGTGTCCTTGATTTCAAGGAAAGTTGGGACAAGTTCTTACCATTGGTGGAGTTTTCCTACAATAACAGTTATCAAACAAGTATTGGCATGGCTCCATTCAAGAGCGTTGTATGGAAGAAAATGTCGTTCTCCAAAGATCTTTGGGATGAGGTGGGTGAAGCAACGTTGTTGGGATCAGAGTTGAGTACGTATGACTACGAAAAAGATTCAAACGATCCAAGAACGTATACAAACCTCACAAGATCGACAAAAGAGTTATGTTGATCTTCATCGAAAGGACATGGAATTCGATATAAGAGATCATGTGTTGTTACGTGTTGCTCCATGGAAAGGAGTTACGAGATTTGGAAAGAGAGGAAAGTTTAATCCTCGATTCATCTACCCATTTTAATCCTTGATCGAGTAGGGGCTGTGGCCTATAGACTAAACTTTACCGCCAAGTATGTCTCTCGTGTTCATAACGTTTTTCACATATCCATGTTACGTAAATATGTGGAAGACCCGAACCATATTATTGAGTTGGAACCGGACGAAATAGCGGAAGATTTAACGTATGAAGAGGTTCCTATTCAAATCTTGGATAAAAAGGAACATATTTTACGCTTCATGGTTATACCTCAAGTCAAAGTTTTGTTGAGAAACCACGATGTTGAGGAAATGACCTGGGAGTTAGAATCTGAAATGAAATCAAGGTATCCTTACCTCTTCGACATACAGACGCTACCTAATTTCGAGGTAGAAATTTCATAAGAAGGGAGATTCAAAACCCCAACTTTTTGAATAAAGATGAATTTTCTATAAACATTATTTTTGAATATTATGGAGTGAAATTGATATAATGTTATAGTTGTGGGTAATATTTATAAATTTTGCATAGTATGCAAGTTGTTATATTATATTCGATTGGCTGGGAATATTCGTTTTAGCGAGGGAATATTCGCATAATGCAGTAGTAATCATTGGTGGACCCCACAATGTAATTATTATCGGATTGAGAAAACGACAAAAGTATTTTTTATGAAAATAACGGCAGGAAGTTTTACCGTTGATCATTGTTGAACTACTCAGTAGTAAAAAAATCTGATAATCTGGCGTGGTTGCATAAGTAGACACACGGTATTGATTATTGATGCTTACGTGAGAAGTCATTCAGTTTTGTTCAATTATTGCTATAGTAATTGTTGCATAGTATCTCACGTTATTTGATTCAATTATTGTCGATATTTATTATATTGTTAAAATCAATAATTGAGACGACAAAATTATTAATATTATTATTTGTAATATTAACTTTGACGCCCCCAAAATAGGTATACATCACCCATTTTGAGTTGTCAATACATGGTACAGAAACAACTACAACTTTATTATTACAACAAGAAAGCTGTGAGTTTGAATACAAATATTATCTTCTGACAATATCTATACTCAAATAAATCCTCATCACATTTATTGATACATTATTTTACAAAAATGGTGAGGACTACTAAACAACTCTCTCTAGAACCTTCATTCCATACCCCAGGCTTCGTACTCGCTTATATTCACGCCTCCGAGAAGAAAAATGGAACAAAAAGAAAAGGGTGAGCTCAACTAGCCCAAGAAGAATATTATGACTAAGATAATATACAAAAATTATCATTAGTCTTCAACAGGAAAAATCTAATAGAATACAATAGACAACAAGTTTTTAAATCAATATTCGCAATGTGAAATAATAATTCATTAGAAGAGTTAAGTAGAGAATGCAAACTACTATCTTCTATGTATGAATTTAAAAGTTCATCGCTCTATCTTTTATCCTCGTAACATTAATCAATATACATCTCGAATCAAATATTCATCTTTTGCACTCTGTGCCAAAGATATTCATCGATTGGTCATGTTCATCTAAACACTGTTCATCTTTGCACTACGGGCCAAAGATATTCATCGAAATCATTCATCTTTGCACTACTACAGCCAAAGATATTCAATAATATCATCATTTAAGACTGAGGATGATGAAAAATATTTTTAAAGAAACGAATCCAGTGAAACAAAATGACAAGGATTAAGAATTAAGGATTCGTACTTTGTTTTATCCATGTCCAAAAATACCTCAAAAATAATCATAGTGGTGTAAAATTCAAGAATGATCAAAACATGGATACAATCAAAGCTAGTATCCACAATAGATATTTTAGATGAAAAGGAAAATTTTTATTTTTCATGAATAGTATCGTATTTGTGAATAAGATCAGATATCACGTGAATAAAGGCCAGTATCACGTGAATAAGAATCTCAAACACCAAAAGTTCCAAATTTGATAAAACTTCAGATCAATATTTCAAAGATAATGATATTGAAGAAATAATATCATTACGAAAAATAATAATATCCCTTACCTCGAAAGATCAAGATTTCTAAATTGAAACACCGGATATAAAGCTATGACTTGAACTCGCATCAGTATAGCAATACTCAAAATATACTCAAAATACTCACAGAAATACTCGATAATATAGAGATAGAAAACTTCAGTTTACGGGTGTGATTTTCAATTCTAACCTAAGCACCCTATTTATAGGAAAATGCTAGAACACCAAAAGCGAAAATTTATTAAAATATTAATTTATTAATTTTATTCCTACACCAACATTTAGATATCCGAATTCACCACTTCTAACACATGAAGAGATCCACAATAATGACAAAAAATGTTTTTGTCATTTTAAATATTTTATACTTAGAAATTGGACAAGAAATCCACAAACGAAGCGATTTTACGTGCTATAATCAAATTTCATTAATAAATGGGGTCCACCGACATGTTTAACATGTTTTAAACATTTATTGCAACAAAAAAATACTCTTCCTCCTCAGTATACTCATATATCCCACATTCATTTGTAAAAATATCACCATTATTATATTATTAAAATATAATAATATATTTAAATGAATTATTTTATCGTAGAAAAGATAAAATTTCAATTTTCAACAATTGTCACATTAAAAATTTTCTCCATCTATATCCACATAAAATAAATATTTTCCTCATCATATGAATCAATAATTAATTATTCACAAATAATATTGAAGAATAACAATATCGACAACCGCACGCTTCTCGAGAAAGAGGGCTTTCCAATAAGAATTTCTCCTTATTGGCGCACAATTAGGTGACCAAACCTCTCCTTGAGCGTAACTTTCTAGACATTGCCAATAATGTTATCTAATAATATTATTCAGATAATATGAATTATTGCTTCGATAATGAAAAAAATCTTGTGTAATGACAATTATTGAAACAACGAAGAATATAAAATATCAACGCAAAGAATTATTAAATCAATAAAAAATTTGAGCGAAGAATTACATCGTAACCATTATTGAGTAGTGCCTTCTTACGTAAGAATCAATAATCGTGCAATACCGTGTCTTCCGTGTTTTAACCATAGAGTATTTTAACAAAGATTAATCAGTAATAACTACACCGTTATTTTTAAACAACTTATATTTGTCGTTTTCTTCATCCAATCGCTTTCAAGTTATGGGGGCCCACACACGGTCGCACTCGCCGCATCTTAATATTCCCCGACGATCATTTAATATTCCACGACCAAACGAATATTCCCAACAATAATGAATATTTTATAACCACTTGCTTATTTTGAAATATTTGCGTATTTTACCCATAACTATCCACATTAATCAAATCAACCCTTACTATTTCAAAATAATAAATAGAGAAAATTAAATTTCATTAATAATAAGTTGGGGTCTTACATTAATGATGTCTAAAAGTTCTGTCAAGGAGAGGTTTGGTCACTTAATTGCGCGCCAATAAGGAAAAATCCTTATTGGAAAGCCCCCTCTTTCCTGGTAACGACTTGGTCGATTAATATTGTGAATTGTAATAAAGATGATAAATGTTGTTAAAATTATTAAGGTGATTTTTATGAAGTTTGCTTATTTTATGGATCCCTATTTACTCATTTTTCAAAATAATCGGTAGAAAATTATTTAAAGGTGGGGCCCACATGCGGGGCCCATATGTGTTGGAAAAATAATTTTGGAAATGGAAGAGTATATGTATGGAAGTATATGTATGTATTGAGTATATGGTGGGAGAAAATGATATGTGAAAGTGATAGGTGTGTGATGTGTGTGTGAGTGAAAAATGGTGGAAAAGTGGTAGTGTGATAGTGATATGTAAGAGTGTAGTGAATTTGATTATTGGGTGGGTGGGGGATTGATGTTGGTTATGGGGGAGAAAAATTAAGTGGTGTTTATATAATATTGATATATATAATATGAAAACATGTGTTTATATATATGTGTTATATTTTAATTTGTGTTGTAATCTTATTGGTTAATGGTTTGACTTAATTGTAGTTGATGGAAGAAAATGATTTTGAAAAATTATTTCGTTCATGAGCAAAGACACTTCCATTCTCCTATAAAATAAGCTCATTCCTTCATTATTTCTTACTTAATTCCTTTGAAACTCAGAGAGAGAGAAAATTATAGAGAGAAAGAAGAAAGTTTTTTCGCTACTTAACTACTCTTATATTTAGTTCTTTTATGGTGAGGGGTGTTATTCTTTCTTATTCATGAAGAGAATCTGCTGTTATTCCATTGCTTATTATTCTGCTTGAATAACTTTGTATACGCCATGATCTACCCTATACTTGGTGACATTCTTCTATTATTCTCATTGGAACATCCATGCATGTGTGTTTTACAGGACTGGTTGCACTTATTATTATTCTCGTTGGAACATCCCGCTCTGTGTGTTTTTGCATCAACCCGGTTAAAATCTTATTATTATTCCATTGGAACATCCATCCTCGTGTGTTTTACAGGACCGGTTCCGGATCTTTATTATTTTGTTGGAACATCCGCTTGCAAATTTTGCCTGACCTGGTTCCGTTATTATTATTCTATTGGAATAACCTGTTTATGCGAAGTACCGCATGCATGGTGATTTCTTTTGTTATTCCATTCTCCATGAAATTAGTAGAATATCCTTGATATTTACGCTTCATCCAGTATCTTTTCATGGAAATATTCTTTTGAGCATTTCTTGAATTTTACTTTACAAAGCAGTATCATGTTGACAATTTGGACGTTATTTGTGACGCCCCCAAAATTAGGTATACATCACCCATCTTGGGTAGTCAGATACATGGTACATAATTTAAATACAACTTACCTAATATAACTGCGTGGTATACTGATACGACATAAACTATGAGTTTGAATACAAATATTGTCTACTAGAGATCATACAAACTCAAAAGGAGTCCTCATTACAATTATTATCACACTATTTCACGAGAATAGTGAGGACTACTAATGCTATCCTCCGGACCATTACTCCATTCCCGACTCGTCCCAATTTATATTCTCATTTCCGAAGAGAACAAGTGAAAGAAAGGGTGAGCTCAACTAGCTCAAGAAGAAATATTATGACTAAGATAATGCGTAATAAATTATCATTAGCCTACAACAAATGTTTAACCGATAAAATATAATGAACATCAAGTTTAACTACAATGAACCAAAGAATCCATTAAAAGAGTCAAGTAGAAAATAAAATCTACTATCTTTTATGATTTTAAAAGGTTTTTCATCTTCGTTATAATTGAGACTCACTTTAATAAATATTCCACATCATCGAATCACCCCCGCACTACTGCCAAGGATATTCTTTAAGTATCACGACCACAATTATTCATGCACTACTGGGCCAAGAATATTTGTGTATTCATTAATGGTCATGATCATGCCAACAATCCATCCATCAATGCACTACAGCCATCGAGGCTTTTTACCACATCATTTGTAACATTACGGTCATGATTACACCGAATAGTCTCTGGTCATAATCATACCAAGTCCATCTATGCACTACAGGCCACAGATGACTTTCAACATAATATAAACATGAGGATGATGACAATTGTAAGACCCCAACTTATTATTAATGAAATTTAATTTTCTCTATTTATTATTTTAAAATAGTAAGGGTTGATTTGATTAATGTGGATAGTTAGGGGTAAAATACGCAAATATTTCAAAATAAGCAAGTGGTTATAAAATATTCATTGTTGTCGGGGAATATTCATTTGGTCGTGGAATATTCAGATCGCTGTCGGGGAATATTAAATGCGACGCAAGCGTAGCCATGTATGCTCGACCCATAATGTAAAAACGATTGGATGAAGAAAAAAGCGACAAATATAAGTTGTTTAAAAATAACAACGAAGTTGTTACAGATTAATCACGTTAAAATACTAAATTGGTTAAAACACAAGTAGCTTTACCAGTATTGCACCAATTATTGATTCTTAAGTAAGAAGGCACTACTTAATAATGGATACGGTAATTATCGCTCAAAGATTTTATTGATTCAATAATTCATTCAGATTGATATTTTATATTCTCGTTGTTTCAATAAATTGTTATTACACGGTATTTTCCATTATCGGAGCAATAATTCATATTATCCGAATAATATTATTGGATAACATTATTGGCAATGTCTAGAAAGTTCATCTAAGGAGAGGTTTGGTCACCTAATTGCGCGCCAGTAAGGAGAAATCTTTATTGGAAAGCCCCCTTTTTCCTGAGAACTGCCTGGTTGTCAATATTGTGATTCTGTAATATTATTTGTGAATAATTAATTATTGATTCATGTAAGACCCCAACTTTTATAAATAAAGATGAATTTTCTATAAATATTATTTTTGAATATTATGGAATAAATTTGATATAATGTTATAGTTGTAGGTAATATTTATAAATTTTGCAAAGCAAAGCAAGTTGTTATAAAATATTCGTTTGGTGGAGAATATTCTTTTTGTCGGGGAATATTAAATACGACGGCTCAATCATTCAGCGGACCCCACAACGGAAGTATTGTTGTAGTTAGAAAAGCGACAAAATTATCTTTCTATAAAAATAACCATGCGGAGGTGTTACCGTTAAAAGCTGTTGAACTACCCGGTGGTAAAAAAATAAAGATGTCTGGCGTGGTAAAGTAATAGCACAGCGCGATATTGATTATTGATATTTTATTGAGAAGTCACTTAGCTATACTCAATTATTGCTACGATAATTCACGCATCATATCTCTTATATTATTGATTCAATTATTGTCACAAAGATCATATGTATAATATGTTATATTATTAATTGAGACGACAAGTTATAAATGATTAATAATTGTTGAAAGATTAAAAATGTGTTGATTAAAAATAAAATGATTTGTGGTAAGTTTGATTATTTTTGGGGGGCCGTATATGTCATCATCTAAGAGTCTCTTACGTCAATAGTATTTACCTTCGTCAATAAGTAATTACCTTTGTGAATAGTAATTACCTTTGTGAATAGTAATTACCTTAAATCAATAGTATTTACCTTCAATGATAGTAATTACCTTCTTTAATAGTAATTACCTTCACAATAGTAATTACCTTCGTCAATAGTAATTACCCTTCGCAAATAGTAGTTGTCCCTTCAATATTACCAAGAGTTAACTACCTCTTGGTGTTCCAAAGTTTAATTACCCCTTCATGAAATAGTAGTTGTCTCTTGATATTACCAAGAGTCATTTTGACCCCTTCAAGACCAAGAGCCACCCTCGGTTTTCTATAAATAGAAAGCTCATTCTTTCATTATTTCTTACGAATTCATTGAAACTCTGAGAGAAACTATAGAGAGAAAGAAGAAAAGTATTCGCTACTTCACTTTTCCAATATTGGTTCTTCTAAGGTAGGGAATATTATTTGTTGTACTCGTAAAGGGTGTTATTCTTTCTTATTCATGAAGAGAAGCTGTTGTTATTCCATTGCTTATTATTCTATTGGAATACTTTGTATATGCTGGTTTATTCTATACTTGGTGACATTCTTCTATTATTATTCATTGGAACATCATGCGTGTGTTTTACACACGGACCGGTTCCGTCTTTATTATTATTACATTGGAACATCCACATGCATGTGTTTTACACGGACTGGTTAAAATCTTTATTATTATTACGTTGGAACATCACATGCATGCGTTTCTGTGGGACTGGTTCCGTTATTTATTATTACGTTGGAATAACTTTTTTGTCATGATCTATCGCATTCATGGTGATTTCTTTTGTTATTCCATTCTTTATTATACCCGGTTAGTTAAAACTTTGACTTCTATACTCCATGAAATTAGTAGAATATTCTTGATATTTGCGTTTCATCCAAAGATCTTTTTCATGGAAATATTCTTCGATCATTCTTGAATTTTACTCTACAAAACAAAGATCGTGTTGATAATTTGGACGTTAATAATTCACGGATAAAATAATTCTTGAACTTGTTTTATTGAATTCTTATATCATTGTCATCATCCTCATGTTTATATTATGTTGAAAGTCATCCGTGGCACTGTAGTGCATAGATGGACTTGGTATGATTATGACGAGAGACTATTCGATTGTAATCATGGACCGTAATGTTACAAATGATGTGATAAAAATCCTCGATGGTAGTAGTGCATTGATGGGGCGAGTTGTTGGCATGATCATGACCATTAATGAATACACAACTATTCTTGGCCCTTAGTGCATGAATAATTGTGGTCGTGATACTAAAGAATATCCTCGTCGTAGTAGTGCGGGGTGATTCGATGATGTGGAATATTTATTAAAGTGAGTCTCACTATTATAATGATGATGAAAAACCTTTTAAATCATAAAAGATAGTAGATTTTATTTTTACTTGACTCTTTTAATGGATTCTTTGGTTCATTTGTAGTTAAACTTGATGTTCATTATATTTTATCGGTTTAACATTTGTTGTAGGCTAATGATAATTTATTACGCATTATCTTAGTCATAATATTTCTTCTTGAGCTAGTTGAGCTCACCCTTTCTTTCACCTTTATTCTCTTAAGGAAATGAGAATATAGCCGGACGAGTCGGGAAGCAGAGTAATGGTCCGGAGGATAGCATTAGTAGTCCTCACTATTTACGTGAAATAGTGTGATAATAATTGTAATGAGGACTCCTTTTGAGTTTGTATAATATCTAGTAGACAATATTGTATTCAAACTCACGATTTATGTCGATCGTATTATACCTGCACAGTTATATTAGTAAGTTGTATTTAAATTACATACCATGTATCGACTACCCAAGATGGGTGATGTATACCTAATTTTGGGGCGCCACAACAGTATCGAGCCAGAGGATATGATCCCTGGCTAAGATGTGTGAATAGTATTAGGAGGGAGAGCAGGGAATACCTTCGCTAGTATGACCTACCTAAGTTTATGTCTTTATTTTATTGGTCGGTCGAATATAGAGATAATTTGTTACATGTCAATTAACCTTTTGTGGCAAGATCTCGAAAATGACATCCGAGAATGTTGAGAATAAGAATGGAGCCTGAGCGATCGTTGATTCACCACATATCAATAATCGAGGATAATGTGCATCATCGAAGGCGACAATCCTCATGCAAACAATAACACCTTGACCAAATGATGAATGATCAAATGTTTAGAGGCTTTATGCAATTTATGCAACAAAGCGAGAGCGACTCTCGCCCAAAACTTAGGTGGAAACACGGAAAACTCTCAAGGCGGTCACCATTAAACAATTTAAGGATTTGGGACCACCGGAGTTTAAAGGATAGCTAAAACCACTTCGCGGAAGCATGGATAAAGCAGATTACCAAGATATTTGATGTCTTGGGATGCTCCCGAGGAGCAAAAGGTTCCTTGCACGCCTTTATGTTGCGGAGAGGCGATTCATTGGTGGGAATCCAGAAAGCGTACTCAACTGTCAGATCTTGAAGATATCTTGGGAGAAGTTCAGGAGTCGTTCAACGACAAATACTTTCTGAAAGTATTCGCCACATGAAGGAGGTGGAGTTTATCAAGTTGGAACAAAACAATATGACCGTGTTGCAATACGAGGCAAAATTTCTTTGAGTTATCACGGTTTCGGCCCCACTTGGTGGATAATGAAAGAGAATGGCGCGAATGTTTTTAAGAGGTTTGAAGCTAGGAGATACGTCAACATCTTATTTCTCATAAAGCGTGTTTGTATTCGGATGTTGTAAATATGGCTCGATTAGTGGAGCGCGATAACGAGTCAACGCAACTAAAAAGAAGCGGTGACAAAATTATAATACAAAGCAAGAGTAGTCATCAAGTGGTGACAACAAGCGTGGAGAGGAATCAACGGGCGGATATGGTAACCACTTGGTGGTAATCAAGGCCAAAACAATAAGAATGGACATTTCAAGAAAAGGAGATTCAATGATGATGGAAAGACGTCAAAGACCAAAGACCCGTTGTTAAGGAAGGAGAAAGACCACTATCATATGCTTCAAATGCGGAGGAGAGGGACACATCGATCCGAATCTGCGCCACGCCAGTCAAAGCATGTTATAATTGTGGAAGAGAAGGTCACTTAGCTCGATTTTGTCGCCATGAAGACAAATTCAACTAGGATGGAGGCACCAAAGGCCGTCCGGAAAAGTCAAACCCAGGTAGTCTGAGGAGGCGTTTGTTGTGACCTCCCGAGAAAGCAAGGAACCCGAATGAGGTCATCATCATGTAAGCTTATCATAAACTCTAATGAAGTCTATACTTTATTTGATCACGGTTCTACCCATTCTTTTAGTTCTCTACTTTGCGCTTCATCGATTAAATTTGACTCAGGAGAAATTAGACTTTGACTTATCTGTGGAAACTTCGTTGGGAGAAACTTCATTACATCCTTTGTTTATAAGTCTTGTTTTGGTTCAAATCGGTACCCTCACATTATTACCGTCGATCTTATTTCATTAAAAATACTTGCATTTGACGTGATTAAAGGATTGATTGGTTAACTACTTATCATGCAAAAATTGATTGTTTTCGTAAGGTTGTTAGCTTTCATATTCCTAATCAACCTATTATTGAATTCAAACGACCAAACCATTAAAATCAATCACGGTCATCTCAAGCCATAAAGCTATTCGTTTATTGAAAAGCGGATGTCAAGCTTTCTTAGCTCATGTCACTGATTTAAACAAAAATACGTCGGGTTTTGAGCGATATTTCTATTGTTAATAAATTTCCTAACGTATTCCCAGAAGAACTTCACGGCCTACCCTCTAGAAGCGTGAAATTGAATTTTGTATCGACCTTGAACCCCAGACAAAACCTATTTCCAAAGCCCCATATCGAATGGCTCTATTGAACTTGAGGAGTTAAAGACCCAACTGCGAGGAATTGTTAGACATTGGCTTTATTCGTCCTAGTACTTCTCTTGGGGTGCTCTGTTCTATTCGTGAAGAAGAAAGATGGGAGTATGCGACTTTATATTGATTATCGGAACTTGAATCATGTCACCATCAAAAATAGGTATCTATTACCGCGTATTGATGACTGTTTGACCCGGTTGCAAGGAGCCAAATTCTTTTCAAAGATTGATCTTCATTAGGATATCACCAATTGAAGATTAGAACCGTGACATTCCAAAGACGGCTTTTCGGAACTCGATGCGGGCATTATGAATTCCTAGTCGTGTCCTTTGGATTGACTAATGCTCTCTTTGCCTTCATGGATATGATGAACCAAAGTATTCAAGGAATATTTAGATCACTTTTGTGGTCGTCTTTATTGATGACATCCTTATTTATTCCAAAAGCCGTGAAGATCATGAAGCAACACTTGAGGCTGACACTCCAAAAGCTTCGTGAATATAAGCTTTATGCCAAGTTGAAGAAATGCGAGTTCTGGCTTGAAGAAGTAGCATTCCTTGGGCACGTGGTATCAAGTCATGGAATATTTGTTGACCCAACAAAGATTGAAGCTATTCAAAGCTGGGAACAACCTAAATCAGTGACCGAAGTACGTAGCTTTCTCGGTTTAGCTGGTTATTATCGGAGATTCGTGGAAGGATTTTCTCGAATCGCTACTCCATCGACTCAATTTAACTTTCGAAAAAGATACAAAGTTTGGTTGGAGTGAAGAATGTGAGAAGGGTTTTCAAGAACTCAAGAGGAGACTTATTTGATGCACATTACGATAATACCATCCGGCTCGGAGGATTTGTCATCTGGTGATGCTTGAGCAAAGGGTTGGGATGTGTTCTCATGCAACATGGAAAAGTTATAGCTTTATGCCTCATGACAACTCAAAGAATATGAGAGGAATTATCCTACTCATGATCTAGAGTTAGCGGTATTATCTTTGCACTTAAAATTTGGAGGCATTACTTGTATGGGGAGAAAGTGGAGATCTTTACGGATCATAAAAGCCTCAAATATTTCTTCACTCAAAAGGAACTCAACATGCGACAACGACGTTGGCTTGAAGCATTGAAAGATTATGATCATACAATCCAATACCATCCCGAAAAATTAACGTGGTAGGCGGCGATTGAGTAGAAGATCATATGCGAACGCTGATTGCGTTATTATCAACAACAAAGGCCCATTTTGCGTGACTTGTAAAGGATGGAGATAGAGTTAAAAACTCGAGGGGACGCGTGTGATGATAGCGAGTATCTGAGTAGAACCGACTTTAATCGATAAAGTTAAAGTGCGCTCAAGCTCTGGACACGGAGCCGACGCGTATGAGGAAGAAAGTGCAAGAAGGTGCTATCATAGGAAGCAAGAATCGATGAAGAAGGAATACTTGAGTCAACTCCGGATTTTGTGTTCTAACGACCACGATTTAATGTATAATATCATGATGGAGGCGCACAACACACCATTTGCAATCCATCCTGGGAGTACCAAAATGTATCATGATATTCGTCATACATTTTGGTGGAGCAATATGAAGAGAGAGATAATATTATTTATCTCAAGGTGTTTAACTTGTCAACGAGTTAAAGCGAAGCATCAAGTACCAAAAGGTCCATTGCAACCACTTGAAATTCCGAATGGAAGTGGGAGCACATTACCATGGATTTCGTTCACGGTCTTCCTAAGGTTTCTCAAGGCATTGATGTGATTTGGGTCATTGTTGATAGATTGACCAAGTCTGCTCATTTCTTACCGATACGAGAAACTTATACACTTGAACGTCTTGCTCAGTATGTACATAAACGAGATTGTAAAAGCGCATGGTATCGGGGTATCCATAGTTTCGATTGAGACCCAAGATTCACTTCACGATTTTGGGTTAGTTTGCAAAAAGCTATGGGCACGGACTTACGATTTAGCTTCGGTATATCATCCTTAAGGCGAGACGGACGATCGGAGAGGACTATTCAAACTCTTGAAGATCTATTAAGACTCTGTGTCCTTGATTTCAAGGGATTTGGGACAAGTTCTTACCATTGGTGGAGTTTTTCCTACAACAACAGTTATCAAGCAAGTATTGGCATGGCTCCATTCAAGCGTTGTATGGAAGAAAGTGTCGCGTCCAAAGATATCTTTGAGATGATGAGGTGGGTGAAGCAACGTTGTTGGGGATAGGAGTTGATACGTATGACTACGGAAAAGATTCAAACGAACCAACAACGTATAAAAACCTCACAAAATCGATAAAAGAGTTATGCTGATCTTCATCGAAAGGACGTGGAATTCGATATAGGAGATCATGTGTTGTTAAGAGTTGCTCCATGGAAAAGAGTTACAAGATTTGGAAATAGAGGAAAACTTAATCCTCGATTCATCGGTCCATTTTTAATCCTCGATCGAGTAGGAACTGTGGCCTATAGACTCTCTTTACCGCCAAATATGTCTCGTGTTCATAATGTTTTTCACATATCCATGTTACGTAAATATGTGAAAGACCCGAACCATATTATTGAGTTAGAACCGGACGAAATAGCGGAAGATTTGACGTATGAAGAGGTTCCTGTTCACATTTTGGATAAGAAGGAACATATTCTACTCTCCAAGGTTATACCTCAAGTCAAAGTTTTGTGGAGGAACCACGATGTTGAGGAAATGACTTGGGAGTTAGAATCTGAAATGAAATCAAGGTATCCTTACCTCTTCGACATACAGTGTAACGTACCACTAATTTCGAGGGCAAAATTTCATAAGAAAGGGAGGTTGTAAGACCCAACTTTTATAAATAAAGATGAATTTTCTATAAATATTATTTTGAATATTATGGAATAAATTTGATATAATGTTATAGTTGTGGGTAATATTTATAAATTTTTCAAAGTAAGCAAGTTGTTATAAAATATTCGTTTGGTGGGAATATTCTTTTTTGTGGGGAATATTAGACGACTACTCAATCATTAGTGGACCCCATAATGTAAGTATTGTAATAGTTAGAAAACGACAAAATTATCTTTCTATAAAATAACGGCGGAGGTGTTACCATTAAAAGCATTGAACTACCGGTGGTAAAAGTACAAGAATACGCGTGGTTGCATAAGTAGCACACAAGATATTGATTATTGATGCTTACGTGAGAAGTCACTTAGCTATACTCAATTATCTACTAAAGAATTGCTTGCATCATATCTCTTATATTATTGATTCAATTATTGTCACAAGATCATCCTCAGATAATATGTTATATTATTAATTGAGACGACAAGTTATAAATGATTAATAATTGTTGAAAGATTAAAATGTGTTGATTAAAAATAAAATGATTTGTGGTAAGTTTGATTATTTTATGGGGGCCATATATGTCATCATCTAAGAGTCTCTTCGTTAATAGTATTTACCTTTCATCAATAGTAATTACCTTTGTGAATAGTAATTACCTTTGTGAATAGTAATTACCTTCGCTAATAGTATTTACCTTAAATCGATAGTAATTACCTTCTTCAATAGTATTTACCTTCGTCAATAGTAATTACCTTCGTCGATAGTAATTACCCATTCGCAAATAGTAGTTGTCCCTTCAATATTACCAAGAGTTAAGCCGCCTCTTGATTGTTCCAAAGTTTAATTACCCTTCGCATGAATAGTAGTTGTCTCTTCAATATTACCAAGAGTCATTTTGACCCTTCGTTAAGACCAAGAACCACCTCGCTTTTTCTATAAATAGAAAGCTCATTCCTTCATTATTTCTTACTTAATTCATTAAAACTCTAGAGAGAAACTATAGAGAGAAAGAAGAAAAAACTATTCTCGCTTACTTCACTTTTCCAATATTCAGTTCTTCAAGGTAGGGAATATTATTTGTTGTACTCGTAAAGGGTGTTATTCTTTCTTATTCATGAAGAGAACTGTTGTTATTCCATTGCTTATTATTCTATTGGAATAACTCTGTATCTGTGGTTTACCTATACTTGGTGACATTCTTCTATTATTCATTGGAACATCATGCTCATGTGTTTTACACAGGATTCGGTTAAAATCTTTATTATTATTTTGTTGGAACATCCCACATCTGTGTTTTACAGGACTGGACCGGTTATTATTATTATTATTATTTGGAACATCCATGCATGTGTGTTTTACAGGACCGGTTCGCTTTTTATTATTATTCATTGGAACATCACATGCATGCGCTTTTACTCATGGGATTGGTTCCGTTATTTATTATTCATTGGAATAACTTTATGCATGCGAGGCCTATCGCATGCATGGTGATTTCTTTTGTTATTCCATTCTTTATTATACCCGGTTAGTTAAAACTTTGACTTCTATACTCCATGAAATTAGTGGAATATCATTGATATTTGTGCTTCATCCAAAGATCCTTTCATGGAAATATTCTTCTTAGTATTCTTGAATTTTACTCTACAAAGCAAAGATCATGTTGATGATTTGGATGTTATTGGTTCTAGAAAATTAATTCTTGAACTTGTTTTATTGAATTTTTATATCATTGTCATCATCCTCATGTTTATATTATGTTGAAAAGTCATACGTGGCCTGTAGTGCATAGATGGACTTGGTATGATTATGACCGAGAGACTAATCGATTGTAATCATGACCGTAATGTTACAAATGATGTGGTAAAAATCCTCGGTGGTCCGTAAAAGTAGTGCATTGATGGACGGGTTGTTGGCATGATCATGACCATTAATGAATACACAAATATTCTTGGCCCGTAGTAGTGCATGAATAATTGTGGTCGTGATACTAAAGAATATCCTTGGCCAGTAGTGTAGGGGTGATTCGATGATGTGGAATATTTATTAAAGTCGAGTCTCAATTTATAATGATGATGAAAACCTTTTAAATCATAAAAGATAGTAGATTTTATTTTCTACTTGACTCTTTTAATGGATCTTTGGTTCACTTGTAGTTAAACTTGATGTTCATTATATTTTATCGGTTTAACATTGTGAGGCTAATGATAATTTATTCGCATTATCTTAGTCATAATATTTCTTCTTGAGCTAGTTGAGCTCACCTTTCTTTCTTTATTCTCTTGAGAAATGAGAATATATTTGGGACTTAGTCGGGGAGCGGAGTAATGGTCCGAGGATAGCATTAGTAGTCCTCACTATTACGTGAAATAGTGTGATAATAATTGTAATGAGGACTCCTTTTGAGTTTGTATAATATCTAGTAGACAATATTGTATTCAAACTCACGCTTTATATCGTATCGCATACAGCGTTATATTAGTAAGTTGTATTTAAATTACGTACCATGTATCTCGACTACCCAAGATGGGTGATGTATACCTAATTTTGGGGCGCCACAATTCATATGATAAGAAAATATTGATTTTATGATGATATAGATGGAAAAAATTTTTAATGTGACAATTATTGAAAATTGAAATTTTATCTTTTCTCGATAAGATAATTCATTTAAATGTATTATTATATTTTAATAATATAATAATGGTGATATTTTACAACGAATGTGGGATATATGAGTATACGAGGAGGAAGAGTATTTTTGTTGCAATAAATGTTTAAAACATGTTAATCATGCTCGGTGGACCCCATTTATCGATTGAAATTTGATTATAACTTTGTAAAATCTCCCGTTTGTGGATTTTTGGTCAATTTTTATTTGGAATTTGGAAAAACTTTCTTCTGCAAAGTTGTAGAGAATTGAATTTCCTATAAAAATTCACGAGATTCGAATTTTCTAGCAAAAGGGCTATTTATTATGAATTATTGAAGTTCAAGTCTCAAATAATTGATTTTGGAAGTTTAAATATTTAAAATTAGAAAAAACGTTTTTTTGTTGTTAGTCTTGTGTAGTAAATTTGGTTGGTGGGTGATGTTGGGCAAATTAAGTAAGTATGCAAGTGGTTATATTATATTCGATTGGTGGGGAATATTAGGTTTAGCGAGGAATATTCGTCAGACAATGACTCAATCATTGGTGGACCCCAATGTAATTATTATTTGGATTGAGAAAAAACGACAAAAATATTTTATTGAAATAAACGGCGGAAGTTTTACCGTTGATCTTGTTGAACTACTCGGTAGTAAAAAATGCGATGTCGTGTGGTTGCATAATAAAGATTACCGGTATTGATTATCGATCTTTATGAGAAGTCACTCGGTTTGATTCCATTATTGTCGATTAATAATATGAATTATTATATAGCGATAATGACGTTTTGTTTTATTCATTATTATTAACGTAATAAAAGCGAAACATCTTTTATATAAAATGAATACTTTATTAAAGTTATTCTATAAATAGAATATATTATATTTTATTACGTATAGTGTTTATATAGTGTTTTGCATAGTGTTGCATAGTGTTTGCATAGTAAAATGTTTTTATATAAATAGAATATATGATATTTTATTTAAAAGATTTTGCTTTAAATATGGACCGTCATATTAAAGTAAATCAACTGACCGATTCATGGATTAATTACTACGCATTCTATTTTCCTATAAATAGAAGCTCATTCCTTCATTATTTTCTTTACGAATTCTTTGAAACTCTGAGAGAGAAATTATAGAGAGAGCTTTATAGAGAGAAAATCTATATAGAGAAAGAAGAAGAGTATTACGTACTTCATTTAATTTGATATCCAAAGTTGTTCTTTTACTACGGTAAAGGGTATTATTTGTTGTACTGTCGTAAGGGATATTATTCTTTTGTATTCAAAAAAAGAAACACATTATTCCATTTCTTTATTATTCATTGGAATAACTTTGTATAACGTGGTTTACCCTATACTTTGTGACATTCTTCTATTATTCATTTTGGAACATCCTATTCGTGTGTTTTACATCTGGACTGGTTAAAATTCTTTATTATTATTCTACGTTGGAATATCACATGCGTGTGTTTTACACCGGACACGGGTTCCCATTTTTATTATTCTCATCTTTTATTATTACGCCGGAATATCTCGTCATGCATCTTTATCTGTAGGACTGGTTCCATCATTTATTATTCTGCATTTATTATTACGATGGAACATCACATCGCTTGTAATTTCACCGACCGGTTCCGTTATTATTATTTTGTTGGAATAACTTCGCCTGCATGCGATCTATCGCATGCATGGTGATTTCCTTTGTTATTTCATTATTTATTACCCCGGTTGGTTAAAACTTTGACTTTATACTCCATGAAATTAGTAGAATATCCTCGATATTTGCGTTTCATCCAGTATCTTTTCATGGAAATATTCTTCTGATCATTCTTGAATTTTACTCTACAAAACAGTATCATGTTGACAATTTGGACGTTAATAATTCTTGGATAAATTAATTCTTGAACTTGTTTATTGAATTATTATGTCATTGACATCATCCTCATGTTATATTATGTTGAAAGTCATCTTTGGCTTACGTGCATAGATGGACTTAGTATGATTATGACCAGGGATCATTCGGTATAATCATGACCTGTTATAAATGATGTGATAAAAGTCCTCAGTGGCCTGTAAAGCATTGATGAATAGTTTTTGGTATGATTATGACCAGGGTTTATTCGGTATAGTCATGACCATTGATGATTTAATGAAAATTCTTGACCGTGGTACAGGGATGATTAGATGTGGTGGAATATTTATTAAAGTGAGTCTCAAATTATAAAATGATGATGAAAACCTTTTAAAACCTAAAAGATAGTAGACTTTATTTTCTACTTGACTCTTTTAATGGATTCGTATATTCATCACGCAGATTAAACTGGTTGTATATTGTATTTTATCGGTTTAACAACTTTGTTGAAGGCTAATGATAATTTATTCGCATTATCTTAGTCATAATATTTCTTCTTGGGCTAGTTGAGCTCACACTTTCTTTCACCGTTTCTCTGTGAAATGAGAATATAAATTTGGGACGAGTCTGGGAAGCAGAGTAATGGTCGAGAGGATAACATTAGTAGTCCTCACTATTGTGTTAAATAGTGTGACAATAAATGTAATGAGGACTCTTGAGTATGGATATTGTCTAAATGACAATATTCCTATTAGAACTCTCGGTTTATGTATTGTCGTATGTTACACGACGGATGTATAATTAAGTTTGTATTTGAATTTATGTACCATGTAAGTGGCGACCCAAGATGGGTGGCGTATACTTATTTTGGGGCGCCACGGTTGGTATCGTGAGCTTAGGATATGATCCCTGGTGAGATGTAAGATAAGAACTAGGAGGAGAGGCGGGAATTCCTTCGCTAGTATGACCTACCTAAATTTATTTGGTATTTAATTGGTCGGTCGAGTATAGGGATAATATGTGATATGTTAATTAACCCTTGTTTTGTGTGCGGTGTTTGAGAATGACATCCGAAAATGCTAAGATAAGCAATGAAGCACATGAGAGTGTTGATTCATTTCAAACAAAAGGTAACGACCAACAACACGATAATAATCATCTTTGGTGGTGGCTGCGGTATCGAACAATGATAACCATCGTGGGGAAATTATCATGCTTAAGAATGGTAACCACTTGGTGGTAATCATGGCAAAGATAATAGATGTGGAAATTGCAAGAAGAGAAGGTCATTTAGCTCAATTTTGTTATGCACCAAAGTCAAGTCTAGCTGGGACGGTGGCACCAAAGGTGGATATGGACAAAACAAAGTCGTTGGTTTTAGGAAGTGCATTTTTCATGACTTCTCAAAAAGCGAGTAAACCGAACGAAGTTAGCACGGGTTAGTTAATTATAAATTGCGAAGTCTATACCTTATAAGATACCGATTCTATACATTATTTTATCTCTCTTGCTTGCGTTCAACGTTTAAATTTGACTCCGGAGAAGTTAGACTTTGACTTATTGGTTGAAACTTTGAGCCTTCGTTACCGCTACTATTTTTAAATCTTGTTTGATTCAAATAAACACTTTCACGTTACCTGTCGATCTTATCTCTTTGAAAATATTTGCCTTTGAGGTAATTTTTGAAAACGATTGATTAACTACTCATTATTCTTTTTGTAAGGTTGTTAGCTTTCATATTCCTAACCAACTTTGTTATACTGAATTCAAAGTAACCAAACCCTAAAGTTAATCATTGTTATATCAAGCTTACAAGTAAAGAGCCCCGATCCTTTCGTTGTTGACTTCCTTGTGTGGAATGCACAGAAGCGGACTTTCTCGTCAGAGGCGACGTCGTGATGAAGATGGCAAGTTGATAGGTATCATTGTGAGGTCTTATCCAAAGGTTAAGGGATAGAAGTCGCGATTGGTATTAATGTGACGTCTTATCCAAGTCTTGGACGAGAAGTATGATTTTGAATGATATTTCTATCATTAATAAATTTCTTGGCGTATTCTTGAAGACTTCCTAGCCTACCCTAGAGCGTGAAATCGAATTTTGTATTGACCCCAATACAAAAACCCATTTCTTAAACCCTCAAATATTTCTTCAACTAAAAGGATCTGTTTACGAGGATTATGATGAAAGTCATAATAAAAGCATTGGACTAATGAAAATCATGGGTATATGAAGTATTAGTAAGTGTTATGATGAGTTATGTTGGTTATTATGTGAAAACATGAAAGTTTCTTAGAAATCACAAAGAGTTGAAAATCAGATTTTGGTGAAAAACGTAACATGAAATTCAATTGACCATATCTCCTATTATATTTTGAATTTTTGAGTGTGGTCAAGTCCTAGAGTTAGATCTATGAGTTACTTAACTAATCCAAGTGGAATTACTGGAAAAGGTGTTGTAGATTTTTGTGTGGACTGATTTTAGCAAAGGAGTGCAAAGCTGCAAAAATCGAAAAAAGCTCATCGCCATGTTTTTAGAGGGCTGTTTCGGCCACTTAAATTATGAGAAAATTTCTGGCCTTTTGGGACATGAAGGTATATGGTATAAAGTACCTCCTGTCCAAAAATGAGCTCATTTCGACTTAAAATGAGCAAGTTATGACTATTTCAATATTTTAGTTTTTTAAAAAAAAACGCTATAATGAGGAGTTCTATAACTCGATGACCATGAAATTTAAAGCTGAAGCTCACGTTAACATGTGTAAGGTCTTGCCAAGATTTGGGAATTTTTGGAGTTAAACTTGAGGTAGCTAATTTCTTAAGGAATTAATTAGAAATTGATTTTTGAAAAATAGTAAATGATTTTTAAAATTTCGAGAAAAATATATTTTCATTATGGGACTATATTATGCTAAATCCCCAGAGAAGAAATATTTTTGGGACTGATTTGGTATTTTCATGAAAATAGTTTAGTTACTGAACATATGAGTTAAATATGTTATGTGAAGTAACAAAGTTGAAAATAGGATTTTATGGCTAGAGAATCCTATATAGAGTATATGCATATTTTTTGATGAGGATTTGATAATTGGTGATGATATCTTATGAATATGGCATTTTGAATGATTAAATGCATTTATATGGTAAAGCGTAAACAATTGAAATAAATTGTTTATAAATTTAAGAAGTGATTAAAATATTGTTATAATATTAATGATATTAGATTATAAGATTATTAAGTGATTGATAACATGGGGATATTCTTGAATCCTGGATAAATTATATTATAAATGTTTAATATTTATCCTTTATCTCATTTGATTGATTCTTTATATCATCATCCTCATGTTTATATTTTTTTTAAAGTCATTTGTGGCTCACATGCATAGATGGATTTGGTATGATTATGACTAGGAATTGTTCGGTATAATCATGACCGTAATTGAAAACACGATTATCTTTGGCACGTAGTGCATGGATAATTTGTGGTCGTGATACTAATGAATACACGATTATCTTTAGCCGTAGTGCATGGATAATTTGTGGTCGTTATACTAATGAATACACGATTATCTTTGGCCGTAGTGCATGGATAATTTGTGGTCGTGATACTAATGAATACACGATTATCTTTGGCCGTAGTGCATGGATAATTCATGGTCGTGATACTAATGAATACACGATTATCTTTGGGTAGTAAAGGTATGGATAATTTGTGGTCGTGATCTTAATGAATACACGATTATCTTTGGTAGTAGTCATGGATAATTTGTGGTCGTGATACTAATGAATACACGATTATCTTTGGTAGTAGTGCATGAATAATTTGTGGTCGTGATACTAATGAATACACGATTATCTTTGGGTCAGTAGTGCATGGATAATTTGTGGTCGTGATACTTAATGAATACACGATTATCTTTGGTAGTAGTGCATGGATAATTCGTGGTCGTGATACTAATGAATATCCTTGGCACGTAGTGCGGGGATGATTCGATGATATGGATTAATTATTGAATTTGAGTCTCAAAGAATGAAATATTAATTCATGGATGTGGTAAAAGTCATCTTTGGTCAGTAGTGCATTGATAGACTTGGTATGATTATGACCACGGATTATTCGGTATAATCATGTTAGTAGATTGAAAACACGAATATCCTTGGCGATGGTGCATGGATAATTAGGTGGTCGTGATACTTATTAAGTCTGCGTCTCGGATTATTGGTTTTCTGATTTTATATCTTTGGCCTATAGTGCAAAGATGAATTGTTAATGAATATCTTTGGTGGGATTGCGAAGATGAATTTAATATTTTTAACGATAAAGGTATTCAAGGTATCCTCACCTCTTTATCATACCGTGCACGCACCCTAATTTCGAGGGAGAAATTCCATAAGGAGGGAGATTGTGAGACCCCAGATTTTATCAATAAAGATTTAAATTTTGTCAAAATAATTTTTAATATTATGGTGTGAATTTGAGATAATATTATAGTTGTGGGTAGTATTTATAAATTTTGCAAAAGTATGCAAGTGGTTATATTATATTCGATTGGTGGGGAATATTCGGTTTAAAGAGGGAATATTCATACAACTACTCAATCATTGGTGGACCCCACAATGTAATTATTGTCGGATCGAGAAAATGACAAAAATATTTTATTGAAATAACTACGGAAGTTTTACCGTTGATCTTGTTGAACTACTTCGGTAGTAGTAAAAGTACGATGTCGTGTGATTGCATAGTAGTAGCACACCAGTATTGATTATTGATGTTTATGTGAGAAGTCACTTTCGGTTTGATTCCATTATTGTCGATTAATAATATGAATTATTATAGCGATAATGGCGTTTTGTTTTATTCGTATTATTAACGTAATAAAAATGAAACATCTTTTTATATAAAGCGTAATACTTTATTAAAGTTATTACATAAATAGAATATATTATATTTTATTATACATAGTGTTGCGTAGTGTTTTTGCGTAGTGTTTGGTTTGCGTAGTAAAATGTTTTTATATAAATAGAATATATGATATTTTATTTAAAAGATTTTGTTTTTAAATATGGACCGTCGATTAAAGTAAATCAATCTGGACCGTTTCATGGATTAATTACTATGCATTCTATTTTCCTATAAATAGAAGCTCATTCCTTCATTATTTTTTACGAATTCCTTTGAAACTCAGAGAGAGAAATTATAGAGAGAAGCTATAGAGAGAAAATCTATAGAGAGAAAGAAGAAGAAGAGTATACGGTACTTCACTACTTTGATATCCAAGTGTCTTTTACGGTAAGGGGTATTATTTATTTGTATCTGTAAGGGATATTTTTCTTTTTCAGATACAAAAAGAGAACTTCGTTATTCTATTTCTTTATTATTACATTGGAATAACTCAGATATCGTGGTTTACCCTATACTTGGTGACATTCTTCTATTATTCATTTGAAACATCCACATGCAATGGTGTTTTACACCGGACACAGTTAAGTCTTTATTATTATTACTGTTGGAATATCCTCGTCATGCGTGTGTTTTACACCGGACACGGTTCCATTTTTTATTATTCCGTCTTTATTATTACATTTGGAATATCTCGTCTGCATCTTATACGCTACAATTGGTTCCATCATTTATTAATCGCATTTATTATTACGATGGAACATCCCGCTCGGTTTCAATTTCACGACTTTGGTTCCGTTATTATTATTACATTGGAATAAATTGCATGTCTGTGATCTATCGCATGCATGGTGATTTCTTTTGTTATTTCATTCTTTATTATACCCGGTTAGTTAAAACTTTGACTTCTATACTCCATGAAATTAGTAGAATATCCTCGATATTTGCGTTTCATCCAAAGATCTTTCATAGAAATATTCTTCCGATCATTCTTGAATTTTACTCTACAAAACAGTATCATGTTGACAATTTGGACGTTAATAATTCTTGGATAAATTAATTCTTGAACTTGTTTATTGAATTATTATGTCATTGACATCATCCTTATGTTATATTATGTTGAAAGTCATCTTTGGCTTACGTGCATAGATGGACTTAGTATGATTATGACCAGGGATCATTCGGTATAATCATGACCTGTTATAAATGATGTGATAAAAGTCCTCAGTGGCCTGTAAAGCATTGATGAATAGTTTTTGGTATGATTATGACCAGGGTTTATTCGGTATAGTCATGACCATTGATGATTTAATGAAAATTCTTGACCGTGGTACAGGGATGATTAGATGTGGTGGAATATTTATTAAAGTTGAGTCTCAAATTTATAACAATTGATGAAAAACCTTTTAAAACCTAAAAGATAGTAGACTTTATTTTCTACTTGACTCTTTTAATGGATTAGATATTCAGCGCATGATTAAACTGGTTGTATATTGTATTTAATCGGTTTAACCTTTGTTGAAGGCTAATGATAATTTATTCGCATTATCTTAGTCATAATATTTCATTGGGCTAGTTGAGCTCACCCTTTCTCTTTCAACGTTCTCTGAGGAAATGAGAATATATTTGGGACGAGTCGGGAAGCGGAGTAATGGTCCAGAGGATAGCATTAGTAGTCCTCCTTATTGTGTTAAATAGTGTGACAATAAATGTAATGAGGACTCTTGAGTATGGATATTATCTAAATGACAATATTCTATTAGAACTCTCGGTTTATGTATTGTCGTACGTTATATTTACGACGGATGTATAATTAAGTTTGTATTTGAATTTATGTACCATGTAAGTGGCGACCCAAGATGGGTGACGTATACTTAATTTTTGGGGGTGTCACAAAGTATGCGTTGGATAAATATATATATATATATATATATTATTAATTTATTAAATTTTCGCTTTGGTGTTCTAAGCAATTTTCTATAAATAGGTGCTTAGGTTAGAATTGAAAATCACACCGTAAAGCTCCAAGTTTCTCTCTATATTATCGAGCTTATTCTTGTGAGTATTTTGAGAGTATCTTTATATGGTTGCAAGTTCAAGTCATAGCTTTATATCAGGTGTTTCAACTAGAAATCTTGTCTCTTTCGAGGTAAGGGATATTATTTTTTCGTAATGATATTATTTCTTCAATATCATTATGTTGAAATATTGATCCAAGTTTTTTTATCAAATTTGGAACATTTGGTGTCGAGAGTTACTATTCACGATATACGACCTTTATTCACGATATCTGATCTTATTCACGAATACTAAGACTATTCATGAAAAATAAAAAATTTTCTTTTCGTCTAAAATATCTATTACGGATACTAGCTTTGATTGTATCCATGTTTTGATCATTCTTGAATTTTACACCACTATATGATTATTTTTGAGGTATTTTTGGACGTGGATAAAAACAAAGTACTAATCCTTAATCCTTAATCCTTGTCATTTTGTTTCTTTGGATTCGTTTCTTTTAAAATATTTTCATCATCCTCGATTTTAAATGATGATATTATGGAATATCTTTGGCCCGTAGTCAAAAAGATGAATGATTTCGATGAATATCTTTGGCCCGTAGTGCAAAAAATGAACATGTGTTTAGATGAACATGACTAGTGATGAATATCTTTGGCCTGTAGTGCAAAGATGAATATTTGATTCCGGATATATATTGATTGATGTTACTGGGGGATAAAAGATGAGCGATGAACTTTTAAATTCATACATAGAAGATAGTAGTTTGCATTCTCTACTTAACTCTTCTAATGAATTATTATTTCAATGCGAATATTGATTTAAAAACTTGTTGTCTATTGTATTCTATTAGATTTTTCCTCGTTGAAGACTAATAATAATTTGTTGTATATTATCTTAGTCATAATACTCTTTCTTTGGGCTAGTTGAGCTCACCCTTTTCTTTTTTGTTCCATTTTTTCTTCAGGGAGGCGAATATATAGCGAAAGTACGCAGCTCGGGGGTATGGAATGAAGGTTCTAGAGAGAGTTGTTTAGAAGTACTCACCATTTTTGTAAAATAATGTATCAATAAATGTGATGTGGATTTATTTGAGTATAGATATTGTCTGCAGAAGATAATATTTGTATTCAAACTCACAGCTTTTTCTTGTTGTAATAATAAAGTTGTAGTTGTTTTCGTACCATGTATTGACAACTCGGAATGGGTGATGTATACCTATTTTGGGGGCGTCATATGGTTGGTATCGAGCTTAGGGATATGATCTCTGGCGGAGATCGGGAATAGAATCTAGGAGGAGGCGAGTAAATCCTTCGCTAGTGTGTTCTACCTAAGCTTATTTGTTAGTTGGTTAGTATATAGGGATATTATGTGATATATTGATTTCTTTAATTAACCCTTATTTTATGATGTGATTTGAGAATGTCGTGAGAATATTAACAATGGAAATGAGACGTGGAGACGCTGTACTCACTAACGAGGAGAACGTGGCAAAGTTGGCAATGTTCTCCCGTGAACAACAACCACCGAAAGCGAGATGATGAGCGAGGGGATGTTTAGAAGCTTTTGCGATTCATGCAAAATCGACGCGAGGAGACTCGTGTTCAAAATACAGGAGGAAATGATAGCAATTCACGGGTGGTCACAATGCAAGCAGTTCAAAGAATTGGGACCACTGAATTCGGGAAAGCCGGATCCGATTAAAGGCGAGACGTGGGTCAAACAAATTACCAAGATATTCGATGTCTTTGGCACGAAGGAACGAAAGTTCCATTCGCTACTTTTATGTTCAGAACGAGGCGGATTCTTTGGTGGGAATCATGAAGCATACCCATCCGTTGCACTCGATGTATGTCATGGTTACCATATCCGCCTGTTGATTCCCTCCACGCTTGTTGTCACCGCTTCAATGACTACTCATTTGGTATTATAATTTTGCTTACCGCTTCTTTTAGTTGCGTTGACTCGTTATCGCGCTCCACTAATTGAGCCCTATTTACAACATCCGAATACAAACACACAGTTTTGAGAAATAAGATGTCGACGTATCTCCGACTTCAAACCTCTTAAAAACATTCGCACCATTCTCTCTTCATTATCCACCAAGTGGGACGCGAACCGTGATAACTCCACAAATTTTGCCTCGTATTGCGACACGGCCATATTGTTTTGTTCCAACTTGATAAACTCCACCTCCTTCACGTATGGCGAATACTTTCAAGAAAGTATTTGTCGTTGAACGACTCCCTGGAACTTCTCCCAAGATATCTTCAAGATGAAAGAAGTTGAGTACATTTTACCGATTCCCACCAAAGAATCGCTTCTCCACAACATAAAGGCGTGAAAGGGACCTTTGCTCCTCGGAGCATCCCAAGACATCAAATATCTTCGTAATCTGCTTTATCCATGCTTCCGCCGGAAGTGGTTTTAGCTCTCCCTTAAACTCCGGTGGTCCCAACTCCTTGAATTGTTTAGCGGTGACCGCCTCGAGAGTTTTTCGTGTTTCCACCCACGTTTTGGATGGGTGAGTGGGCTCACTTTCTTTGTTACATAAATTGCATAAAGCCTCCGAACATTTGCTCATTCATCATTTGGTCGGTCGTTGTTGTTGTTTGCATGAGGATTGTCGCCTTCCTCGATGCACATTATCTTGATTATTGATATGTGGTGAATCAACGATCGCTTTGTGCTCCATTGTTATTCTCAACATTCTCGATGTCATTTTCGAGACATCGCCATAAAACAAAAGGTTAATTGACATGTAACAAATTATCTCTATATTCGACCGACCAATAAAATAGACAGTGACGCCCCCAAAATTAGGTATACATCACCCATCTTGGGTAGTCGATACATGGTACAAAATTTAAATACAACTTACTAATATAACTCGTCAGGTAATAATACGATATAAACCGTGAGTTTGAATACAAATATTGTCTACTAGATATTATACAAACTCAAAAGGAGTCCTCATTACAATTATTATCACACTATTTCACGTAATAGTGAGGACTACTAATGCTATCCTCCGACCATTACTCCGCTCCCCGACTCGTCCCGCCTATATTCTCATTTTCTCAAGAGAACGGTGAAAGAAAGGGTGAGCTCAACTAGCTCAAGAAGAAATATTATGACTAAGATAATGCGTAATAAATTATCATTAGCCTACAACAATGTTAAACCGATAAAATATAATGAACATCAAGTTTAACTACAATGGAACCAAAGAATCCATTAAAAGAGTCAAGTAGAAAATAAAATCTACTATCTTTTATGATTTTAAAAGGTTTTTCATCATCGTTATAGCCGAGACTCACTTTAATAAATATTCCACATCATCGAATCACCCCTCGCACTACCCAAGGATATTCCAAGATACGACCACAATTATTCACACCACGCCAAGAATAGTTGTGTATTCATTAATGGTCACGATCATGCCAACCTCGCCCATCAATGCAAAATACTAATTCGAGGATTTTTATCATTCATTTGTAACATTAATGGTCATGATCATGCCAACAGTCTCTCGGTCATAATCCATCAAGTCCATCTACTACTACAGCCACGAGATGATTTTTATCACATCATTTGTAACATTACTGGCCATGATTACACCGAATAGTCTCGGTCATAATCATACCAAGTCCATCTATGCACTACATGTGCCATGTATGACTTTCAACATAATATAAAAACATGAGGATGATGACAATGATATAAGAATTCAATAAAACAAGTTCAAGAATTATTTTATCCAGAATTATTAACGCCCAAATTGTCAACATGATATCGTTTTGTAGAGTAAAATTCAAGAATGATCGTAAGAATATTTCCATGAAAAGATATCGGATGAAACGCAAATATCAAGGATATTCTACTAATTTCATGGAGTATATAAGTCAAAGTTTTAACCAACCTGGGTATAATAAAGAATGGAATAACAAAAGAAATCACCACGCATGCGACCGATCAGACAGCAAAAGTTATTCCAAATGTAATAATAATAACGGAAAAAGTCGTGAAATTCAAACGCATGCATGTGATGTTCCAAATGTAATAATAAACGCGAATAATAATAAATGATGGAACCAGTCCAAACAGATAACATGTATGTGATATTTAAAATATAATAATAAAGTTCTTTTAATAATAAAAATGGAACCAGTGTCCGTGTAAAACACATGCATGTGATATTCCAAATGTAATAATAAAAAAGATTTTAACCAGTCGGTGTAAAACACATGCATGTGATGTTCCAAATGTAATAATAGAAGAATGTCACCAAGTATAGTGGTAAACCACGTGATACAAAAGTTATTCCAATGTAATAATAAGCAATGGAATAACAACAGCTTTTCTTCATGAATAAGAAAGAATAACACCCTTTACTTTAGTACAACAAATAATATTCCCTACCTTAGAAGAATCGAATATTGGAAAAGTGAAGTAATATAATACTTTTCTTTCTCTCTCTATTTCTTTCTCTCTAGTAGTTTCAATGAATTCGTAAGAAATAATGAAGGAATGAGCTTTCTATTTATAGAAAAAACCGAGGGTGGCTCTTGGTCTTAACGAAGGGTCAAAATGACTCTTCGTAATATCAAGAGACAACTACTATTTCGTAAGGGGTAATTAACCTTTCGAACAATCAAGAGAAAGCTTAACTCTTCGTAATATTGAAGGACAACTACTATTTCATAAGGGGTAATTACTATCGATTTAAAGTAATTACTATCGACGAAGGTAATTTCTATCAAGAAGGTAATTACTATCGACGAAGGTAAATACTATCGACAAGGTAATTATTATTCACAAAGGTAATTACTATTCACAAAGGTAATTACTATATCGACGTAAGGTAAATACTATTCGACGTAAGGTAATTACTATTCATAAAGGTAATTACTATCGATTTAAGAGACTCTTAGATGATGACATATGGGCCCCCATAAAATAATCAAACTTACCACAAACGCCTCATATAATGACTTTTATATACATCAAGGATTGAATAAATATTACCACAAATCATTTTATTTTTAATCAACACATATTTAATCTTTCAACAATTATTAATCATTTATAACTTGTCGCCTCAATTAATAATTTAATACTATAACATATTATATGTATGATACTATTATGACAATAATTGAATCAATAATATAAGAGATATGATGCAAAGAATTATCAGAAGTAATAATTGAGTATAGCTAAGTGACTTCTCACGTGAAGATCAATAATCAATACCGTGTGCTACTACGCAACCACGCCAGACATCGCATTTCTTTACCACCGGTAGTTCAACAGCTTTTAATCAGAATAACACCTCCGCCAAGTTATTTTTATAGAAAAATAATTTTGTCGCTTTTTAACTACGATAATACTTCCGCATGGGGGTCCACTAATGATTGAGCCGTCGCATTTAATATCCCCCACAAAAAGAATATTCCCCACCAAACGTAATATTTTATAACAACTTGCTTACTTTGCAAAATTTATAAATATTACCCACAACTATAACATTATATCAAATTTATTCCATAATATTCAAAAATAATATTTATAGAAAATTCATCTTTATTTATAAAAGTCGGGTCTTACAACCTCCCTTCTTATGAAATTTTTCCTCTAAATTTAGGGTACGACCGGTATGTCAAGAGGTAAGGATACCTTGATTTCATTTCGATTCTAACTCCCAAGTCATTTCTCAACATCGTGGTTCCTCCACAAAACTTTCGATTTCGAGGTATAACCTCGAGCGTAGAATATGTTCCTTCTTATCCAAAATTTGAACAGAACCTCTTCATACGCCAAATCTTCCGCTATTTCGTCCGGTTCTAACTCAATAATATGGTTCGGGTCTTTCACATATTTACGTAATATGGATATGTGAAAACGTTATGAACACGAGACATATTTCAGCAGAAAAAGCGAGTCTATAGGCCACGCTCCTACCGATCGAGGATTAAAATGGACCGATGAATCGAGGATTAAGTTTTCCTCTCTTTCCAAATCTTGTAACTCCTTTCCATGGAGCAACTCTTAACAACACACGATCTCCTATATCGAATTCCACGCCCTTTCGATGAAGATCAAGATAACTCTTTTGTCGATTTTGTGAGGTTTTTATACGTTGTTTGATCGTTTCAATCTTTTTTCCGTAGTCATACGCATCAACTCCGGCCCCAACAACGTTGCTTCACCCACCTCATCCCAAAGATATCGAGAACCACACTTTCTTCCATACAACGCTCGAATGGAGCCATGCCAATACTTGTTTGATAACCGTTGTTGTAGGAAAACTCCACCAATGGTAAGAACTTGTCCCAAATCCCTTGAAATCAAGGACACAAAGTCTTAATAGATCTTCAAGAGTTTGAATAGTCCTCTCCGATCGTCCGTCCGTCTCGAGGATGATATGCCGAGCTAAATCGTAAGTCTGCGCCCATAGCTTTTTGCAAACTAACCCAAAATCGTGAAGTGAATCTTGGGTCTCGATCGTAAACTATGGATACCAGATACCATGCAGCCTTACAATCTCGTTTATGTACATACGAAGCAAGACGCTCAAGTGTATAAGTTTCTCAGATTTCAGAAGAAATGAGCAGACTTGGTCAATCTATCAACAATGACCCAAATCGCATCAATGCCTTCGAGAAACCTTAGAAGACCCCAGAACTAAATCCATGGTAATGTGCTCCCACTTCCATTCTCGGAATTTCAAGTGGTCAGAATGGACCTTTTGGTACTTGATGCTCCGCTTAACTCGCTGACAAGTTAGACACCTTGAGATAAACAACGCTTATCTCTCTCTTCATATATGCTCCACCAAAATGTATTTATTTAATATCATGATACATTTTGGTACTCCTGTGATGGATTGCAAATGGTGTGTCAGGCGCCCATCATGATATTATACTTTAAATCGTGGTCGTTAGAACACAAAGTCCGGAGTCGACTCAAGTATTCCTTCTTCATCGATTCTTGCTTCCTAAGATAGCACCTTCTTGCACTTTCTTCCTCATACGATCATCCTCCTGTGTCAGTAGTCGAGCAGCCTTTAACTTTATCGATTAAAGTTTCTGCTCTACTCAGATACTCGCTTATCATCACACGCGCCCCGAGTCTTTAACTCTATCTCCATCCTTTGCAAGTCACACAAAATGGGCTCATGCGTTGACAATAACGCACTCAGATTTTGCATATGATCTTCTACTCAATGCATCGCCTACCACGCTCGCTTTTCCGGATGGTATCGATGGTATGATCATAATCTTTCATCAATTCAAGCCAACGTCGTTGTCGCATGTCGAGTTCCTTTTGAGTGAAGAAATATTTGAGGCTTTTATGATCCGTAAAGATCTCCACTTTCTCCCCATACAAGTAATGCCTCCAAATTTTAAGTGCAGAAGATAACACCGCTAACTCTAGATCATGAGTAGGATAATTCCTCTCATATTCTTTGAGTTGTCGCGAGGCATAAGCTATAACTTTTCCATGTTGCATGAGAACACATCCCAACCTTTTGCTCAAGCATCATCAGAGATGACAAATCCCTCCGAGCCGATGGTATCACGTAACAAAAATAAATAAGTCTCCTCTCGAGTTCTTGAAAACTCTTCTCACATTCTTCGCTTCCAACCGAACTTTGTATCTTTTCGAGTCACCGAATAATGGAGTAGCGATTCGAGAAAATCCTTCCACGAATCTCCGATAATAACCAACTAAACCGAGAAAGCTACGACTTCGGCCATCGATTTAGGTTGTTCCACTTTGAATAGCTTCAATCTTTGTCGGGTCAACAGATATTCCATGACTTGATACCACGTGCCCAAGGAATGCTACTTCTTCAAGCCGTAACTCGATTTCTTCAACTCTCGCATAAAGCTTATATTCACGAAGCTTTTGGAGTGTCACCTCAAGTGTTGCTTTCATGATCTTCACGGCTTTTGGAATAAATAAGGATGTCATCAATAAAGACGACCACAAAGTGATCTAAATATTCCTTGAATACTTGGTTCATCATATCCATGAAGGCGTTAGGAGCATTAGTCAATCCAAAGGACATGACTAGGAATTCATAATGCCCGCATCTAGTTCAAAGCCGCCTTTGGAATGTCACGGTTCTAATCTTCAATTGGTGATATCCTAACGAAGATCAATCTTTGAAAAGAATTTGGCTCCTCAGAATCGGGTCAAACAGTCATCAATACGTGGCAATGGATACCTATTTTTGATGGTGACATGATTCAACTCCCGATAATCAATACAAAGTCGCATACTCCCATCTTTCTTCTTCACTTAATAGTAACAGAGCACCCAAGGAGAAGTACTAGGACTAATAAAGCCAATGTCTAACAATTCCTCGCATTGGGTCTTTAACTCCTCAAGTTCAATAGAGCCATTCGACATGGGCTTTGGAAATAGGTTTTGTACCTAGTTCAAGGTCGATACAAAATTCAATTTCACGCCCGGGGTAGGCCAGAAGTTCTTCTGGGAATACGTCAGAAATTTATTAACAATAGAAATATCGCTCAAAACCGATTTATTTTTGTTTAAATCGTGATATGAGCTAAGAAAGCTCGACATCCGCTTTTCAATAAACGAATAGCTTTATGGCTCGAGATGACCGTGATTGATTTTAATGGTTTGGTCGTTTGAATTAAGATAATAGGTTGATTAGGAATATGAAAGCTAACAACCTTATTTAAAATAATCAATTTTGTATGATAAGTAGTTAACCAATCAATCCCTAGAATCACGCCAAATGCAAGTATTTTTAATGAAATAAGATCGATTGTGTAATGTGAGGGTACCGATTTGAACCAAACAAGACTTATAAACAAAGTGGATGTAATGAAGGTTTCTCCCAATCTGAGTTTCCACAGATAAGTCAAAGTCTAATTCTCCTGAGTCAAATTTAATCGATGAGCGCAAGTAGGAGAAATAAAAGAATGGGTAGAACCCGTATCAAATAAAGTATGACTTCATTAGAGTTTATGATAAGTTTACCCGTGATGACCTCATTCGTTCCTCGCTTCTCCGGGAGGTCACAACAAACGCCTCCTTGCACTACCGGTTTTGACTTTTCCGAACTACTTTGGTGCCTCCATCCTAGTTGAATTTGTCTTCTCAGAAACGAAAAAATCGAGCTAAGTGACCTTTCTTCCACAATTATAACACTTTTGACGGCATGGCGCAGCTTCGGATCGATGTGTCCCTCTCCTCCGCATTTGAAGCATATGATAGTGGTCTTTCTCCTTCCTTAACAACGGTGTTGGTGTGCCGACGCCTTTCCATCATTGTTGAATCTCCTTTTCTTGAAATGTCCATTCTTATTGTTTTGCCCCGATTACACACCAAGTGGTTACCATATCCGCCCGTTGATTCCTCCACGCTTGTTGTCACCGCTCGATGACTACTCTCGCCGGTATTATAATTTTGCTTACCGCTTCTTTAGTTGCGTTGACTCGTTATCGCGCTCCACTAATCGAGCCCTATTTACAACATCCGAATACAAACACGCTTTTATGAGAAATAAGATGTCGACGATTCCCGCTTCAAACCTCTTAAAAACATTTCGCCATTTCTCTTCATTATCCACCAAGTGGGACGCAAACCGTGATAACTCCGCAAATTTTGCCTCGTATCATGCTACACTGGCCATATTGTTTTGTTCCAACTTGATAAACTCCACCTCCTTCATGTGGCTAATACTTTCGTGAAAGTATTTATTTGTCGTTGAATGCCTCCCTCGAACTTCTCCCAAGATATCTTCAAGACAAAGAAGTTGAGTACGCTTTTACCGATTCCCACCAAGAATCGCTTCTCCGCGCAACATAAAGGCGGTAAAAGGAACCTTTTGCTCCTGAGCATCCCAAGACATCAAATATCTTGGTAATCTGCTTTATCCATGCGCTCCGCCAAGTGGTTTTTGCTCTCCCTTAAACTCCGGTGGTCCCAGCCTTGAATTGTTTAATGGTGGACCGCCGAGAGTTTTTCGTGTTTCCACCCACGCTTTTGATGTGAGTCGCCTCATCATTGTTGCATAAATCAGATAAAGCCTCGAACATTTGATCATTCATCATTTGGTCGGTTGTTGTTGTTTGCATGAGGGACCGCCTTCCCCGATGCACATTATTATCCGATTATCGATATGTGGTGAATCAACGATCGCTCGCGGCTCCATTGCTATTCTCAACATTCTCGATGTCATTTTCAGACATCGCCACAAAACAAAAGGTTAATTGACATGTAACAAATTATCTCTATATTCTAACCGACCAATAAAATAGCACATAAACTTAGTAGGTCATACTAGCAAGGTATTCCCTGCCTCCCTCCCTCCTATACTATTCTCACATCTTAGCTGTGGATCATATCCCTAAGCTCGATACTAACCGTGACGCCCCAAAATTAGGTATACATCACCCATCTTGGGTAGTCGATACATGGTATGTAATTTAAATACAACTTACTAATATAACTGCTGTGGTATAATACGACATATAAACCGTGAGTTTGAATACAAATATTGTCTACTAGATATTATACAAACTCAAAAGGAGTCCTCATTACAATTATTATCACACTATTTCACGTAATAGTGAGGACTACTAATGCTATCCTCCGGACCATTACTCCGCTCCCCGACTCGTCCAAATCTATATTCTCATTTCTCAAGAGAATAATAAGTGAAAGAAAGGGTGAGCTCAACTAGCTCAAGAAGAAATATTATGACTAAGATAATGCGTAATAAATTATCATTAGCCTACAAAAAATGTTAAACCGATAAAATATAATGAACATCAAGTTTAACTACAATGAACCAAAGAATCCATTAAAAGAGTCAAGTAGAAAATAAAATCTACTATCTTTTATGATTTAAAAGGTTTTTCATCATCGTATATATTGAGACTCACTTTTAATAAATATTCCACATCATCGAATCACCCCCGCACTACTACGGCCAAGGATATTCTTTAGTATCACGACCACAATTATTCATGCACTACACGGCCAAGAATATTTCAGGTATTCATTAATGGTCATGATCATGCCAACAACAATCGCCCATCAATGCACTACTACCATCGAGGATTTTTACCACATCATTTGTAACATTACTACCATGATTACAATCGAATAGTCTCTCGTCATAATCATACCAAGTCCATCTACGCACTACATGTGCCACGTGATGACTTTCAACATAATATAAACATGAGGATGATGACAATGATATAAGAATTCAATAAAACAAGTTCAAGAATTAATTTATCTAGAACCAATAACATCCAAATTGTCAACACGACATCGCTTTTAGAGAGTAAAATTCAAGAATACTAAAAGAATATTTCCATGAAAGGATATCGGATGAAGCGCAAATATCAAGGATATTCCACTAATTTCATGGAGTATATAAGTCAAAGTTTTAACCAACCGGGTATAATAAAGAATGGAATAACAAAAGAAATCACCATGCACGCGATAGATCGCAAGACAGCAAAAGTTATTCCAATGTAATAATAAATAACGGAACCAGTCCTGAAACAGAAAACGCATGCATGTGATATTCCAATGTAATAATAAAGAATGGAATCAGTCCCAGAAAAACGCATGCACAAGATGTTCCAAATGTAATAATAATAAAGACGGAACCAGTCCGTGTAAAACACATGCATGTGATGTTCCAAATGTAATAATAATAAAGACGGAACCAGTCCTGTAAAACACATGCATGTGATGTTCCAATAGAATAATAGAAGAATGTCACCAAGTATAGGTAAACCACGATACAAAAGTTATTCCAATGTAATAATAAGCAATGGAATAACAAATGCTCTCTTCATGAATAAGAAAGAATAACACCCCTTACTTTTTGTAAGAGATTGAATACCGCAGTAGTGTAAGAATAAAATACTCTTCTTTTTCTCTCTTATTCTCTATACTTTCTCTCTATAGCTTGAATGAATTCGTGAAAATAATGAAGCACTAGCCTCTATTTATAGAAGATTTTAGCTTAAGACCCGCCAGTGTGAAAAGGCAAGAATGAGATTTAATCGGTGATGTGAAAAGAAAAGTGGTTTGGACTTAACAGAATGTGAAAAAGACAAGTGGTTCGACGATCAGAATGTGAAACGACAAGTGGTTCGACGAATCGTAATGTGAAACGACAAGTGGTCAAACGCTCGTAATGTGAAACGACAAGTGGTTCGGTAATGTAATGTGAAACGCATAAGTGGGTTACGATCGACGTAAAGGAAATTACTAGTGGTTCGACGGTAAGGTAATTACTATCACGAAGGTAATTACTATTCACAAAGGTAATTACTATCGACGAAGGTAATTACTATATTCACAAAGGTAATTACTATTGACAAAGGTAATTACTATCGATTTAAGAGACTCTTAGATGATTTACATATGGGCCCCCATAAAATAATCAAACTTACCACAAACGCCTCATAATAGACTCTTTATATACATCAAGGATTAATAAATATTACCACAAATCATTTTATTTTTAATCAACACATATTTAATCTTTCAACAATTATTAATCATTTATAACTTGTCGCCTCAATTATTGATTTAATATTATAACATATTATACAAATGATATCGTGATAATAATTGAATCAATAATATAAGAGATATGATGCAAAGAATTATCGTAGTAATAATCGAGTATAGCCGAAAGTGACTTCTCACGTAAGAATCAATAATCAATATCGTGTGCTACTATACAACTACGCCAGACATCGCATTTTTTACTACGGTAGTTCAACAGCTTTTAACAGAACACCTCCGCCGTTATTTTTATAGAAAGATAATTTTGTCGCTTTTAACTACGACATAATACTTCCGCTAGGGGTCCACTAATGATCGAGCCGTCGTATTTAATATTCCCGACAAAAAAGAATATTCCCCACCAAAAAGAAATATTTTATAACAACTTGCTTACTTTGCAAAATTTATAAATATTACCCACAACTATAACATTATATCAAATTTATTCCATAATATTCAAAAATAATATTTATAAAAAATTCATCTTTATTTATAAAAGTTGGGGTCTTACTTTTTTTGTTGAAAGTCATCTACGCGGGCTTGTAGTGCATAGATGGACTTGGTATGATTATGACAAAGATTATTCAATTGTAATCATTTAACCGTAATGTTACAAATGATGTGATAAAAGTCCTCATCGCCCGTAGTGCATTTATGGGACAGTTGTTGGCATGATCACGACCATTAATGAATACACAAATATTCTTGCCCGTAGTGCATGGATAATTGTGGTCGTGATACTTAAAGAATATCTCGCCGTAGAAAGTAATGCGGGGTGATTCGATGATGTGGAATATTTATTGTCGAGTCTCGGCGATAATGATGATGAAAAACCTTTAAATCATAAAAGATAGTAGATTTTATTTTCTACTGACTCTTTTAATGGATCATTGTTCTCATTGTAGTTAAACTTGATGTCATTATATTTTATCGGTTTAACATTGTTTGAGACTAATGATAATTTATTCTACATTATCTTAGTCATAATATTTTTCTTCGGGCTAGTTGAGCTCACCCTTTCTTCTTTTCGTTCTCTTGGAAATGAGAATATAATTTGGACGAGTGAAGCGGAGTGATGGTCGAAGGATAAGATTAGTAGTCCTCCCTATTACGTGAAATAGTGTGATAATAATTGTAATGAATCTCTTTTGAGTTTGTATAATCTACAAAGTAGATAATATTTGTATTCAAACTCGCGATTTATGTTTTGTCGTATTATATACTATTGTTGATAAGTAAGTTGTATTTGAATCAAGACTATGTATCCGACGCACCCAAGATAGGTGATGTATACCTAATTTTGGGAGCGTCACATACGTATTTTTATTTTTGAGAAAACAACATTCTTTTAATATAGTATATATTTTTCGTGTAAAAGTAGGTTTTGTTTTCATTTTTTTTAAAGATATATTAACAAATAGTAATGTTTTGGGTTGGCTGCTTATTTCAATAAAAAGAAAGCAGAATCAATAATTTAAAAGAATAAACATTTGATTATATGGCTTAACTTAAGACTATTACTAATTTCTCAAAAGCTTAAAATTGAATATTTGGTGAAAGGTTCAATTCACACTAATTGTGTGAATTTGGATTTCTTACTTGTGGGATTTTTTTTAATTTTATTTTCTTGTTGTGCGGACCTTGATATTAATTGTGTAAGGGCTTGTTTGTTTATGACCGAATACATCTGAATAGTTGAATCGATCAGTCATTAAGTACATTTGTTTTAGAAAGAAATCGTCTGATTGAATCGGTTAGATGATTGAGTTGAATGGCTAAGTCATATTTTCTTGGTTGAATGAGCAGTTGAATAAAGTAAAAAAAATAAAAAATAAAATATTAACTATTATATTAAGTAATATTAAATAAATTTACAATAATTTTGAATTTTTTCGTAGAGGTAAAATAATAAAATTCTTTCATTCAAATGTTTTTTTATACGTTAATTATCAACCAATTTTTTTTATTTAAATTCAAATTCAAATTCATTCAACTTTTATCAAACACTCCTTAACTCGTATGTATTTGTAATAATATTATTCAGTAAAATATATGAGGCCGTTTAAGAGAAAAACTATCAAAAGTTATTTTGATTATGTTATTAGTATAACATTAATACATTTTAATGTATATGTTAGAACGGAGGATGGGAGGAGGATGTAGTAATAAAAAAGTAAATAAATAAAAGGGTATGCAATAGTTGTTCCATTTATGTGGTTGGTTGTAACTTGTAAGAGGAAAAAAGTTGGTACATGCAACCAAAACAAATACGTAAAAACGTGAGGATATTTTCTTATAAACTAACGTGAGCCGTAACGGGGCCGAGTCGAGTAGTGGGTTATTTCACGCTTTTTTGTTGATTATTTTTGGAAGTTTCAAGTTAAATAAATTTTAATTTTGAAAAAATAATTAAATAAATTTCAACCTTCTATTTAGAGAGAAAAAAAATTATATTATATAATTGTACTTGTAGCTACTGCTTTGTTGAAAAAAAAATTAGGATTTTTTAATAGGCTTTAACATATATGAATTAATAAAATTTGGGGGCCTTCTCAATTTTGAGGCCTTAAGCCTAAGATTGTAAAACGAATAAATAGTTTGGACTTGATTCATACTCACTCGACTAAAAGTTTGATTCGAAATATAAATGATTCACATTTGAGCAAATTTCAAAGTTCGATAAATTACTCGAACCTCCTCAAATTGTTATTTTCTATTTATACTTGAATAATATTCGTTCGAAACGTTCAAATTGTTCGGGCTCGATTCGGTAGCTAAACGATCCCCAACTAAACCTTAATTTATATTCGATAAATTTTGTGAACCAAATCTGAGTAACTCAATACTCGGCTCTACTCGGTTCATTTACACCCTTACTCAAGCCATATAAGGCTGTAAAACGACCAAACAGTTTAGGCTCAATTTGTACCCGCTCGACAAAAAGTTTGACTAAAAATATAAATGAGTCAAATATGAGCAAATTTTAAAGTTAGATAATTTATCCGAACATTCTCAAATTACAAATTTCTATTGATACTCGAATCATATTCGTTTGAAAAGTTTAAACTGTTCGGACTCAATTAGAGATCGTGCTCGACTCAGTAGCTAAACGAACTTCAATCAAACCTTATTTTATACTTAATAAATTTTATAAACTAAGTATGAGTAACTCAACACTCAACTCGACAACTCAATTCATTTACACTTTACTTAAAATGACCGACCCTCCCTATATATATATATATATATATATATATATATATATATATATATATATATATATATATATATACTCAACAAAGACGTGCATTATGAGAGATCAATGATAATAGTGCAAGGTTTGGCTGATTTCTTGTAAAAACACACAACAATAATTATCATATGCTATTTTAAAGTCTGATTAGTTAAATATATTACTCCATTTTCTATCGGTAGTTAATCAACCTCATCTACAAACAAGTACTCCAATAATGTACTACACATATATCTGCTATAGTTAATTTCAATGACCCATCAATATTAAACAATATAATAGACATTTAATATTGTCGAATTGAATAAAAGACGTCTACTAATCAATATTTATTCATATACATATATTGGAATGGAGTGTTTGTGTTGGAAGTCGTTAACATAAAATTTATTTTTGAGTAATTTAGTCAATAAAATACTGATACGCATGCAAAGTTCTATGTATATCAATAATTTATTGGTCAATTGACTAACTTACTAAAAAAATAAATTTCCCGTTTGTGTTATTTCAACTTTGAATAATTGTAGATTATTATCCCATCTAATCCATTACCATCAACATGATATGGGACCCACCTCCTCCCACCCACTCGTCTACCATGCGCATGTTAGCTAATTTTATTTATTTTTAAAGTTTTAACCGATTTGTTATTACACGAACCGGCGACGTTTTGCACGCCTCTAATCTTAAACTACACCACCTGTTATCACCGGAAAAGTAAATAAAAAGAAAAAAGAGACTTTACTATTTCATTCCCGAAATGCCCCCGATCTGTCTTCTGTTGAAAGCTTAATCCTCCACCTCTGACCAAAGCCTTTCCTTCCTTGGGCTTGAATGGATTTTCAGAAGCGCCACGACAAGGTAAATAGACCGGAGAGGAAAGGGCAAAAAAGGAAACTACTGCACGAAGAGTTCGACGGAGACCGACAGATCTCTGTACCGTCAGCTTCTTTCTCCGGCGACTCCCACCGGTCGCTATTGTGTGAGGTGGCTGCGCAGGTTAATACACTGAACTCCACCTTCTCTTGGAACGAAGCCGATCGAGCTGCGGCTAAGCACGCCACTCATGTTCTAGCTGAGCTCGCGAAGAACGGTATCCATTTATTATGTGATGTTTTCCTTACATAGCATCTTAATTATTTTCCCTTTCTAGGGTTTTCAGTTTTAACCACCATGTTAGCATAATTGCTCTTTATATATACGTATATTTATAAATGTTTGAGCATTGTGCTTTAAATTTGAATTGGCAGAGGAAATTGTGAATGTTATAGTTGATGGTGGTGCGGTCCCGGCGCTGGTGAAGCATCTTGAAGGGCCACCGTCTAGTGAAGGTGAAATTAAGCCATTTGAGCATGAGGTTGAGAAAGGAAGTGCTTTCGCGTTGGGGCTTCTTGCTGTAAAGGTCAGTTATTAACTCTTGCTTAGTGTTGCTTGATGCTAATTTCCAAATTGATTCCTTAGTTTAGCAGACCTTTGCACATGCTAATTATGTGCTTCATAGGAAGGTTATGCCCCTCATAATATCACTTATAGAAAAGTATAAATTCAGTGAAAAAAATTTAATTGAACTTATCTCAAGTATATGTGAAGGAAAAAAAGATCCAATGCAGTTTGGTGTTTGGATAAGTGAGTTTGATTTTGTGATAAAAATTAAGGAGAGAAGTAATGCGGGAGTGAACGGAGAATGGTTGAGGCCAACAATGGAGTTATGGCTAATTGTTTGTATATTTGTACAATTTAGAGTACACTTGCTAGCTTAGAAAACTAAAGGAAGTTTAGAAATAGATTGTGATTGTTTTCTTATAAAAATTGTACAAACGATGTTCCTGTGTTTTGTTTGTATATGATTCCTATTTCAGTTAGTGAGATTCAGATGGTGATTCTATTACTTTAGAATCTACTTTAACACTCATGATTTCATGAAGCATGAATCTTTGAGTCCATGAATCAACTGCAACAATGAAGAAGTACAATTTTTTTGGGGGTACTTAATCTACCAGTCGGATGTCATACTTCCACCCCCCCCACAACCAAAAAAACAAAAGCAACCTTCTACTATATTGTTTTAAGAGATGTATGCATATATGCCAAATTTGCACCATGCTCTGCCCTTAATTCTTATAAATAGAGTTAGAAAAAATAAATTATTTTGAAAACCCAGATATCTGAATAAATGCTTACAAATTAGTAAAAGGCTTCACTTCAGTTGACTTTCAATTCATCCCCATTTTAGCCTTTGGGATGTACTCAATCTTGTGATAGCATGTTGTGGTTCTATACCAGGTGTGATCTTGTCATGAGCATTGATTATTAATATCCGATTCAAGTGTGGCCTAGAAGCTTTGCATCTGTTTGTTGTGAATGACCTTGACACTCTTAAAAATGTTTGAAAATTTTTCTGTCAGAATTATTTATAAAGAGAGCGTCAAGAGGGTGCAACTTACACAACCAGAAAAAACTAAAGGTTCCTATAAAGTTTTTAATTTTTGGCTCACAGATTTTTCTAAAAAAATGTTGGTTTAATGAATCTTGTAGTTTTTTTTTAGAATGTGGAGAAGTTCTCTTTCCATGTCAAATCCATATTCTTCAGTTTGCTGTTTTTTCTTAGCTTCATGTGGTCTATCTATATTTGGTGGTGTCCTTTATTGACTTATTGGGAGAGTTCAGTTTCGTTTGATGCCCTTGTAGGTTTAGGGACATCCTCGCTTGTATGGTTTTTTGGGCTTATTACTTATCGCATGTTGTGTTTCTTGGATCCACCTGCTCTTGTATACTCTGCCTATGTACTGGGATCGCGCACCTGGATGGCGTCTTTTGTGAATAAGTAGTTACTTATATAAAAAAACAAAACTGCTTTTGTACTTGCAAAAAGAGGTATAAGATACTTGGGTTTTACTCGTGGAGTAATTGTCGTAATTCATTGTTTCCTCTCTTAACAGCCGGAGCATCAGCAACTCATAGTCGACACTGGCGCTTTGCCTCATCTTGTGAATTTGTTGAATAGACACAAGGATGGTTCTGTTTCTCGGGCTGTCAACAGTGTCATCCGGAGAGCAGCTGATGCAATTACTAATCTTGCTCATGAGAATAGCAGCATCAAAACCCGCGTTAGGTTTGATCATTCTTGGTGTTTTAACTTCAGAGAGGAGCGGGCACAGTTATTATCATTCTTTTTTGTGCTCATCTGGCCTCTACTTTCAGGTTGGAAGGTGGGATTCCACCTCTTGTGGAGTTGCTTGAATTTAGTGATCCAAAGGTACAAAGAGCAACTGCTGGAGCTCTGCGAACTTTGGCATTTAAAAATGAGGAAAACAAAAATCAGGTAATCTGCGGAAACTTAAGAAACTTTTGTAAATTTACTTTGAAATTCATCAAGTAAAACAGAGGTTATGGCTGCAGATTTTTGAATGCAGTGCCCTTCCCACCCTGATTTTGATGCTCCGCTCTCAAGATGCTGCTATACATTATGAAGCAGTAAGCAACAAATTTAAATGCAAATTTAAGTGTAATGAATTTAAATCTGGTTCTTGTAATTTGTTTAGGTAGTTGCTTGAGATATATATTTTAATGGTTAACAGGTTGGTGTGATTGGAAATCTGGTACACTCTTCTCCAAGCATCAAGAAAGAAGTTCTTCTAGCTGGTGCTTTACAACCTGTTATTGGATTGCTCAGGTAATACTGATGGTGGAAACTGTAAACTTTTGTTACACTCGTCGAGTCTTATTACTCATGTTACACATTTCAGTTTTCTTCATTTCCTTTTTGCTTGCTGTCCCCCGCTATCTATCAACCTGGATTTTCTCAAGTTTATGCCCTTGTACAACAACAGTTCATGTTGCTCTGAGAGCCAAAGGGAGGCAGCATTACTACTTGGACAGTTTGCGGCTACAGATTCAGATTGCAAGGTAGCGAAAGATTAAATTTTTTCCGTTTAATGTTATTATATGGTCATTAAGCAATTCTCCTATGGTAAGAAAAGATGCAAGAAAAGAAGAGATGTTTTGAGTTTAAGGAAGTGATTGGCATCCAAATGTTTTCATGTTCTGCTTCTTCTTCTCCTCTTGCCTTTTGTCCTTGGCGTTTAATCTAAAGATTAGCTAGCAGTGTTATGCTCCTCCTCCTTTGTATATGCTCTCCTTGCCTTCTGGAATCACACTTCAACTAGAAGATGTACCTTATTTTGTGCTTTATATTTTATTTATCCCTCCTTTGAGATATGAGATTCTTGCAGGTGCATATTGTTCAAAGAGGTGCTGTCCGACCATTGATTGAGATGCTTCAATCACCAGATGTGCAGCTTAGAGAAATGTCAGCTTTTGCACTAGGGAGGTTGGCTCAGGTTGGTGTTTGTTTTTCTTGTTCACTTCATATCTATGAATACTGTTGACCTTGTTTGATTGCAGCCATCATGCAGTAGTTTCTTTCTGTGATCTCATTTTTGGTTGGTGTGTAAATTCACTATTCATTTGAATCATTGATCTTTAGAAACTTTCAGTTCAAGTGATAGCATATATACTTATCATAATCTACAACCTCCTCCCCTCACATGGTTAACTATAGAAAGCTACAACTTGCTTATTGAAGAAAAAGTAAAGAAGTCATCTACCGGCGGTCACAATTGCTACAAGTTCATATATCTTTCACTAGGAATAACAAAGGGGAAGAGAAATGTCTTGGCAATTTTTATGATTTGACATACCATAATATTCTTCCTTGTGGTCTCATGTGCAGTTAATTTCACGGTGCTATGTGGTTTATGTTATAAACAGTTACTATCCTAAATATCTTGATTTTGTGTTTTCCTCTTTTACTATGCTTAATACTCTTATATCTTGGGTGAGAACTTCATTAACCATTTATTTCGTAATGCTATGTATTTATTATATGTAAATATTGTGACTCACTTGTTTTCCTGTGTATATGTAGATATATAATCAAACAAAAGTATGTGGTTATCGTCTTCTTTTTTCTTTTTTGGATAAATGTGAGGCTCTGTATGAATGCTTAAATATATTTGGTGACTTGGTGCAAATCATTGACCATATCTGGAATTAGAAAGGTGCCCATTTCAAATGAAAATTTTGGCTCAACACTGAAGTTTCTAGCAGGACTTGAAAATTAAATATCATCTGGAAAATGTAGTCCTCATTTGTAGTGTTCCTTATCTTTTCCATTTTTATGTAGTGTTAACTGCAGTTATATGATATGTCTAATTACTCCCTCCGTTTCAAAATATAGAGCGTTTGCAAAAATTTTAAAGTTAGGGAGAGTTTTATTTACTATTAATCATAAATCTCTACAACTCGCAGTATGTAGATTATCTACAAAGGTTTATATTCAATTTATTTCTAGACATCTTTAGAAACACCATTTAGAGATAAATGAGTAATTTTCTTTGCATTCTTCAATATTACTTGCCGAAACTTATAAAATAGTATGTGTTCTTAACATAAGAAATTAAATTACAAACTTCTTTTTTTCTTATCTTAGGCTAAGGGAGTGTTTTGGTTAATGATTTTTTTCCTTCAAAAAATAAAGCACTTGGTCTTTCCAAAACTTGTTTAGCTAATTTATTTTGGAACAAAATCAAAACTCATTTTGTTCTTATATTTTTGGTTGGATGGATTATTTATTATGTTTATATATTATATGTCAGGATTAGTTTGTGGTTTCTTGAATCGTTTCCTTTTATACAGGACATGCACAACCAAGCTGGTATTGCTCATAGTGGTGGTTTGGTGCCATTATTGAAACTACTTGATTCAAAGAATGGGTCTTTGCAGCATAATGCTGCATTTGCTCTTTATGGTCTTGCAGATAACGAGGTACTTTTCAGTTAGATGAATCTATCAGATGCTATGATGAGGTTATTATCTTTTGTTTCTAAAAATTATTTATTTGTGCCTAGAACGATCTTTAGCAATTAGTTATCGAGAACAAAACATATCTTACCAATTTAAGAAGTACTTAGTACTTCGAATAAGACTTGCTTAGTTAAGCTAAGACTACAATTTCAATAAATGTCATCCCACAGGATAATGTGTCCGACTTCATCAAGGTGGGAGGCATCCAGAAACTTCAAGATGGGGAATTCATTGTTCAAGTATGTTTATTTCTGTTCATTTTTCTATCTGTAGCTTTTCTTTCTTATGATGTGATCAAATGTATGATAAACTTTGCCCAGTTACCATAGGCATATAAATGATAAATATACTTGTAGGCAACAAAAGATTGTGTAGCCAAGACATTGAAAAGATTAGAGGAGAAGATTCATGGACGAGTGAGTATCTATATCCAAACATCTCAATTATAATGCCATAGGCAGGTCCTCGTGTGTGAGTACCTTTTTCCTTCTTAGTAATCTTCAACTTACAATCCTTTAATTTTCTATTTTTTTAGGTTTTGAACCATTTGTTATATCTGATGCGTGTAGCAGAGAAGGGTATTCAAAGAAGAGTTGCTTTGGCTCTTGCCCATCTTTGCTCCCCAGAAGATCAGAGGATCATATTCATTGATAATAATGGCATGTCACTGTTTCAGATATCTTCTTTGGCACTTCTAGTTAGCCTTGTTATTTTATTTATATAAACTTGAGTTTGTGTGATATATGTGTCCATGCTAGCTTGGAGGTGCCTATTAAGTTAGAAATGTTATCTTTGGGCAGGACTGGAGTTACTTCTTGCCCTTCTTGGTTCTACAAGCCTGAAGCAGCAGCTTGATGGTTCCGTGGCCATGTACAAGTTGGCTAATAAAGCCCTCAGTCTTTCACCTGACGATGCAGCACCTCCATCTCCTACACCACAGGTGGGCTTACTATTGATTTCCATTTTTTCAAAAGTTGGTCCAGGAATTAGGTTCCCTAACAAATCTCTCATTTTTTTAAACTTGTCACTCAATTTTGTATTTAGTGTTTGTTCTAGTTGGACATTTATCCTATGGGTATTAACATGGGTTCATACAATGACAACATTTCTTTCTGCAGGTTTATTTGGGGGAGCAATATGTAAACAATTCTACACTGTCTGATGTTACGTTTCTAGTTGAAGGTTGTGAACAATAATATAATTCATATCCCCTATTACATTCGCTAAATTATATGTATTCCTTAAACCTCCCCCAAAAAAAAAAAAAAAAAAAATAGAAAGAAAGAAAAAAGAAATAGATGAATTCTTATCCCATGTTTTCTCTTTCTCATCCAAGCAATTGATAAGTAGGTTGCATGCCATATTTGTGTTTTTTCCCCTTAAATCTTATTTACTTAGTTATCAACATTATCAGCATCTGTAATTTGTTCCTTTCTATTTACCTAATTTCAGGAAAGCGATTCTACGCCCATCGAATTTGCCTTCTTGCTTCATCAGATGCATTTCGTGCAATGTTTGATGGTGGTTATCGGGTGAGCATATATTCATGCAATATTCTTAAACGTGCAGAGCCTTGGTTGCAATATCCTGTCATCAATTCATCCACAAGGAGTCTGAGTTTGTGTTCTTTGTTTACACTTTTCTTGTGATGAACTATGATTCTGTAGAAAAAGGGCCCAAACTCTTATGTTGTTTATTGATATATGCGTGCAATGAACATCAATATATTAACATTCGTACGATTCGTCTGACATATATTACAGGAGAAGGAAGCAAGAGACGTTGAGATTCCTAATATAAGATGGGAAGTTTTCGAGTTGATGATGAGGTTGTAGGTCTTTTAAATTTTTGGCTTTTGTTTAACTCGACCCTAGTAGCTTTGATATCTAACTGACCTTTTTTAAAGCAGATTTATCTACACAGGGTCCGTAGATGTCTCATTAGATATTGCCCAAGATCTCCTCAGTGCTGCTGATCAGTATCTGTTGGAGGGCCTCAAGCGTCTCTGTGAATATACTATTGCTCAGGTGAGCTTAGAGTTCATATATATCTTAGCACCTTGCAGTTTTTGAATCAGTTAGATACTTTATGATGCATATTTAATCTACAGGATATATCTTTGGAAAATGTTTCAAGCATGTATGAGCTTTCAGAGGCTTTCCACGCTGTATCACTGAGGCACACATGCATTTTATTTATCTTGGAGCACTTTGATAAATTAAATGCTAGTCCTGGGTATGTACTTATATCTTTTTGTCTTACTGCTGCTTCTCTTTCTTTGATGTTTAACTAAAATGGTACATTTACATAAATGAGAAAAGAGGTCTACCCCAATCCCTACCAAAAATAAAGCTACAGAAAATAACTGTTAGAATCTGCACCAGCTTTCCTATAAACAAACTTCAGACTTATAATTACTTTTAAAGAACTTGACTACATGCTGTTGTCATATTCCCCCACCTGCACTTTGCTGCTGTTTATGTTTTCCTTTATAATTGCTAACATTATGTTACTTTGATGGTCAAGGGAAAGGAAACTGCCATTGCAATTCTTTGAAGTTATGCTACTGAAACAGATGATAATTACACATTTTCGCTAATTGAGAAATAAGGAAAAAGACTACATTTTTTTAAAGTTATGAATCTGCATGGTAGCAACTTACCATTGATTTATGCTTTTCTAGCTGTTGATGACCAGCTTGCATGCTAAACTCATCAGATTGGAACTATGTTAGTCTGTCTCTGCCTTTTCCCTTAAACAAGTTACTTGCAGACTAATAACAATTAATTGCATACTCGTTGCACTTGAGAATTTGGCCGGATGCATCACATGATAGAGCATATTTTTTTAAGGACTTTTTGGGTGATTTGTCTTTGGATGAGGCATATCTTTTGTTTTTTTGGCTCGGCCATTATACTACATTTGCTTATAAAGAAATAAAAACAATACTCCTTTGTCCCAGTTTAAATTGTATATTTTTGGTTTTTTATTTTCTTATTCCATCATTGTTTTAAAACATCCGAAATTACCTGTATGCATTTTTTTGTTTCAACTTTATTAAAAGTATATCAAGAATATGATGCATAGATACATTTTCGACATGTTTTAAAATTTTGTGCAAAATATCCCAAAACCCCGGTCACTTTAACTGGGACTGGGATAGAGTTAGAGGCCTTGAAAAGTAATCTCCAGTCGCTGGTTCCATTCTCCACTCTTGGGGGCATGCAGCACATGCTTACTTCTTCCAAAAAAGGAAGCAAACTGGGACATTATAATAACAAGAGATTTCTTGAATCAATGTATGAATCATAGAATCGTATCTTATGAAACTGTGCTATACTGTTAAACTTTCAGGTTCTCGCATCTGATCCAGCGATTAATTCCAGAGATCCGTAATTACTTTTATAGTGCACTTACTAGGCCTAGCACAACACATAGCTTGTGGCTGTAGATTTTCACCCTTTAATTCTTGATCTAACTAGATATGATGTACAGAAAGCTGTAGATCTTGTGGTGGTTGTGAAAGTGATTATTACTGATTGATTGTAGAGGGCCCAATTTCTCTTGTGCTGCTAGAGTTCTGTTGCTTGTAAAAACTGTAAGTTCATCCTGCAGTGCCACTGTAATTTTCAAACTGCTGGTGATATGCACCAGAAGTATTCATTATACGTTGTGATGGATATAGTGAATAACATTTACTCTATCTTCTAAAAGTGAATGCTACTGGGATATAGATTCATCTCTATTTTTTGCATTGTCATGCCTTGTTCTGGATCATGTTCTCTCTCCTCCTTGTCATGCATTGTCATGCCTTGTTCTGGATCATGTTCTCTAAAGGTAGAGGGCCTATCGAAGTGGGTCCCTGCGCAGCAAAGACAATGATGGATGGTACCAAAGACAATGGGCAAGGCATTGCTCGGCTGGCTAGCTTGGCTAAGCAAGTTGCATTTCTTGTATTAAGATGCTGATACGTGTTGTCTTTGTTCTGTATGTTGGGAGATAGATTATTATCTGTGTTTGTAGCCTAATCTATGTTTTACTAGTCAATACTACGGGATAGAAGCCATAGAAGAGTATTTTCATCCGTCTCTCTAGTGCTATTCCTGAAGAATAAAGGCTTTCATTGCTCCAACAACGAGGTGGCCACTTGATTCAACTACTATTTTTTGCCTCTTTTGATTCGTTTGATGGCTTGTTTTAGCTTATCAACAAACTAATTTCTAGTTCAACGCTTTGAATAGTGACCGAATCTTTACTTCTCTAAATTTTATAAAATTTTCACATAATTTTCAAACAGTGCTTTCTTTTAGCACGGGTGCTAGCCAAAATAAAAGGACACACACACACATATATAATTAGAGTACATGGTCATGTAGTGATATCTATCTATACCAAAATATAACTTCACAAATATCGATTCATTTTAGTTAGGTTGAAGTCAATTCAGGGGTTCAAATTTATTTAATTAGTAGCCAAAAAGTTTTTTTAGTTATAAATTTTGGTATTTCTAAAAGTTGACTACAAATTAAAAGTCAAGTTTTTTACAAAATTTTAGTACATATTTACTGTTAAAGATACAATTATTCTGTTACTAAAAATTGTTGAATTGAGCAAAGATAAAAACAAAAAAATAAAAGCTTTTGGACTACCAAGTCATCAGAACCTTATCTACTTCTCCTCTCCTCCTTTGAGACCTTATCTAGATATTTAGCCATGGCAGACAACAATAAGGAGGTAGCTAGCGAGTGCCTACCAATCATCCGACTCTACAAAGACGGAAGCGTTGAGAGATTCTACATCGCAGCACCATACGCCCCACCATACCCTGAAGTGGTTGCCGGAGTTTCATGCAAAGACATTTCCATTTCCCCCTACGCCTCAGCTCGCCTTTACCTCCCAAAGCTCACTGAAGCCAATGATGACAAAAACCAAAAGCTCCCCATCTTCATCTACTATCACGGCGGCTATTTCTGCTTCGAATCCGCTTTCTCTTCTCTTTTCCACCCTTACACGCTCTCCTTATCTTCCCAAGCCAAAGCTATGGTGGTCTCCGTAGATTACAGGCGAGCCCCGGGCACCTTTTACCTGCAGCCTACGAGGACTCATGGGCCGCTCTCCAGTGGGTTGCATCACACACCCTTGACAACACTGACGAGCCGTGGTTGAATAATTACGGTGACTTCAGTCGAGTTTATATTGGCGGAGATAGTTGCGGTGTTAATATTGTGCATAACATTGCCATGCGTGCTGGGGTTGAGCCTTTAATTGGTGATATGAAAATTTAGGGAGGACTTTTATCTCATCCTTATTTCTGGGGGTCAAAAACTGTAGGCTCCGAGCTGAGTGATGATCATGAAGATAGGATTCCTTATAAGATCTGGTATTTCTCGTATCCGAGCGCGTCAGGTGGGATTGATAATCCGTTGATCAATCCGTGGGTTGATGGCGCTCCGAGCTTGGCCGGGCTGGCGTTTTCGAGGTTACTGGTGTGTGTTTCGGAGAAGGATGAGTTGAGGGAAAGAGGTTTGAAGTATGTTGAGTGTGTGAAAGAAAGTGGTTGGAATGGTGAAATGGAGGTTATTGATATTGAAGGGGAGGATCATTGTTTTTTTCTTTTCAATCCGGATACGGACAAGGCTAAGAATCTGGTGAAGCGCTTCGCTTCTTTTATCAAGTGAAGTGATCATCAATGAGTTGGGAGATCGATCGATCGATGTCATAATGTCTAGTAGCTATACATATACATCTTTTAACGGTAGTGGGACGACTGCGTGTAATGTCATATTTGTTTTTTCATTCTAATATTCATGCGAAGAACGCGGAAACCGCCGTGCATTGTTTTTATCATTTGCATATTCTATCATACTGATGGTGATCATTTTCTATTAATCTGTACCCATTTCTTGACGACTTTGGCGGCTGCCCGGCTTAATATTAATTTGAGCCTTCAACTCAAGTCTTCAACCCGGAAAACTACTCATAACATAACAGACGACGCCCAAAAATATTGTTGAGCTACTTATAATACTATTTGTATAAAATAATTTAAACGCGTACCACAATTTATAAAGTAATTAATAAAAATGTGACACCATACCTAACCAAAATATTCATAGCATCACTAATTCAATCCCTATATATATCAATCTCTTTCATTAAGATTCACACAGATACATTTCTCTCTAACTAGCTAAAATGGTTTCCGGCACCAAAGAAGTAGCCTCCGAGCTCCCACCGGTCCTCAAGGTCTATACAGATGGCACGGTGGAACGATTCCTAGGCTCGCCGTATGTTCCACCATGCCTAGATCACTCAACCACTAACGTTTCATCCAAAGATATCGCGATTTCACCAAATATTTCAGCTCGACTATACCTTCCAAAAATTTCACCATTGGCAAACCAAAAACTTCCCGTTTTAGTCTACTTTCACGGCGGAGGCTTTTGAATTGAATCGGCCTTCTCATTCCTCTGCCACCGTTACATCAATGCCATAGTTTCTCAATCCAAAGTCGTTGCGGTATCGGTTAGCCCCAGAAAACCCGTTACCAACCGCTTATGAAGACAGTTGGGCCGCTCTCCGGTGGGTCGCGTCACATTCCGTTAACAAAACCGGCCAAAGAGAGTCAAAAGACCCGTGGTTGATTCGTTACGGCAATTTTAGCCGAGTTTATTTAGGTGGCGATAGTGCCGGGGCTAATATCGCCCATAACATGGCGACTATTGAAAATGAAAAATTGCATGATAGTATCAAATTTTACGGTGTATTTTTATCTCATCCTTATTTTTGCGGGTCAAAACTAATTGGGAAAGAATCTAGTTTTAGTAATGATAAAGAGTTTTTGCATAATACTTGGAATTTTGTTTATCCATCGGCACCGGGCGGTATCGATAACCCGATGATTAACCCGTTTGCTTATAACGCGCCGAGATTGTGCGGAATTCAGTGTCAGCGGTTGCTTGTTTGTGTTGCGTCCAAGGATGAGCTCAGAGAAAGAGGGGTTTATTACTACAATGCGGTGAAAGAAAGTGGATGGAGAGGGGATGTGGAGTTGTTTGAGGTGGAAGGGGAAGGCCATGGCTTCCATTTTTTTGACCATGATAGTGAGAATGCTAAAGAAATGGTCAAACGTGTGGCTTCTTTTCTTTTACACTAATTTTGAAAAAAAATCTTTTTGTATTATATATATTATATTTGGGTACATGTATTGGACTACCAACGACTTGATGGTGTGTGTAATTGGTCTACATATTTTGCTAGTGTGGTGAATACGTTGTAATCATTTCAAGTTTTAACTATATATTATAAAATCTGCTGTTTGATCAAGTCAACTTCGGAAATGTTTTGTTTTTGTTTGTTTTTTTATTTATAAAATAGATATTTTCACAAATTTTCACACGAGTTTCGATATTAATTTTTTATGTGAAAATTTCAGTTCCCTTTTATTTATTGAAATAGTAATTCAGACACTAAAATTAGTCTTTTGATATATTTTTGATGTGTTATTAAATTTTACCAAGATGGCATGAATCAAAATTATAACGCCCGTTTGCTTATAACTCGCCGAGTTTGATTACTATATTCATAGTATTATATAATGATGGACAAAAGTTCCACCAAGCAATTCCCATGATTCGCTCGTCATTTGTCATCAAATTTGGACAATCCAAAGTAATTGTCATTTGTTTATTTATTTGACTTTTGGGCAGGTAGAGAACTTGACACTAGGAAGAACAATACAGATCAAATATGGACAATTGTGAAACCAACTTAATTCTTCAGCTAACCTTTTCTTGTTTATGGTTTGTGTTAAAACTAGCTAGAAAACATGAGACCGATTAAAATATGAAGTTAACTTTGGTCAATTGATCGATACAGTGTCGACATACAGATCGGGAGGTAATCTCAACTAATTTATCATGAAGTTACTGAATCCAAAAAACATATATACTTATATAGACTATAGTCACAATTTGTGAGCTCCGTCTTGACTTCCCAAACCATTAATATTTAATCTCAACACTTTTTTCATGGATTAATTTTAAGGACGACCCAAAAAGACAGAGGAAAACCCCTTAAACCTTTCTTCAAGACAAGTTTTGTGTTTTTTTTTTCTTTGTTAATTTTTAATTTGAAGAGTAACTATACAAAGTTATTTATATATATGCAGCCTACTAAACTATATCCACCCACCCCTTGAGTTATAGCTCATCCATAATTTTGCTCAAACGAACAAGAAATGTGCTACATAATGTTTTGTTTATCGAAAAACATATACAAACCCACAAAGTGTCACACACTCATAATTCAATCTTACCTTTTCACCTATTTTATCATTAATCTAATGGGATGATTAAAGTAGAATTGTGAATAAGAAGATTTCTAAAAATTATTAATATTAAACAAGTACCCAAATCTAATATTATGAAAATGTTGAAGAGAAATGATAAATACCGACTTTTATATTTGTCTTACATAGTTAAGAATATGTCTTGCTAGATAGTAGTGAGATAATAAATAATTCAAATGACTTTAATTTCGTCATAAAATTTTCAAATTTGTGAAAAGATGGTCTTAATGATGAACTTCACAGTTCACACACACCAATCAAATTTGTGGAAAAGATACACACCAATCGAGCCTGTTTGGGCCAAAAGATACTAAAACTTATCCGGGCTTAGGGATATCACTGCGAAACTCATAACCCTAATAATAATCTTTCCTTTCTCCAAAACCCTGCACAAGCTCTCCATTTTTCTAGCCTCATTTTAAAGGGAGGAGAGAGGAGTTTATAGCCATGGCGACACCAAAGGATTCAGTCCAGTGCTTCGGGCGCAAAAAGACCGCCGTAGCCGTAACCCACTACAAGACCGGGCGCGGCCTTATCAAGATCAATGGAGTCCCCATCGAGCTAATTCAGCCCGAAATCCTCCGCTACAAGGCCTTCGAACCTATCCTGCTATTGGGTCGCCACCGCTTCGCCGGCGTGGACATGAGAATCCGAGTCAAAGGCGGAGGCCACACCTCCCAGATCTACGCTATCCGCCAGTCCATCTCTAAGGCCCTAGTCGCCTATTATCAGAAATATGTTGACGAGCAGGCCAAGAAAGAAATCAAGGATATTCTCGTAAGATACGACCGGACTCTGCTTGTTGCTGATCCCAGGCGATGCGAGCCAAAGAAGTTCGGTGGGCGTGGTGCTCGTGCCAGGTTCCAGAAATCTTACCGTTGATTGGCAATAGAAAAATTTGTGTTTGCAGCTTGAATTTTTACTGGTTTAAAGTTGTTATTTTGTCTTTTGATATGACTATGATGTTTTATTTGAATAATTTATGGATTAGGGTTTTGACATTGGGATTTTGGATATTGAGTTTCAATTATTAAATTGCTTATTACCAGCATTTCTTTTTCTTTTTCTGATTTCTAATGCTGATATATATATACTTTTTCTTTTTCTGATTTCCAATGCTGATATATATACGCTTGTATTTGTGTGCAACTATGTGCGAGTATTCCTGAAATGTTTATTCATTAGCCGCAGGTCTGTACCAAAACAGTATGGCATTAAAAGTGGTACATTGTGTTGTCATTACCAAAAATAGCTGTGGTATTAACATGTTTTTCTGAAGTTGTGGTAGTGAGCTATATTTGTTGTTTTGGATATCTACTGTGGTGTTAACATGTTTTTGCTGTGGAACGTTTAGATGTGTTGGGTTACTGCATTTATTTGTGTTGAGTTTATTAAGTTGCTGGGTTATTCGGATTTGGATATGCAATGTGGTGTCCATGGCTCTGTTGAAACTTATTTTTGAGTGCCTTTAAGTGTATTGAGCTTAACCAAGAAAATGTTGTGCGCTATGAGTCTGTCTGAAGAAAAACAATATTCATTTACCCAAGGCATATGGAGTTAGAATTTGGTTTTGATTTTGGGTTATGCACCTGCTACTTAGGAATATAATAAGTGGACGAATTTATATAGTACTCCCTCCGTCCCTAATTATTTGACGTTTTAGTGTTTTTCATTTGTCCCTAATTTGACGTTTGTTTAATCTAAGAGAATTAATGACATTTTTTTCCAAAATTACCCCTCATTACTCTATCTTTTTTTTTTGATACTTTTAACTCTTTCTCCAAAACTGAGGGAGAGAGTAGATAATTTCTAAATTTTATCTTTTTTATGGGGATGGATGGAGAGAGACCAATGAGTAAATGAGATATTTGAGTTTTTTAAGGAGATAATTATTAAAAAAATGTGTGAGAGAGTATGAATAACTATGATAAATGATGATTTAAGGGTATTATAGACAATTGAGTACTATATTAAATGTTTTTTAATTCTTGTGTCCATCTCTAAAATATCAAATAATTAGGGACGGAGAGAGTATAAATTTGATTTCCAGTCAGGGTCAATGTTCTAAAAGGTGGGCAGCCCGGGGGCCAAAGCGGGGCCTTGGCGGAAGTCAATTTTAATATTTTATCTTATATTTATTCAAACAAAACAATAATATAAAACAAACAATCTATAATAAAAATAATAAAGACATTTGTTTAAAGTTCAAACACATCCATATTCTTAATGTCAAATTTTAAACACAAACATGCAATTGTTCAAAGTTCAAACATATTTTTAACGTATTAGTTTTATTCATAAAATTTAAAATTTCAAGAATTTAATTCAATATTAAACTTAAGAAACTAAACATAAATTTAAGAATTATATTGAATTAAACTAAATATTACAAATGTGTCAACATTTATATAATTTGAAGTTGTTACAAGTTCAAGAAATTACAGCTATAATAAAATTATTTATTTTGACTTGATATTGTTCACTTGTTGTGATTTGATATGTTACAACTTGTATTATGAATATGATAAATAATTAGAAAAATAAATATATTAAGATCTGGTTTGGGTAGTTATTAAAATAAAAAAAAACTCTCCGCCTAGACCCTGTAATTTCTTGGAAAGATTTGTTTGCCGCCTTGAGCCTCACGCCAGGGGGGCCTAGCGCCTAGGCAGGGAGACTACAGAGATTTTTAAAACACTGGTCAGGGGTTATTGTGCTGCATTAGAGAAGTATGTTTTAGTGAGCGGTGTTAAACTTGATTGTGTTGCTTTAAGAACCAAGGTTTTTGAGTGGTCATAAGCTTAATGATAGTGATTGAATTTGTTCATTGTTGTGTAAAATAAAAAGAAAAAATAAAGTTGTACACTTGTAGTCTCCATATTAGAAGTACGTTATATTAGACAGTCTGAGGTTGGCTGGCTGGCGATCATAAGCTTAATGTGATAGAGTGATTGAATTTGTTCATTGTCTAAAATAAAAAAAATAAAATAAAGTTGTACTCTCCATATTAGAAGTAGGTTATACTAGACAATACTCGAGTCTGAAGTTGGCTGGCAATCGATACACAAAATATGGAATTGTAAAAAAAATATCTGACAATGCTAAAAAAGTTTTTTCCCCCTAAACAGAAGGAGCCAAAGATCTAAAGCTATAGATATGGAGAAAAATAGTACTTGTTTAGCTTGGATGTTCTGGTCCACTTCAGAGCTGACCTTACTTGTTTATTCTTTTAAGAGGGTGAAGCAGTCTGGTGAAGATCAGTCTGGTGACTTGCATGTTGGAGTACTTTGTAGTGGATTTTGCCAAAATGTAAATGTTTAATTTTCCAACTGCAGCCATAAAGGATGGGCTTAAACTTTCAACATTCTTGTTTAAAGTCATCCGTCACTCACCCCTATCAAAATTTACGAGGTTTAGTCCAGAAAGACACATTGGGACCCTAGCAAAATTTAGGAGGTCAAGTCCAGCAAGCTACATTGGGATTTTACATGAAAACACTCCAAAATATTTCTAAATATTCTTAATCTCTAGAAAAATCATAAACGCATGTTAATGACAAAAACAAACTCATATTAATGACATTCTAGTCTAAACCAAACTCAGCATCCTATAAAATCTTACCATAACTTCCTCTCTTCATGTTCACAACATCAGCCATGCTATATACAAATACATCTGAAAAGCTTACCAGTGCACAACCGACGGTAAGTTGTTACCAGCCTTCATATAACAAAAATATATAGTATATCACAAGCCAAGGGAAAGAGAAGAGATCCAAAAATAACAAAAGATGTTGCAATTTTTAAAAGCAAAAATCATAAACCCAGATATTTTAGCAATCAAAATCCAAGGCTATATGAACTAATGTAAAATGTATTTGATATCCCCCTAGCAAACAACTGGAGGTAACAAAAAGCAACCACTACAAATCTCACTATAGAATAAACTACCAACAGCATTACAGCAGTCTCCACTCTCCACCTCATTGAAGTCAGTACTGCCTTGGTCTTCTTTCCTCAGCCACATTAACTCTGATTGCCCTCCCATTAAAACTCTGCCAGATCATGAACAAAGATAGTCAATAACATTTAATCAGATACACAAAATTTTAAAAAAAAATTATCGTACGGTTCATGAGTTTTTGTGAACCTTCTTCTATTTGCTCTCTATATAAGCAATATGCTACATGAAAATGAAATGGAAGGATTCAAATTGATCATGAAAATTGTAAACATTTCTTAACATGTATTCATCAGTTTCATAAATGAAGTATATCGACTTTTGAGAATACGCGTTCCTGCTGAATCTTTTTATTATACAAACCTACTACAAACAAAAAATTCAGAAATCTAAATCAATGTAGAGCAGCAAATATGTGTTACCTGTCCATCAAGGTTAGCAATGGCATCATTCAGTTCAGATTCAGTCGACATTGTCACAAAGCCGAAACCTCGTGATCGGGCCGACTCCCTGTCATAAACTACCCGTGCACTCAGTACCTTACCATGTTCACTAAAGACCTGCTCAAGGCGGGCATCATCTACATCCCATGGCAGGTTACCAACATAAATTCTATTAGCTGGTTCAAACACTCGGGGCTGACGTTCTGGCTTACTTCCTTTTGGAGCAGCCTTGTTTACAGTTAATAGCCTCCCATTTACATCCTGTTTGAAACAAAAATGAGCTCTCAAATAACTTGATACAAGCCCATAGTTCATAACATTTAATGGTTGAAAGATGGACAAAATCTGTTATATAGCACTCTTATATATTAGACACAAAATACAAGCGCAATTTCAAGTGGTTGTATTCTATAGATACCACATTTCCAAATTGATTTACCTTGTAAAGAATGAATCCATTACCTTGTCCAAAGGATGAGAAAGGCTTATATATAGCACAGACTGCAGTCAGCCCATCTTATATAAACGAATAAAGAGAAGAAACAAAAATAAGACACGGAAATCTAGTAAATATACTTCACTTAAAAAGGCAATCCCCAAACTCCAAGGGGTTTGGTTCAGTAAAATGTAGTGAATTTTATTGCGTGAACCCTGTGGTTGGCCCATTGCATTCTGGGTTACAAAACTACAAAATCTAATGAAGCCTAACAGGTTTACACAAAAGTTTTGATAATAACTAACAGCGTTTCCACTAGGATTTGAAATTGAAAATAAAGCAGTGAAGCTATAAAGCAATGACGAAACTCTACACCGTGAAAAAGATTTGGGGTACAGTCAATTGTCAAGTGATCAACTAGGAAGTATGAGCTATAAGGAAGCTACGAAAGGGGAGGAACTCTACTGATTTTTCAGCATACTGGAAGTAGTGAAAGCAGAGCCTGAGATCTTCCACTAGGTTAATAAGTTTACATAAATGCCGGTGTCAATAAGAGAAGGGCTTTAGGGCGCTTAGGAGTGATGATTTATAAGGAGAGCTGGTACAAATAGTTCAGCAAGAGGGATCCTCCCATATCATACTGATTCATTTATTCTTCAAAGCATGCTTGTCAGGAACACTCAATAAAGAGAGCTATCACCTACATTAATTTGTTCTAGTTTATGCCTGTGGTTACTTGTTGTAGCATTCTTTAGAGACAGAGTGACTAAGTATAACAAGGGAAAACACTACATAAATCAATGGTCCTAAACAAATAAAACAGATATAGACATTTATGTATCTATTATAAGCACAATATACTTCTCCCAAAGTCTGGCACACATTGTTGCCATCAGGCCGACATCACTTAAGGGGAAGAGCTAAAGACACCTCTTTTAAAGGAGGCCTTGTTGATTAAGGGGGAGAAGTAGACTTTATAAAAGAATTGAAAATTGAGCCATATCACTTCTACTTCATGTTGTTTCTCAAAGCAATTTCAACTGAAGAAAAGATACAACTATATATTTCATTCAAAAAACAACATAGTAGTATATACAGAAAACTTACATAGCGATTGAATATATCCACGGCCTTCTCAGCTTCTTCAACGGTACTCATAGTGACAAACCCGAAACCCCTACTCTGATCAGTCTCCCTGTTATAGATAACCTACATAGCAACACAAAACCCAATATAGAAAAATACCCATATAGCATAAGAAAACTTTATATCAAAAGGTTAAAAAAAAGAAATTACCTCAGCAATCTCAACAACTCCAGCCTGCTCAAAAAGATGAGCCAACTTCTCACTATCGATATCAAAGGGTAAATTTCCCACAAAAACCTTAGCATCCTCCGATGGCTCTGAATACTCCTCATCGCCGGCGCTCTCTCCGGAATCTCCGACGGTCCCCTCGTTCTCACCGTCGCCTTCCCAGTCCAATACTTGAGCCTCAGCAGCAGCACCATCAGAATCTTCATTTTCCCAGCCGAACTCTCCTGTTTGTTCTTCTTCTTCTTCAAGGACGGCTGTGTTGTCTTCAGCAACAAAAGCGATTAAAGATGGGAAATTGGACTTTTTATGTTTATTGAAGAGAGTAAAAGAGAAAGATAATGAGGGGAGTGAAAAGGAGCAGGAGAATTGATGGATTTTAATGGGTTTGAATGGGATTGAGAGAGATGATGAGTGGTTTGATAAGCTTTTGGTGGTGAAATTTGGTCCTGGGAGTGATGAGATTAAGCACCCATTTGGCATCGACATAGTAGGCGGTTTCAATAAAGTAGATTTCATTATACAAGACATTATTGCTTATATCTGTATATAAGATTCAGAGAGGGAACGTTGAAGGAGAGAGGAACAAGGAGAAGGGGGAGAAGGGTTTTAGGAGAGTGAGATGAGAGGATAAGGGGAGAGGAAAGAGATTCTTTAATTTATATTGGGCTACTTATCGGCGGATAATCCAACCTCCAAAATGTTGTATTTATTTATGGGCTTTCTTCTCTATTATATATATATATATATATATATATATATGTATATAAGTTAAAGCATTTTTAAGATTGACATTGATAATTTATCTAAAATCATTTCAAATACAAAATAAATTTGATCTTAAAAATCTAATCTACGGATGCACAAATCATGAGCGTGTGTATTATAATAATTCATTTTTGTTTGATTTAAGGTTATTATTATTATAAAGTCATCGATTTATATCCCTAAATTAAATTATATAAAAATTGAGTGTTTTTAAAAATTATATATACCTGCGATTAAATTATCAAGTGAATATTTGAAAAATCTTAGAACCGTGAACTCAAACGTACCAAAAAGTATACCTCCTTCAAATGAAGTTCAGTTAAATCTTAGCAAGATATTGAGAAAGAGCTACAAGAAGAATTTAGACCAAAAAGGTAGTTGTGTAAAATGATGGCAGGTTGGCTGGCTGGCTGATTTTTGCAAGTTTCCCCTCCAAAAATCATGCAACTTAATTTGAACCAAAGATGGAAAGGAAAATAATTTAGACAAGCTCATGAGCTTATTATTATCCCAAGTCAAAACAAGTTTTCCATCTATAATCTATTCACCAATAACCATTACATGAACACTCGCCATCTTTGAAATGGCGAAACCTATTCCTATCCCTTAAAATGATTTCACTATCAAAAATTTCAGATCATTTCTGTTACAACATGGCAATCCCAGCAAACACGTAGGTTTTTAACAATCCTAATAGCCACACCTTCATTTAAACAGACTGATCAAACCCAAAGCTCGCTATGTTTACATATAGCATCCTCTTTCTCTTCTTCTTCTATGTCAAAAAGAACAGGATTAGTGTTAGCTATATAACCTGCTAGTTTTAACCCTTGAGATATCTCTTCCATCTTTTCCTCAATTTCAGTCTGCCTTGGGTGGGATTTATCCCCAACAAGGAATTCATGAACTTCACCATTTACTTCTATAACACTACAGCCCGGGACCTTTGCGACTCTTCTAGCCTTCATCGTCTGTCTTACTATTTCAACCCTATCCCAATTTTTTGAATCAGCATATATATTCGACAAGAGCACATAAGCACCATGGTTGTCCTCCTCTAGCTCTAATATCTTTCTCGATGCAAGTTCACCCAGTTCCATGTTTTTATAGATTTTACACGCATAAAGAAGAGCTCCCCAAGCACCAGCATGAGGCTTCATAGGCATGCTATTTATAAACTTGAAGGCTTCATCTAAGCGACCGGCTCGGCCATATAAATCAACCATGCATCCATAATGCTCGACCCTAGGTTCAATTCCATACACTCTTCTCATAGATTCAAAATGCTGACGGCCTTCCTCCACTAGTCCAGCCACGCTGCAACCCCTCAACAACGAGACAAACGTGACCTCATTGGGCTCAACCCCTTCCTGTTTCATGAGAGAAAAAAGCTCAAGACACTTCTTACCATATCCATTCATGGCTAGGCCTCCCATGGCACTAGTCCATGTGTAAACATTCTTCTCTTTCATATTCCAAAATACTTCCAAGGCTTTATTCATGTCCCCGCATTTTGCATACATGTCAACTAGTGCAGATCCAAGTGTCACAGTCATCCTTAGATTGTATCTATCTATGTAAGCGTGTGCCCATCTCCCTTGATCCAATGCACCTAAGTGAGTGCAAGCTGATAAAACGGAAACAATGGACATGTCATTAACCTTCACACCCTCCATTTGCATCAAGTGAAACAAATCTAACGCTTCCCTTACTTATCAGATTGAGCATAACCTGCTATCATCGCGTTCCAAGCAATAAGATCCCGTTGAGGCATTTTATCAAACAGCTCCCGCGCAAAAGCTACATCACCTGATTTTGCACAAGCGCCAACCATTGCAGTCTGGGTCACCAAATCTGGTTCAGACATCTCCATAAAGATTTTTCTTGAACAACCCAACAGACCCAATTCAGCAAACATGTAAACTAAACTACTTTGAACATGCGGGTCATGATCAAATCCATGTTATATTATAGAAGCATGAACTGCCAAACTTGTCTCACGAACCAATAATTGCGCACAAGTCCGAACCAAGAACGTGAATGTGTAATTGTCAGGTGAAAGATTTTGGTTAGATTTAAGAATTCTGTTGTAAAAATCAAAGCTTTTATAGGGTTTTGAGTTTTTGCAATGAGTTCTTATCATTGTATTCAAGGCAAAAACAGTTGGGTTTTCACATTGGTCTAGGACTTGAATAGAATAATCTATATAGTTCGGGTGTTTGAGGGCAATGGAGGAAACATATTGGCCTAGAAGGCCAGGGTTGTTGAGAAGGCCATTAACGAGCATGTGGGTGTGGATTTGCTTGATCTCTCTAAGGTTTTTGCAGGTCTCTACCAGAGAAATTGTTGGGTGTTTCCAGACATACCGTAAAGAGCTCATAAGTTGGTCTATTTCAGGTGTGTTGTGAATGATGAAGAAAGAGATTTTGAGGGTTCGCAATTTGTTTATAACTTTCCGATTAACACTGGGTTTGTGAGCTTGGAGTTGGAGGTAGACGAATCTGTTATATAGCACTCTTAAATATTAGACACAAAATACAGCAATTAAGCACCCATTTGGCATCGACATAGTAGGCGGTTTCAATAAAGTAGATTTCATTATACAAGACATTATTTCTTATATCTGTATATAAGATTCAGAGGGGGAACGTTGAAGGAGAGAGGAACAAGGAGAAGGGTTTTAGGGGAGAGTGAGATGAGAGGATAAGAGGGAGGAAATAGAAATTCTTTTTATATTGGGCTACCCATCGGCGGATAATCCAACCTCCAAAATAGTCTACATAAATGTTTGGGCATTCTTCACTAATATTTTTATATATACATGTAAATATATAATGTCATCATTTTCGCCTGCAAGCCATGACCCTTCGTCCCTCGCTTAACCCGCACCTCCCGCGCGGTCAAGGTCATCCTCTCTACATATATATATTTGCATCTATTATTTTATTTTTAATTTAGGGTTTTTGGTTTTGTGCCCACTAGTGATCAAGTATGAAGAAATATACATATTCATGTAAGAAATTAGAGCTTTACTTAAACCATTTTTGGCATACATTAAACTTTTCAGTCAGATGCAAAGATAATATGTGAAAGTGAGGAATCAATTTCTTAACTATCTCAAGTTTTGTCTCTCTCTTTTTGGACTCTTACCCAGTGTTTGGTGGAGAGGTAAAACGTTGATGACTAAAGACTGGTGAACAGTTAACGGTATTCTCCTTCTCCTATAGCCCACAAATCCTTTCCCTCTCTATAATTTCAACTGAACTGACTTGTTTTAGATATCATTTTGAAAGTGAAAATACTATTTCCTGGGTTGGTTACTTTACATAGGTGGAAAACTACTTAGCAGGAGAAACTTTGCTCACTTTAAAATGGAATTTCAGTGTGTGACTCTCTCTCTCAGTTCTGGGAGTAGATTTACCAAAGTTTTAACACTGGAGTACGGGAGTAAATTTTATTTGCCTCTGTAGGACATTCTAATGCTGCTCTACCCTATATCTCATTGAATACCCGTGGATATATGTATATGCTCATTTTCTTTTTCCTTTGTTGGTTTAACATGGTGGTGGCGTTGGCTTTCGAATGCAGTGATGGCTTTTGCAGGCATTTCAGTTTGTCCATGAGTTACTTGTCATTTCACTTGGCCCCATCAAACATGTTTAAAATTTTACTATTTCTCTTAATTTAATACTATTTCAAGCTATTTAATTCCATTACGGGGATTAATAGTTTCTTTAAATAGTCCTATGGACTGTTTTTTGTTATTTCTAAGACTATTTATAAAAGATTATATAATTCCATGATGAATGTAGGATTAATAGTCCTCATTTTAAGCTATCAATAATTTCGAAGTAGTGTTGAATCTCAAACATACTTTATAGATATATTTGGAATTGCCCTAACAAAATCTCTGTATCTTGACCTCTCACATAAGAAAGAGAGAACGGTTTGAGAGAATTCTGCAGAAAAGATTGCTAATATTTTGTTGACAGAGGCCAGAACGCAGCGTACAAAGGACAACGCATCCATAATTTTCTTAGATTTTGATAGCAATGGTAGGGACGGTTCTTGTAAACTTGATTTTTAGAATAAACCACATGGTTTTTATATATAATTACAAATTTTAATTAGCTTAACTCCTAAAATATTTAGTTGCCCATTTATTCAACTCTATGCGGGTAAAACTTTTGATATTCTTTTCGGAATAGATGTATAGCGACGATAAAAATTATAAAAATCGATTTACCGTCGTTATAAAATTTATAACAACGGTTTTTTATGTGAAAATATTAAAAAATTATAAAATTACGTGTAAATATCAATTTCTAAAGAGTACGGACACTTCACTAATATCTAAGAAAAAAAACTAAAAGAATATCCTTTTTGCTTTCAAGAACAGTGGAATATAAAAGACTGAAGCAGGAAAAGAAAAGATTCTTTTAGGTATGTTTGAAGAAAGGAACAGAATAAATAAATAAGAAAAAGAATAAATCTATTAAACTTTTCTAACCATCAATTACAATGTAATTAACATTATTTTTATATTATTATTTAAAAATGTGCTTCCATCCGTTGTAATATAAGATTAAATTTAATTTTTACAATAATAATTTAATTTTAAAATCAATGTTGTTTACTTATCTTTTAAAAACAAAAAATAAAGTTATATAAATCTCATAACTAATTATTATTATTATTTAATATTTTCAAGAGCTTTTTGAACTATAAAAACTTGCAAATTAGGTTTCCTGTACAAACATAGGTGCAAGTGATCCATATAGTTTTGGGACGGAGAGACCTGATCTCATATCAGACCAACAAGTGGGGAAGTGAACCCTTTTGAAAATTTTAATTTTCTTTTTGGTAAAGGGGAGAGAGATATGGCAAAGAAGAAGAGAGACGAATCAGAAGCAGAATCACAAGCTCACCTGGACAATAATGCCGAAAGAAATAAAAAACCAGAAAGTGAGGTCGAGTTTGTTAATGGCGATTCTCATGAGAAGATTAATAAGAAGAAGAAGAAAAAGAAGGGAGAGAAAGAGCAAAATAATACAGAACTAAACGAGAAACCTACAGTCACCATAGCCTTACCTGGCTCTATCATCCACAACGCTCAATCGCTCGAACTAGCCACTCGGGTAAGTCCTCGAATTGCATGACAAGTGTTTGATCATTTGTTCCTTGGTAAAAATCTCAACTTTTTCTCAGTTTAAGGTGAAATCTGGAAAAATTATGGTATTCTGTAACTTTATTTTCTTATTGCTGTTTTGCCAGTTGGCTGGTCAGATAGCTCGTGCTGTCACCATTTTCCGTATAGACGAGGTATGCATTTTCTTTTCTCTGTTATTTTTGGAGTTTATATAAGTGGCGGATTAGTTGTTTTGGGTAAGTACTGAGCTTTGATTTATGGCCAACCTTGCTTTTATGATGATGTACTAAATATTTTATCTTATGTTAGAGTCATTGATTGGGATTTCATTAAACAAAAAAAGAGGCATGATATTTGGTTTGTACAAGTAATATGGAAATTGATTGCAAATTTGCTAATGGAAAAAGTGTTTGTTTTGTATGAACAGGTTGTTGTATTTGACAATAAAAGTACTTCGTATGATGATTCAAGTTTTACATTGGGGGATTCTTCAGATGAGAATGAAACTGGTTCAGCTTTCTTAATAAGGATCTTGAGGTATCTTGAGACACCACAGTATCTGAGAAAGAATCTTTTTGCAAAGCATAACAGCTTAAGATTTGCGGTGGGAATTAACTTCAGTTTTTGCATTTTTGATGGAACTTGGTCATCTGTTTTCTCTTCTACTTTTTCGGTAATGAAAGAGTTACATGATTCTTTGCAGGGATTATTGCCCCCACTTGATGCTCCACATCATTTGCGCAAGCATGAATGGGGTCCATATCGTGAGGGTAGGTTCTTCCTTGATCTGCTCTGTTAAAATGTGTCGTAGTAGTCACCAAGAGGCTTACTTACAAGTGGATTCATGTGGTTATATTACCATCATATTGAGGCTATATCATTTATGTCACTAAAGTATTGACAAACATTTAGCTGCTTTTCAGTAGGAATTTAGCTTACTTGTGTATATGTGAAGCCAAGTTATGGTTGGGTTTACAGTTAAAAAAAGGGTGATATGTTTGTCTTGTGTCCAAGAAAAACATCATTTTTGGAGAATATAGCATTATTAGACATTTGAATGAATTCTATATAAACATGAATCACATACTTTTACATATTTAATTTATCTTTGTATTCTTCTTTTGATTTGGGTTTAACTTTTTAATATTTTGCCTTGATTTTATAGGTGTCACACTGAAGGAACCAGCTCCAAACTCTGGTGGAACACTTGTTGATGTCGGGTTGAATAAGGTAACATCACATTATATAGGTTAACTAAGCTTTTGATTGCTCTACTGGGTCCCATTACAAAATTTATTGCCATTTCTTTTTTTCTTACAATCGCATAACTGCATTCGAAACTTTTATCAATCCTTCTACATTGAAGACTACTGTTAATAAATTTTGACTTGTACTAGCATTGCTTATGTGTAACCCTACTTGGATAGCTTATGTGAAATTGAGTTGCGTCTAGCAAAAACCCATCAGATTTACTTGAAATTTCAATATCAACTCACCGGGTTCCAAGGATATATAAATAAAAAAAGTAAAAATGTAAAGAAAGGCAAACTAACTACAACCCTCACCAAACTATGAAAAATATTTGTGCCGATAGTGAAAATAAAAAACTTTGTGTAGCAACTCAATTAAAGTATAGGAATCAAAAGCTAATAGGAGCGCCCATCATTTTCCCAATCCTATACAGGACTGCCTTGTCATAGCATTCAAAGTAATTGAATTCATAGGGAAATATGGTTAAGTTTAGCTTGTGATGTGGATAATTTGTGGACATAAATTAAGTTGTTGTGAAGAAACCATGGACCTCCAGACAAAGCTACTAGATAATCTTCATATTGATTAGAACTGGTAACGAAAATAACCTTTGCCAAGTTTGGAAACCCAGATTTCACCTGCTGGTTTCGATAGATGACGCAATTTTGTTTGCAAGCTAACATAAGAATGTTAGTGTGACTAACTTTATGTTGAGAGCAGATTTCCAAGGTACTGGTTGGTACCTCAAAAAGGGAGGATCCGTTGGTCTGTCTTCCCACCAAATGTTTTTCTTAGACCCGATACTACGGGTATGAGATGTTGCAGAAAATATTCTGTTTTTTTTGGTGCAACTGTTTATTTTCTGTTCATTTTATATAGGCTTTATTTGTCTTATTTCTAATTGAAAGCCATGATCTGCAGAATGTTGTGATTGATCAAGTGCTTAAGCCTGGTACAAGAGTCACAGTTGCAATGGGAACCAATCGCCAGTTGGATGGTAATTTAACTTTTGCCAGTTTTGCTTTCGTTAAAATGAGATTCCCTTAGTTCAAAATCTATTTGAGTTCATGGCCTTCATATTCTAGTCAATGCTGATTCATCTTCAGTAGAAGAAGAGGAAGGTGGATAAGTAGGATTATAAAAGATAAGAGAACTATACAAACTGATGTTGACAAAGGAAGGGGGGAGAGAACTACACAAACAGTTAAAATTTTCTGTAACGAAAATATTATCCAGTTGCTTTACATTCATTTTGTTTTAAATAATTACATCATCGCATCAAAATAATCATTGTTTTTGAAGTAAATATCTTGGCAAAGAATGACTGGAACAATAAATTTGCATAAAAGTTGTTAAATGCGTGATTCTTCGCTTTTGCAAATAATTGAAGCAAAAGTTTGGCTTAGTCCATGCAGTTATGATTTTACGTAAGATACAAAAATATTGGCTACTCATGAAGTTTGTGATTCTATTTTTTAAATTCAGATCAACCCTGTCAGGTTATCTCATCTTCCAAACCTAGGGAAGAAGCAGGAATGTATTGGGGTTATAATGCGAGGTATGCTGCCAATATCAGCTCGGTATTCAATTGCTGCCCATACAAGGTACATAATGTTAAAATGCAGTTATTTCCTTTTATAATCAAATTAGGGTTTGTATCCCTATCCCTTTATGGAAGGGGATCTTCCATAAACTTTTCACAATTTTATAGGGAGGCTATGATCATCTAATAGGCACCTCAGAGCATGGAGTGTTTATTAAGTCTTCAAAGCTTATTCTACCTCCCTTCAGGTATACATTTGTTTGTTTATTAGTGGTTGTGACAATAATATTGTGTATTTGTGTTAGTAGGATACTGTCCTTAACATCTCTCAGCAACAGCTCTCGAGAACCAGCAGAAATCCTTAGTTGTTATATAATGGGACTGAATAGTCTTGGGATGGTTAGCAATTTCCCTCCAATATTTTATCTGAAAATTCTTTTTGTGTGACCATTTCTTGTGTGGAGGTCCATACTGCATTACTAGACTATGGCACTACTGCCAATGGGGTGAGAGTTTGATAGAGTTGTTGAGAGCTCTTAGAGATGTTGGAGTTCTTATAAGCTTGAACATGGTTCAGATCTTTAAGAGTCAATAAATTTAGCAAATATACTTGAAACATCTAAAATGGAATGGATTTGCGTATTTTATGGAAACTAATTAAGCCTGATATTTATTTATTTAAATATTACTTCATGATCTGTAGGCATCTTTTAATTGCTTTTGGTGGACTTGCTGGGTTAGAAGAGTGTTTTGAAGAAGACAATAGCCTGAAGGTATGTATTAGAATTTTTTGCATAAATTCTTTGTGATATGTATGTTTGTTATGGAGGATTTAAGCTTTCTTATCCTGTATAAATGTCCCCCCCTCTCTTGTAAATTTATAATATACTATGGTTGGTTAATTTTGCATGATATACTGAATTGAGAAAGTTATTACTTACCTATTGAAGAGGGGGAAAATGATAAGCTTTTACTTCTAATATTATTGACTACGAAATTTGAAATATTATTTGTTAACCCAAAGAAATAGAGGCTAGAAAGAACAATAAAAATGGGAAATTCATATATTTATTTATATCAGGGCAAAAGTCCGAGTGAGGTGTTTCATTCATACCTGAACGTTTGTCCTAATCAAGGGAGCAGAACAATACGAACAGAGGTACTACACTTTTATCTTGCTTAATGTACCTTGAAATCAACTCGGCAACTACTTATATGACTCCTGCATTTACATTTCTTTAAACAGGAAGCTCTCTTTATATCACTTCAATATTTTCAAGAACCAATAGACCATGCACTGCAGAGTTTTGAACATTAACTTTTGTAGCTTGAAGTCATCAGACAGCTGAGAACACTGGCATTAAGAATTTGATCTACAGTGGACCAAATATTACTTGATTTCAACCAAGTTCATAAAGCTGGTTGCTAGCCCTTGAAGGGATCAGATAATGTATCATCCTAATGGAGAGGAAGGTTTTTGAATTGAGTTAATTACTAGGCACTCAGAAGGGTAGATGTCCGAGGCATTTAGGAGCAAATTATGTTATAGACAAATTGCTTTTTTATGAACTCTAATTTTCAGTTTTTAATTTTTTGAATAGGTGTACTGACAAATTAAAGCTGAAATGTTAAAAGCCCGTGAGGAATTTGTACTTTTTTATCTTTTGCTTTTGGGGGGTGGGGGCATGAAATGAGATTTTCTTTATTTTGTTCTTGTTTTAGTATGATATGAGCCCTAGGCCCCAACATGGGTGAAATACTGACATCCCAAAGGCAAAGAGTGAAGCAAATTAGTTATATTTTTATCTTCATATGCTTCACATTGTTTTTAATCAAACGGCCACATAACAGTCTCGTCCCAAAAGGATAACAAAATATAATTTACACATTAAGAGAAATAAAAGTGGAGGATTTAATGACCCCACTAGATTCATAAAATTATAGCACAAGTAATAGTTGATTTATTTCACTTCACATGACCAGAACATGAGGTACCAGGTTGGGCATATACTCGGCCTGAGACAAAGGACAGCAAGGGCAAAGGATTTGATTGCGAGAGTGGCAATATCAGCGGAAAACGACGTAGGAATGGAGTGAATTACAATGGATGAAGGCTGTGGAAAATGGAGAAGAATTATTTAAGCATTCAGGTAAACGAAAGAAGAGGGAGCAATGATTTGACTTACAACAATGCCGAGGGAGAGCATGAAGTAGTAGAGTTGAAGAGCAAATCCCGTGTCAGATCCAGGTTCGAGGCGGCAAATGTTGCAACTTTAAAATTATTTATTTATTCTTTTCCTTTCTTCAAACATACCTAAAAGAATCTTTTTTTTTTTCTGCTTTAGTCTTTTATATTCCACTCTTCTTGAAAGCAAAAAAGATATTCTTTTAGTTTTTTTCTTAGATATTAGTGAAGTGTCCCGTACTCTTTGAAAACTGATATTTACACATAATTTTATAACATTTTGATATTTCTATATAAAAATTAGTTGCTATAAATTACGATAAATCGCCGGCGGTTTTTATAATTTTTACTATACACCTATTCCGAGAAAGTCAAAAATTTTACCCGCGTAGAGTTGAATAAAGGGACAGCTAAATATTTTAGGAGTTGAGCTAATTAAATTTTGTAATTATATATAAAAACCATGTGGTTTATTTCTAAGAATCAAGTTTACAAGAACCGTCCCTATCATTGCTATCAAAATCTAAGAAAATTATGGATGTGTTGTCCTTTGTACGCTGCATTCTGGCCTCTGTCAACAAAATATTAGCAATCTTTTCTGCAGAATTCTCTCCAATCGTTCTCTCTTTCGTCTGTGAGAGGTCAAGATACATAGATTTTGTTAGGACAATTCCAAGTACATCTATAAAGTATGTTTGAGATTGAATTATTTATCTTAGTTTAACACTACTTCGGACTACTTAATCATTTGACGATGGACTATTAGTCTCTTAATGTGAGACTATTGATAGCTTAAAATGGGGGGCTATTAATCCTACATTCATAATGAGATTATACAATCCTTCATAAATAGCCTTAGAAATGACAAAAAATAGTCCATAGGACTATTTAAAGAAACTATTAATCCCCGTTATAGAATAAAATAGCTCGAAATAGTATTAAATTAAGACAAATAGTCAAATTCTAAACATGTTTCATGGGGACAAGTGAAATGATAAGTACCTCATGGACAAGCTGAAATGCCTTCCTGAAGTTGACAACGTCCCAAAAGCCATCACTGCATCCGAAAGCCACCACCACCATGTTAAACCAAGGAAAAGGAAAATGAGCATATACATCAATGGGTTTTCAATGAGATATAGGGTAGAGCAGCAGTAGAATTGCATAAAATAGGTCCTACAGAGGCAAATAAAATTTACTCCCGTACTCCAGTGTTAAAACTTTGGTAAATCTACGTAGTGTTAACACCATCCCCATGGATGTTTTCTAAACTGCATAGCAGTAACATCTTCCATAAACTAATAATGCTTTGTCTTGCATTTTTCAGAAAGGAGTGTGCAATTCTAGTACCCTTGTATTTGCATAAACTAACATCTCTGAGTTCCAGGAAACTCTCAATGAAATTAGGGCGCCTTTATCAAATAACTAAGACACGTTTTGGCAACAATATGATAAAATCTAAAACACAACTTACCACAATGTTAATTTTCGAATAGTGGTCAATTAATTGGAAAATCAGCCACATGAGCCCAAGTCATAAGCAAGAGGTATGAAGACATGATGCTACATGAGCAGCATTATGCTTTGCAAATAATAAGAAAAATGATGGGAAGATAAATCACCTAGCTAATAGTGCAAACGCCCTGCTTGCTTGGTGTATGTACACAACCTGACTTATATAAGGTTCTGAACTAAAGCGAGCATCTTGCCGCTTAAGAAACTTGTCTCCTATCATCCGAGCAAGGTTTAAACCTGAAAGAACACCCAAAAACAGGTTGGTTACTCATTGGAATTGAACTAAAGAAATAATAAATCAGACAAAGCAAAAATGTAATCACCACATAGTCGGGTTTCCCCATCTTTCAGTGGTTTGCCTGTCGCTTGGATGCGTTGTCTTTCAGAATAGCTGGTTATTCTGTGGTCTTCTGTAAGCTTAATCTGCATTTCGTCAATACTGACAGAAAACAAATAGGGTTGTGACAAGTCTGTAGACATATTCTTAGCTCCCAACAATAATTTCAAATTTCAAGACAAACATCGATACCAATTTCATAATAATAGCTGTTACACTCACATCAAAGCAGTGGATTGCTCATCAACTGCTGTTTATGATTAAATAATGCACAATTTACATTGTTGTTGTCAGATATTTATTTTTAGCTTCTTTCTAAAAAAGGAGAAACCCGTAGCCATAATGGTTGTGCAACACAACCAATACCATTCTATTGTTCAGGTGCACACAATATCTCACACACCATTGGATAAGTCCATAGATAACTATATTTAGGTGCCCCCAAAAGGATCATTGCTTCCACGGAGTTCCAGAACCTTGATATATATTTTTTTTAGGCTGCTACACAATTTTTTTGCCAACAATTAACCTAAATATCAGTTATTTAATAATTTACATTTTTTATTCTCCACTGCAGTTGCCCCCTAACTAGACTGGGTCAGAAGATTGAAAAATAAAAGTGATTACTTTAATGACAAGATGGGAGCATAAAGTAGTTTGGAGATGTACTTAAAATTTTTGGAAAAAGATTTTTACTAAAGAGATTCCATCACTAGGGGCACAAATGTACAAGTGCACAACCCATAAACAAGGCACAGGGGCAACAGAAAGGACACTTATTAATTAGCAAAAAAAGAAAAAAAGAAACAGAAAGGACACTTATTGAGAAAAGCCACAAAGCCATGTACAAAGGCCAACACAACCTTAGGACTCAAAATGGAAGAAGCATATTGTACCTCTCCAAGATAATAGTTACAGGCATATTCTGTATGAACCTCACACATTACGACTAGTTCAATATTTCTAAGGAAGCCAGAAAGAGAAAAATATGTGTAGCACAGTCATTGTCTAAAGATCAAAATATACATATAAAAGATATAAAGAATTTCAAGTAGCTATATTTCTTCATGAACTCCCACAAAGATGGTAGCATAATGTAAGAAATAGCACGGTGTGCATGTCCAGATTCTGAAAAAAAACTTTGAAATTTAACAAGGAATGTTAAAATGAAAATTCGGCCACATACTTAACAACGCAAGCAGAGTCTCCGACATTCGCACATTGCGCAAAGAAATTTTTGTGACTGTCGGTCCAAACCAGAAGCAATGTTGCTGTACAACCCTGAAATTTTGATAATTATATGACAAAATTTCGATACACCACAAGTAAAATTGAAAATAAAGGACATAATGCTTTCAGTTGTTCTAGAGGGGAATATCAATCCAACAAAATTACAATAAGAATCTAATTGTCAAAATTGCCCAAAACCAACCATCTAGGTTTGATAAATTTGATTGAAAAAACTGCCCAAGACTGCCGAAACCAAACTATGACCACCCTTAAAGAACAATTTACTAACCAAGAAATAACATACATTTTTGGTAATAAACATAAATGCAAAGGAGAATGAACAAGTTAATTAGCAAACAAATTAAAGCAATGAGAGGCACTGACTAGTCCAATCACACTTCAAGAAGAAACATGTAGAAGTAAAACACAACTAGAACAATAAAAGCCAGATTGAAGAAAACCTCATAGTAGTGGTTCATGTATGCTTCTGTTTGAGAAAATGCTTCTCGAAGGACATCTGAAGCATTACATTGTGATAAAACCCTCTCTCTTCTGAATGAATCCCCCAAGATACCAGCAACTATCTCAGGCAATAACCTGAACAGAAAAATGTTTGAAATTGAGTATTAATAACATATGAGAAGACACTAAAAGTGTTCATTGTGACCTTAGTTAATTGACATACATGACTGAAAATATATGGGAATCTGAAATGGTATCGTCTACAAGGCCAGAACTCAGACGGATGTTTCAGATATTTACCAAAAGAAGAAGGATGCTTCAGATACAAAGATCAACCCTTTCAATTCTTAATATGCAGCGAATCTTGTATTATGAGGAATAAACTAATTTAAAAGAGGATTGGTTTTCCCTAACTTGGTCAGGCAAAATTGAGGCTTTAATCAGATGTTCAATTCCCAAAGTTACGTTTGCCCACCCCACACGTCAAAAAATATATTTATTCATGCCCAAACGAAGCATGCATTTGAAATCTCATTACCATTATCCTTAAATGTGAATTGGAAATATAGACTGCCATATAATATAAATCTATAGTTTGTAATCACTTCTTTTTGGTAGTACAAGAGGTAAGTTAGCCAAAAAACAGAAATGAACACTAACTTGCTAGCAGATATGGCAGCTGCTGCTCCGCCATGTCCATCGCATATGCCAAACATTCCAAACTAAAATGTCAGCAATTAAACAAATTAGTGGCTCAGAAAACAGAATACAAACTTAAGAAGAAAACTTTCAAAGATTACTAAACCTGCTCAGCACCATGAAGAGTCCACTGGTAATAGCAGACATCTTCCATAGGCAGCTTCTTTCCTCCTCGATGCATAGACATTGGATCTGAAGCAACACCAACTCCAAATGGAAATTGCATAGTTTGAGATGTAATCTGAACCTGCAACAACAATAAGGATAATTAAATATATTGTGGCAGACAACAAATTAAGTTTTAGGTTACATTGTAAGAAACAATAGAGAGCATAAACATATTTTTGTTTTCTCTTTTAGTCCTGTTTCTCAAAAGGGAGAAAGATAAAGAGGGGAGGATACTAATATAGGAACCTTAAACTGAAAAACTCCTTTAAACACCATGTTAACACTGCTACCACTATACCTAATCATTTTACTGAGCAAGTACGATCACGATAACTAAATGGTGACAGATAAAGAAGCAATTGGATATTAGTAATTTGACAAACTATTCAAAGTGAGTATTGAAGAGCTAAATATGTAATTCTGGTATACGAGAGCAACCGACATTGGACAAGTTTTCCTTAACACAAATTGAACATACAGATTATAAATTCTGTTCATCTATTTTAAGCAAGGTAAAGAAGCAAAGCATAGAAGATTAAAAGTTAATCATTACATGTAATAAAATAGGTTAAAAAGAAGAAGCTCAAAACATACTATAAGCAAGATTAATTCTGCTTCCGTCCAATTTATAACACTAAATTTTCTTTTTGCAAGTTAACCTTTTAACCTATTCTCAAACGTACTTAACATGAAAAAATAATGGGTCCCCTGATTAGTTTTTCAAGAGATATAACCAGTGTTCTAAAAATCCCCGTCTAGGTCCGCTTAGGCCCCGCCTAGGCACTAGGCCCCCCTTGGCGCCCCGCCTAGGCCCTAGGCCCTAGGCCCCCCCTTGGCGCCTCATCTAGGCGCTAGGCCCCCTGGCGCCTCACTTAGGTCCAAGGCGACAAAAAAATCCCTCCAGAAAATTAGGTCGTGCCTAGTTGGGGTCTAGGCGGAGAGGTTTTTTTTATTTTAATAACTACCCAAACCAAATCTTGATATATTTATTTTTCTAATGATTTACCATATTCATAATACAGGTTGTAGCATATCAAATCACAACAAGAAGTGAACAATATCAAGTCAAAATGGATAATTTTATCAATGTTCGAAAAAGCTAAAAGCGGTACGAGGCGTTTTTCTCCAGGCGAGGCGTAAGCTTCGAGGCGGAGCGAGGCGTTAGCCTCGATTTAAAAACAAAAAAGTCTCCAAAAAATTATAAGACCAACAACATTAACATGATGACCAAGATCAAGACCAATTAAATTTATTTTGGCGTCATTAGCAATTCATGTACACAAACACAAACAAAAATTAATGAAAAAACAGTCAAACACTTGCAGGCAAGCAATTTTTTGAATCAGATCTTTATATTTTCCATCTTTGGCAAGATCTTTCGTCTCATCAAATCATATTTCAGTAAGAGATATCATATAACACCCGTTCTTCTACATGCCCCAAGTCAAGCCCCAGTACATCACGAATCATTAAGAGTATGAAAATGTATTTTAAAAAAAAGGAAATACAGCAGGCCGTGCCAAACCCCAAAATGTTACTTTAAAATTCAAATTTCACAACTCCAGAAAATTCCTATGCTTAATATAATTTCAAAGCACATCAAGTTAATGCCAATATTTGAGTACTTTGTACATCCTAGGTATACCTTTAATAATTTTCTGAAGAGTACTCCAAACAAGAAATTAATAGGTATGATTCCATCTCAAGACAAATTAACTTGCTCACAAGACAGTACACAAGAAGTAAATAAATAAAAAATCAAGAACGAGAAAAAAAAATTAACCAGCTAAAAACAGAATACAAACTTAACCAGCTGATAACAGAGGACTACATTGTTCGAAAAAAAAGAAAAAAGAGGACTACACTGTAACATAAGAAGACTACACTATAACAAAGGACTACACTGTCACTTAGCAAACAGAAAAAAAGAAGAAGCTTAAAACAGAGAGGAAGAACGACAGAAAAAGAAGAAGAAGAAGAAGAAAAGAAGAAGTCGGTCGAAGAAGAAGTCGCCAAGTCAGTCGACAGAGGAAGAAAGAAAGAAGAAGAAGAAGAAGATACCTGAAGAAGGCTGAGCCGTCGCAGAAGAAGTCGACCTTGAAGCAGTCGGTCGAAGCCAATGAAGTCGTCGAAGCCAAATCGGTAAGTGAAGTCAGATATTTAGGGTTTTTTAAGCCAAATCGAGGCGCAGGCCTTGCGACGCCTTGAGGCGCACCGCCACGAGGCATAAGCCTCAACCGAAAAAGGCGTAAGTTTTTGGAGTTCCAGAATAGGCGCACGCCTCACCTTAGCATTCTTCCGCCTTGCTACAAGGCGCGCCTCGAGGCGCACGCCTCGAGCGCTATTTCGAACATTGAATTTTATTATAGCAGTAATTTTTTGAATTTGTACCAACTTCAAATTATATAAATGATGATACATTTGTAATATTTAGTTTAATTCAATATAATTCTTAAATTTATGTTTAGTTTCTTAAGTTTTAATATTGAATTAAATTCTTGAAATTTTAAATTTTATTATTTAATAGCAATCTTGTTTATGAATAAAACTAATACGTTAAAAATATGTTTGAACTTTGAACAATTGCATGTTTGTGTTTGAACTTTGACATTAACAATATATATATGTTTTTGAAGTTTAAACAAAGACATTTATTATCTTTATTATAGATTGTTTTGTTTTATATTATTGTTTTGTTTGGATAAATGTAAGATAAAATATTAAAATTGGCTTACAATAAAAAATTCCGCCTAAACCCCACCCAACCCAGGCCCCGCCTAGGCCCCCTGGCCGCCCGTCTCCCGCCTAGAGCTTTTTAGAACATTGAATATACCTAAGATATTCATATTTTATTGATTGCGCGTATCCTAATACAAACACTCCACTCCAATCCAAGTTAAATTTAAATATATAGTTTTAAGTATAGTAAGGGTAAGTTGGAAACTTGAAAAAAAAAAACTTGAAATGTCATTCTATTAAACTTAGTGTCGCTCAAAATTTTCTTATATAATGGGACTGTGGGAGTAATTACAAAGTTGAAATTTTAAATTTGATAAACAATTCAACAAAGCTACACAAATAAACAAAAAAAAAAGTCTTATTATTCATAGATCATCATCCTATGAGAAGGTAGTCTTGTTACTAATACACATGTAGATCAAACATCCACAAAACAATATAAATTTGCACTCCTGGCTTCTAAGTCAAAATTAATAGAATAGTCTCCCATAAGGGGCATACCATATACCGATAAAGCTTAGCAAGAAGCTACAAAGTCATTCACACTGCAAGGAATTCATACTCTTGGAAAGCTAACACAACAAAACTGACCACAGACTTAGCCCCTTTGCTCAAATTTATTACAAATCACGACCTTTACACTAAAACATCAGTGGCATGAAAACAAAGTAGGAAAGAGACTTACAGATATCTTTGAAGTTGTTCCAAGAGTTATAATATCTCCACTTGCAAGCTCAGTTGGGTCACCCCAGTGTCTACTCCCAGAACGAGAAAGGTGAATTGCTTCAGAATTCAAGAGTGTTCCATTTAAACTCCCCATGTCAACCAACTCCCATTTCAACTTCTGGAGCCGTATGCAATCCAAAAATTAAAAAAGAATCACTTTACCAGACAAAGTTCACTAGAATGCATATCAAGTAGTATAGCTTTCAAGAATTTTACGTTTAAATTCCAGTTTATCAGTGCATGCTTTCCTGAAACCTCATTATCGTTCAATAACAAAGCACTTGGTGAAACTCTTCCAAGAGTAAGTGGAAGCTCAGATGTATTTGTTGATTGTATGGAATAACGAAGCCCACGAGAAGGACCAGAGATAACCTCCAGCATTAGAATGCTTCCTGCACTTCTAACAGAAAGATATGACGACATGTTCTACCTACTCCACCAAATAGAAAGACACAGAGAACAGTGACATACCATTTGGGAAATCTGTTAAAAGTATTTTCTTCTGTTTCCTTTGTAATGCAATTAATCATACTAATACAAAATCCATTTGATAATAAACCAAACAATATATTTTTTTTTTACAAGTGAGAGATGGAGAAATTACTTTGATCTGCATTATATTTTGGAACAAACTCTCTAGGTCTATCCTCTTCTGAACCAAATCTCGAGTCATAACATAAATCTTCCTTTCTTCCTAGATTCTGTTTTTCAGCAGTGTGGCTCGTCACCAAAGGACGCTTAAGCGTCTGACCAACCAAAGTCTCGTCTGATATATTCAGAACAAAGCTATCACCTGGAAGAAGTGAAGTGAAGGATATACTTTGATTTTAATAAAAAAGAATAATTAAATAAATAATATCCTATATACAAGAAGAATTAGCTAAGAAACATAGCAGAATAAAGTTGTATACTATGGACCAACTGGGGAGTTGTAGGTGGAAGCCTGTGTTTATAAGCAAGTCCATGGGTCCGTGTTGAGTTAAAATGTCCTTCAGTTTGTTGAGATGCCCCCTCTAAGCCATAACTCCTAGCAAACTCAGAGCTATGGTTCTGAACCAAATCTGAATCTTCTGATACAAGAGGCCTTTCTATGTCCTCAACCTAAAATTATATAATCAGAATGTGTTATCAGTGATAAGTCTGTGCCAACAGACAAAAAGAATAATTTGATATGATCCATGAATAGCCTTACAGTAAGGCCTATGGTAACTGCAAAAGGTATCCATAGAAACCATAAAAATGATAATCATCATGCATTCAGTACAGCCACAGGGTGATACATACTTTATGAAAAGAACAAAACAATGGCATATCACATTGGATTTGTAGAATACAAATACATAATTATTGAGAAATTTTTACTTCATAAATACCACTGCACAAAGAAATTTCTCTTCAGCTTGAACTGAAAGAGAGAGAGTCACACGTTGTACACACTGAAATTGCATTTTAAAGCGAGCAAAGTTTCTCCTAAGTAGTTTTCCACCTATGTAAAGTAACCAACCCAGGAAATAGTATTTTCACTTTCAAAATGATATCTAAAACAAGTCAGTTCAAATTATAGAGAGGGAAATATGTAGGGAAAAGATTTGTGGGCTATAGGAGAAGGAGAATACCGTTCTACTATTATTTCCCTTCTCCTTCTCTGCTCTAACAGACGAGGGAAACAACTGTTCACCAGTCTTTAGTCATCAACGTTTTACCTCTCCACCAAACACTGGGTAAGAGTCCAAAAAAAGAGAGACAAAACTTGAGATAGTCAAGAAATTGATTCCCCACTTTCACATATTATCTTTGCATCTGACTGAAGAGTTTAATGTATGCCAAAAATGGTTTTAAGTAAAGCTCTAATTTTTTACATGAATATGATGTACAAGGTGATCAACTTAGGAAATTGTCACACATTAAAGTTCATTGCAGCAATGATCCCAAAAACATATTCTATTAAAATGAGCTGGTAATTACTCGGTTGATATTAATTTTAATTTTAATTCTTATTAATTTTGAAACTTCTTACCAATGCCAGCAAATAACTAACACTCAGCTGAATAAAAAAACAAGTAACAGTCAATAAAAGATGGATAGTAATTAAGCCCAAAATTCGATCACCTAACTCACACCATTAACTTTAGAAAAAATTACCAATATTGAACATTAATTACACCCAAATTAGAAAGCAAACAGCCTAACATTTCCAAAAACAGAACATGAAAGTATATGCTTTTATATATATATTTCTTCATACTTGATCAGTAGTGGGCACAAAACCAAAAACCCTAAATTAAAAATAAAATAATAGATGCAAATATATATGTAGAGGGGATAACCTTGATCGTGCGGGAGGTGCGGGTTAAGCGAGGGACGAAGCGCCATGGCTTGCAGGCGAAAATGATGAGAAGAAAAATGAGAAGCAGCATAAGGAGGAAGAGAAGAGCGGCACCTGCTGCTATTACAATGTCGGTGCTGCTTGTGGTCAACTCTACCATCGGAATCGCCATCTCCATCGGTGGCCAGTCCCCGCGTGAGTTGAGATTATATGAGAGAGAAAATTATCAACCACAACAAACAAACACTTGTCACCCTCGGTTTTGTGCTTTGAAATGGTCGCATTTATTTCTCCTATTTTTTTAAGACATTGTTTGTTTCACATGAAATGAATATATCTATCTATCTAATAAAATATAAATAATTTTAAATTTTCCGTTCACTCAATAAATTATCTAGGTTATCTAAAGTTTGGGATATATTTCACCGTCCATACAAAGATTTCGATGACGGATTACATCTCTAATTATATATATATGGAGGAAATCTATCTAATAAAATACAAATAATTTTAAATTTTTCGCTTACTCAATAAATTATCTGAGTCATCCAAAATTTGGGATAAATCCCACCATCTATACATACAGTGCCAAAAACACGGGACACATCTAGTTCATATATATATATATATATATATATATATATAAGGAGGAAAAAGTAGGATGATTCACAAAATCATAATCAGTATTATTTGTTGCAAAAAATTTTTGTGGTATCGAAATTAACTGTAGAGAGAGACAGTAGTAGAGTTATTGATTTTAATAATTTTATTAGTAATGATTAAAATATATTAATAGATAGTTAATGATATTAAGATCAGTTGTACCTAAAATTAGAATCATTAAAAATAATTTTACAGTTAAAATAATTTTCATCCATTAAAATTTGATAAAATTTACACGTTCATCAAATGGTAAAAAACATCTGATTTCTTTTATTTTTGGAATAATTATATTATTTCATATTATAAATTAATTGACCATTGTTGATTTTAATTAATCTATCCAAAAATATAACGTATTGAATAGAATCCAAAGGAGAGTATATAATAGAAGGAGTCGAGCCCTATTTTCAATTAATCTCAGTGATTGAAGGAAAATCATGGTGGCTAACTTAAAAGGCCGCTTATGACTGAACCAACAACTCAATGAAATATGGGCTGCAAAAATTAGGTCCAGTGTACTCCAAAACTGGGCTAAAAAGTGTACTAGTGATGGTTCAGACTTCAGAAGCAGTATCTAGTAGTTGTATGGTTTTCACATTAATGTAAATGAATCCTAAATTTAGAGAAATAATATTTTTACATAAAATTTCACAAATCAATATATATATATATATATATATATATATATATAGCTCCGCTTTCTTCAAAAAAGCTGGAGGAATTAACTAAAAAAGCAACCAATTATATAGTGTCGGTTTTTTCTGTCCATTATCGTAGTGAGGCATGTATAGACTAGGGTGGGCTTTAGCCCGGGTGAAGTTTTTGAAAAATATTTAGTACTTATATATCTTCAATAGCCCAGTCCAATATTGTTTTCCTATTTTCTTGTGATCCATTAAAAGCAATGAGGAGATACGCAGTATTGATAATATGCTGAAACTCGGCTTTTCCGTGTTTAGTCTCAGCTAGACCTGGCAATATAGTTGGTTAACTGCCGGGTCAATCCATATTAACTGGAACCATATGAGTTGGTTAACTGTTTTTATTTATTTGGGTTGGTTAAAGTTTGGAACCATATTTTTTTAAAAAAATATAGTTCCAACCCGGTTAACCATTTTTCGACCCATATTTTATTCCAAATTCAAATCAAAAGTTTTTCCACTCATATTTACCTACTAACTTAGTCCCGTGTCTCCGGCACTGTATGGACGGTGAAATTTATCTCAAACTTTAAACGGCCCAGATGATTTATTGAATGAGCGGAAAATTCAAAATTATTTGTATTTTATTAGATAGATTCAAGAAGCTCAACCATGCACCCCACCCCGACTCGACCCCACCCCACCAAAAAAATATATTATGTGATTATGTATACACCCCTTACCACCCGCCCCCCGCCCCCCACCCCCACCCCCACCCTCACCTCACCCTCACCCTCACCCCCCCACCCCCACCCATACCCACCCCCACCCCCACGCACACCCACACCCACAAAAAAATATATTATGTGATTATGTATACACCCCACCCCTACCCCACTAACCCACCCACCCCTACCCACCCCTAACCAGAAGAAGACCGAATTTTATGAAATAAAAGTATTCAATTTTTCTATTCAGTAAATGGTTAAATTGATAAAAGTTAAAGTTAAGGGTGATATATGAATTTTTTTTCAAAAAACGCAAGTGGGGGTATAAAGTATTCATTATTGTTTGGGGAATATTCGTTTGGTCGTGGAATATTCTTTCGCTTTGGGAATATTTAAATGCGACCAGCAGCCTATTTGTGGGCCCCATAATGTAATAACCGCTCGGATGAAGAAAACGACAAAATTAAGTTTTTATAAATAACGACGTAATCGTCGTTACAATTAACACATCGTTTGAATACCCGGTTGGTAAAATAAAGTAATACGCGTTGTTGCACGAGAGCACACCAGGTATTACAAAGATTTTTGAATTATTGATTCTTACGTAAGAAGGCACTACTCAATAATTGTTACAAGTAATTATCGCTCAATATTTTATTTTATTGATTCAATAATTGATGCGTTGATATTTTATATTATTGTTGTTCAATAATTGTCATCGCACTGAGATCTCCATTATCGGATCAATAATTCATATTATTTGAATAATATTATTAGATAACATTATTGGCAATGTCTAGAAAGTTCATCGAGGAGAGGTTTGGTCACCTAATTGCGGCGCCAAGAAGGAGAAATTCTTATTGGAAAGCCCCCTCTTTCCTGGGAACTGCCTGGTTGTCATTATTGTGATTCTATAATATTATTTATGAATAATTAATTATTGATTTATATGACAATGAAATATTTATTTGATGTGGATATAAATGATGGATTTATTTATGTGGTTATAAATGAAGGAATTAATGTTGAGGTATTTTATCAGTATTTTGTTCGGATTGGAGGTATTAAAAGATCAAATCAATGTTCTTATGACTTATTATGTGAGTTATAATTTTAATCAACCGTTGGATCGTTGTAATTTTTGGATATGTTATACATACATAAGTTGAGTATATGTCCACAAATTTTGAACCGTTAAAAATGAACGAATGATTTGTTATGAATTTTAAGAGGTGACTGATTCGGAAATTAGGTTTATAATTGATTTTGGTGAAAAATTCTAGAATTGAGTGGGCCCCACTTGTGGTTGGTGAAGAAATGTGCTGAATTTTATTTCAAATGTGGTGGGTGGGAATAGTAGCAGTGTAAAAGCCATCAGTTGCGAGTTAAGTCCGCTTCAAGCGTCTTAACATTTTCCTATAAATAGAGGGCTAAGTTAGAATTGAAAATCACACCGTAAACAAGTTTTTCTCTTTCTCTCTATATTATCGAGCGTATTCTTGTGAGTATTTTGAGTATACTTTGAGTATTGTTAGGCGATTGCAAGTTCCCTTTAGCACTATATCCGGTGTTTCAATTAGAAATCTTTGTCTTTCGAGGTAAGGGATGTTATTTTCTTCTCGAGGATGATATTATTTCTTCAATATCATTATCTTTGAAATATTGGTTGGAATTTTTTATCAAATTTGGAACTTTTTCATGTTGGGGTTCTTATTCATGAGTTACTATTCATGAGTTACTATTCACGAGTTACTATTCACGAGTACTATTCATGAAGCGTGAAGATGTTTTTTGTGGAATTTCTATCTTTTGGTGTCTGAGTTCTTATTCACGTATCGGACTATTCACGAATCACGCAAGACTATTCATAGAAAAATGAAAATTTTTCTTTTCGCCTAAAATATCTATTACGGATAATTGGCTTTGATTGTATCCATGTTTTGATCATTCTTGAATTTTACACCACTATGATTATTTTTTGAGGTATTTTTGGACGTGGATAAAACCAATGCAAAGATGAATGATTTTCGAAGAATATCTTTTGGCCAGAGTAGTGCAAAGATGAGCAGTGTTTAAATGAACATGATTAACTGATGAATATCTTTTAGCCAAGAGTGCAAAGATGAATTATTGATAAATATCTTTTGCTCGTAATGCAAAGATGACTGTTGTTGAATATCTTTAAATTTAAGAGTGCAAAGATGAATTATTGATGAATATCTTTTGCTCGTAATGCAGTGCAAAGATGAATTATTGATGAATATCTTTGGCTTGTAATGCAAAGATGACCCGTTGTTGAATATCTTTAGCCTGTAGTGCAAAGATGAATTATTGATGAATATCTTTGGCTTGTAATGCAAAGATGACCCGTTGTTGAATATCTTTAGCCTGTAGTGTAAAGATGAACTGTTGATGAATTTCTTTGGCCGTGGTGCAAAGATGAATTTATTAGTATGATTATGAACAGGAACTGTGATTTGGTATAACCATGATCTTTGATGTTTCAGGTAAAGACAAGTGATGAAAATTATCTTTGTCTTGGATGAGGAAAGGAATTTAGAACTATAATTACGATTATGAGTTATACACGTGATTGTGGATGATGGAATTGTTGATTGATGTTCTGAGGATAAAACATTGTTGGTGGATTTTTAACATGGAGAAGACAATAGACTTTTATAGTCTATTTGACTCTTCTAATGGATTCGCTTCATTCCATCCGCAACTATGGTTGAAAAGTTTTATCATCTACCATATGTTCTAAATCTCGATTCATTTCTTGATGAAGACTATTGATAATTTATTTATCTTTAGTCATAATATTCTTTATCGAGCTAGTTGTGCTCACCCTTTTGTTTCACAATTCCTTTCGTGTAATAAAAGTGTATTTGGGTCGAGCGGGGATAGCGAGGAATAGAGTGGTGGTCTATAGATGTTGAGGGTGAGGTGAATTTAACTTGGAAGGTGTTTTGTCACTATCATACAAGATGTCTAATGACATACAACCTCGTGTTATCATAAGACATGGTTGTTTCATCCACTTGCTCGAGTATATTTACAAGCACTACCTATATAATCTTGGTGTTTGTTTGAAGTATAATTCTCAATTTGAGACAAAGTGGAGATAATGATAAATCAAGAGAAGACTCGCCATTGGGAAGAATATGATAGTAATCTTCTCGCTTTTTCTTTGGGGTCTATTAGGTCAACCAAGGATAATTACGTGGCCATATGATATCTACCATAACCTAAAAGCATGGCCTCCCATGTATGCGAAGGTTTCTTGAGCACTTCCCAAAGATTCTAATTTCTAAAGCAGGTTTTTGACCGTACCTTTATGTAAGGTGTCATGGTGACGTGTTATCCAAGTTGGTGTCCGAGTTACATTTGGTATATATTGGTATCAAAACTCACAAAATATGTGGTTGTTGTATTTTGCACGACAATTGTTGTAATAAAGTTGTAGTTGTTTTTGCACATGTATTTGGCGACTCAGAATGGGTTGGATGGAATGGACCTATTTTGGGGTCGTTACATTTGGTATCGAGCTTAGGATATGATCTCCTGGCGGAGATCGGGAATAGAACTAGGAGGGAGAGATGAGTAAATCCTTCACTAGTGTGTCCTACCTAAGCTTATTTGTTGGTCATCATAATATCGAGATATTATGTGATATGTTAATTTGCTTTCAATTAACCTTTGTTTTGAAGTCGTATTCTAGAATGATATCCAAAATACGAGGAGATGGGCAATGGAGAAATCATGATGACATGGGGAGATAGAATCGAAATGAAAACAAGGTATTCTCAACTCTTTGAAATACAGTACGTAAATTTTGGGACGAAATTTCATAAGGAGGGAGATCAGAAGACCCGAATTTTATGAAATAAAAGTATTCAATTTTTCTATTCAAGAAATGGTTAAATTGATAAAAGTTAAAGTTAAGGGTGATATATGAATTTTTTTTTTTCAAAATACGCAAGGGGTATAAAGTATTCATTATTGTTTGGGAATATTCGTTTGGTCGTGGAATATTCTTTTCCGTTGTGGAATATTAAATGACGACTGCAAGTAGCCTATTTGTGGGCCCCATAATGTAATAAGCGCCGGATGAAGAAAACGACAAAATTAAGTTTTTATAAATAACGGACGTAATCGTTAATTAACACCGTTGGAATACCGGTTGGTAAAATAAAGTAATACGCGTTGTTGCACGAAGAAAGCACGGTATTACACAAGATTTTTGAATTATTGATTCTTACGTAAAGAAGGCACTACTCAATAATTGTTACGATAATTTCTCGCTCAATATTTTATTTTATTGATTCAATAATTGATGCGTTGATATTTTATATTATTGTTGTTCAATAATTGTCAACGCACAAAGATTCCATTATCGGATCAATAATTCATATTATTTGAATAATATTATTAGATAACATTATTGGCAATGTCTAGAAAGTTTCATCAAGGAGAGGTTTGGTCACCCAATTGCGGCGCCAAGAAGGAGAAATTCTTATTGGAAAGCCCCCTTTCCTCGAACCGGCTGCTGGTCATTATTATTGTGATTCTATAATATTATTTATGAATAATTAATTATTGATTTATATGACAATGAAATATTTATTTGATGTGGATATAAATGATGGATTTATTTATGTGGTTATAAATGAAGGAATTAATGTTGAGGTATTTTATCAGTATTTTGTCGGATTGGAGGTATTAAAAGATCAAATCAATGTTCTTACAGCTTATTATGTGAGTTATAATTTTTAATCTGACCGTTGGATCGTTGTAATTTTTGGATATGTTATACATACATAAGTTGAGTATATGTCCACAAATTTTGAACCGTTAAAAATCAACGAATGATTTGTTATGAATTTTAAGAGGTGACTGATTCGGAAATTAGGTTTATAATTGATTTTGGTGGAAAATTCTAGAATTGAGTGGGCCCCACTTGTGGTTGGTGAAGAAATGTGCTGAATTTTATTTCAAATGTGGTGGGTGGGAATAGTAAGAGTAAAGCCATCAAAGTTAAAAAGTTAAGTCCGCTTTGCGCATCTTTAACATTTTCCTATAAATAGAGGGCTAAGTTAGAATTGAAAATCACACCGTAAACAAGTTTTCTCTCTTCTCTCTCTATATTATCGAGCGTATTCTTGTGAGTATTTTGAGTATACTTTGAGTATTGTTAGGCGGTGCAAGTTCCTTCAAAGACTATATATCAGGTGTTTCAACTAGAAAGTTCTTTTCGAGGTAAGGGATGTTATTTTTTTCTCGATGATATTATTTCTTCAATATCATTATCTTTCAAATATTGGTTGGAATTTTTTATCAAATTTGGAACTTTTTTCATGTCGGGGTTATTTATTCATGAGTTCTTATTCACGAGTTACTATTCATGAGTTACTATTCACGAGTTACTATTATTCACGAGTACTATTATTCATAAGCGTGAAGATGTTTTTTTTGGAATTTCTATCTTTTGGTGTCTGAGTTACTTATTCACGTATCAAGACTATTCACGAATCTACTAAGACTATTCAACGAAAAATGAAAATTTTTCTTTTCGTCTAAAATATCTATTCCGGATCTCGGCTTTGATTGTATCCATGTTTTGATCATTCTTGAATTTTACACCACTATGATTATTTTTGAGGTATTTTTGGACGTGGATAAAACCAATGCAAAGATGAATGATTTCGAAGAATATCTTTGGCCCAGTAGCAAAAGATGAACAGTGTTTAAAATGAACATGATTAATCGATGAATATCTTTAGCCAAGAGTGCAAAGATGAATTATTGATAAATATCTTTTGCTCAGAATGCAAAGATGACTGTTGTTGAATATCTTTTAGCCAGAAGGCAAAGATGAATTATTGATGAATATCTTTTTGCTTCGTAATGCAAAGATGACTGTTGTTGAATATCTTTACCAGTGCAAAAGATGAATTATTGATGAATATCTTTGGCTTGTAATGCAAAGATGACCCGTTGTTGAATATCTTTAGCTTTCAGTAGTGCAAAGATGAATTATTGATGAATATCTTTGGCTTCAGAATGCAAAGATGACCGTTGTTGAATATCTTTGCTTTTGTAGTGTAAAGATGAGCTGTTGATGAATTTCTTTTGGCCGTAGTGCAAAGATGAATTTATTAGTATGATTATGAACGAGAAACGTGATTTGGTATAACCATGATCTTTGATGTTTCGGTAAAGACAAGTGATGAAAATTATCTTTGTCTTGGATGAGGAAAGGAATTTAGAACTATAATTACGATTATGAGTTATACACGTGATTGTGGGCAGGAATTGTTGATTGATGTTACGAGGATAAAACATTGTTGGTGGATTTTTAACACGGAGAAGACAATAGACTTTATAGTCTATTTGACTCTTCTAATGGATCGCTTCATTTCACGCAACTATGGTTGAAAAGTTTTATCATCTACCATATGTTCTAAATCTACGATTCATTTCTTGATGAAGACTATTGATAATTTATTTATCTTTAGTCATAATATTCTTTATCGAGCTAGTAGTGTTGCTCACCCTTTTGTTTCACAATTCCTTCGTGTAATAAAAGTGTATTTGGGTCGAAGCGGGGATAGCGAGGAATAGAGTGGTAGTCTATAGATGTTGAGGGTGAGGTGAATTTAACTTGGAAGGTGTTTTGTCACTATCATACAAGATGTCTAATGACATACAACCTCGTGTTATCATAAGACATGGTTGTGCTTTCATCCCTTGTCGAGTATATTTACAAGCACTACCTATATAATCTTGGTGTTTGTTTGAAGTATAATTCTCAATTTGAGACAAAGTGGAGATAATGATAAATCAAGAGAAGACTCGCCATTGGGAAGAATATGATAGTAATCTTTCGCGTTTTTTCTTTGGGGTCTATTAGGTCAACCAAGGATAATTTCTGTGGCCATATGATATCTACTATAACCTAAAAGCATGGCCTCCCATGTACGAAGGTTTCTCGAAAGACTTCCCAAAGATTCTAATTTCTAAAGCAGGTTTTGATTCAGACCTTTATGTAAGGTGTCATGGTGACGTGTTATCCAAGTTGGTGTCCGAGTTACATTTGGTATATATTGGTATCAAAACTCACAAAATATGTGTTGTTGTATTTTGCACGACAATTGTTGTAATAAAGTTGTAGTTTTTTTTACATCACGATTTGGCACTCAGAATGGGTTGGATGGAATGGACTATTTTGGGGTCAGATTACACCAACCCCTACCCCCGACCCCACTCACCCCATCCCACGCCACCTACCCCACCCCCACCTCCACCTCCTTAAAAATTATATTATGTGATTATGTATACACTCCACCCCCTACCCCACCCCCCCCCCCATCCCACCCCACCCCACCCCACCCACGCATATCCCTACCCACCTCCACCTCCATAAATAAATATATTATGTGATTATGTATACACTCCACCCCACCCCTCACCCCACCCATCCCACCCCACCCACCCCCACCCCGACACCACCCACCCCACCCCACCTCACCCACCCCCACCCACACCCACAAAAAAATATATTATGTGATTATGTATGCACCCCACTCCACCCACCCCACCCACCCACCCACCCACCCCACCTACCCCACCTCACCTCCATAAAAATATATATTATGTGATTATGTATACACCCCCTACCCCACCCACCCCACCCCACCCCCACAAAAAAAATATATTATGTGATTATGTATACACCCCATTCCCACCCCACCACCTACCCCACCCACCCACCCACCTACCCCACCCCACCCCTACCAAAAAAAATATTATGTGATTATGTATACACCCCTTACCCCCACCCCACCCCTACCTCCACCAAAAAAAATAATATTATGTGATTATGTATACACTCCACCCACCCCATCCCACCCCCTATGCCCCACACACTACCCCCACCCACCTCCACCCCCACCACTCCCCAAAAAAATTAATATTAAGCGATTATGTATACACCTCCCACCCCCTACCCCTACCCCTACCCACCCTTTATATTAGTCTCTCTATCTATAGTATATATTAATTTCATTTTTTAAAGATTTTGTTTAAAAGTCGAAACATCTTAAAATGGTTAATATGGTTAATATGGTTTTTAACCATAACCATATGGTTCCAACCCACATTATCCATATTAAAAATGGTTAATATGGTTTTAGTTCTTAAATGGTTGGTTAACCATATTTTGAAAACCAAAACCAACCCATAACCATATTTTGCAGTGTCTAGTCTCAAAGATAAAACTTATGGAGCTCTCTCTGCTTATAAACCCCAAATAACGTCTTTATATCGCTATTGAATTTCACCACCATAATACTCTGATTTGCAAGTCTCCCGCGGCATACCTTGGTCCTTTCTCCAAACTCATCCATCCTCCATCTCTTTCTGATTTCCCCAAATTGCAAGGTTAGGGTTTTATTTTTACCCCCAATTTTTTTTATGTGGCTGCTATCTTCTGTTTGTTTGTTGTTGTTAATGTCATTTGATTGTGGAGACTTTACTAAACTTTTGGGCCTTCTTTTATACACAACCAAACCTTTTACCGGACATTCCTTAATATTTGTAATATGTAATACATTGCTAGATGTTTGGGGCTTTTCTAATATTACTCAATGCAAGCAATGTTTGTTTGTTTATATTTAAAGTGTTCAATCAGGTGGCCAAGATCACTAATTTTAATAACCAACTGGTTGGATGTTCTTGTGGATGTCCAGATGTATATAGGATGTTCAAAAATTTCAGAATTTAGCACTAAGTTTTCTTTAGTATGCTCTGATAGTTATTTATATTTCATTATCCATTGGTATCCCAAAATCCCAACTAATGGAATTCTAATTTACGTAGGCAGGATTAGCTCGTGGAATTCTAATTCACGTAGGCAGTTTTTAGTGCTATGTTTGCCTTTATCTTGTTTAATTTTGATGTTTACTTGTCCATGCATCATTTGTTGCTAATTGTGGCACATTACTAAGATAGGAGTAATTGTTTGATATTATGCTTGTTGTATGCCATGCTTTGACTAATTTATTTAGTTAAAAATTTTCTAGGTTTTGAAATCTAATGATACTATTAGCATTCAGTATGTTATTTTTCACTCATAATATACTAATATGTATTACCTGACATAATGCACATATATCCGTCACTTACTGACCCACAAGTTTCATCTGCAGTTTCAATTTGAATAAGTCATGATAGAAAGTCAAGGAGAGAGAGAGAAAAACTTTGTTTTTTTCTTTAAACCAAAAGAAAGTGCATCAACTAGTTAAGGGCATTCTCCATCTTATGTTGATATCTCAAATCACCAACCACCCCTTTCCAAATCTCGTATAAAACTTAAATAGTGAAGTGCATCAACGAATTCTATTCTACAAAGCATAGAAGGATGCAGCTTAAATAGTGTGTTGTTTTCCTTTTTCCTTACATGTTATGTACCTTTGAACCTTACTATTATGTATGATTTTGAATTTATGATTGATCTTGGTGGGATAATTTTTTGTGTATATAGTTGGTACTTAGTAGCCCAGGAGATGCCAAATTCCTGGCTCCGCCTTTGGTCGCTATAACATAAAAAACGGGCTTTCTATACTATAGCGACGAAAAAAATCATCGTTATTCTTTGATTTGTTCTTAGTTCGCTAGAGAAGGACTATATATATATATATATATATATATATATATATATATATATATATATATATATATATATATATATATATATGGTGTTATAATCTCATTTAATTTGATATATTTTATATGAACATATGTAAAGCCCAATGTTTAGTAAACTATAGCACATTGATGCACATCGACCATCTCGTTTCTGGGCTTTTGTTAGGCCTCTTAAATAGTTCCAGTTTAATATAGGCACATACATCCACATTTTAAAATTTTTGTTGAGTGGGTTAATACTAAATAAAATTAAGGGTTCTTTACATAAGTATACAACAAATAGAATGTAATTACAAAAAAAATGCATCAACCAAATATTTACAAAAAGATTGTACATATTACAAAAATAGTACAATTCACATTAATAAGGAAATCTAAAATCAAGGACAAATAATTGTCATACTTAATAATTCAAATTCAAATATTTGGATCTAACAACAACAACAAATTCAAATTCAAAATAATAATTCAAATTTAAATATTCAAATTTAAATCTTCATGTCCCTCACATACACTTTGAAATAATACACCGTCGCTACACCTCACATACTCGACGCTACACCGTCGCGAATCTCCGTTGTCCAAAACGCCAATAAGAATAAGAAGATTCTCCCTACAAAAAGTTTAAAAATAAATAAATATAACTATTAATGTTCTGAAAAAAAATTTATAACTGTTTTGTTACTCGTAAATAATAAAAATGTTACCTTTGTATGAATGGTTGGCTACCAACTCAATCACATTTAAACAAAATTGGTAACTTAATAAAACGGAATTGGTAACCAAACTTTTATACCAAGGTAACTAAACTTTTATACCAAGATCACCAATTTATCTTCACACCTGCATTATGAATTAGTTACCTTCGTCTGAAAGTTTGGCAACCAACTGTATGAAGGTTTGGCTACCAATTGTATTACATGCAAAATAATTTGGAAACTTAATAAAACAGAATTGGTTACCTTAAAATGAATGTTTGGCTACCAACTGCATTATGAAAAAGCTGCGAGAAGCAGAAGCGATGGTAACGTCGTAAAGCAGAGGATTTCAGAACGTTCTTCCCTTCTCCTTAGTCTCCACACTCATCCCGGTCCTTCATACTACGCCGAGTCCATTGACCGTTTCAAGACTCCATTTCTCCTTTTTTCTCTCTTCTCCATCTTCATATAATTAACAAACACCGTAAGGGTGTTCTGTAAGAAGCGGAGCGCTTTCAAGTAACGGTATTTATCAAGATCACGCAAGAAACAGACTCCTGTCTTTCATCCGTTGTGCTTCATCAATTATGATGTACTTCCAATCAACTTTTGAAAGTTTTGAGCGATCATACATGATAAACTCATAGGCTGTGACAAGTACATTAAATTTCATTGCACAAACCTCCTAATTAGTAGATAAAAGTCGGGGCTTCTTACTTGTGAAAACAATTTTGTTCACTGATCCTTATTACCTACATAGTAAATGTAGGACACTAATGGTAGCCAATTATGAAGCTCACTCTGTTAGATAGCCAAAATTAGCTGTTTGCAGAAACAGGGGAAATAAAACACTCTTGATCATGGATTCATACGTTGAATGAATAAGAAGGATGATGACTAACTGCCGTTGTTATAGATGAGGAGAGAGAAGAAGTCATGGGTATAACTAATCCATAAATTAAGGAATCCTAACTGAATACTAATTCCCTAAATTAAGGAATCATAAATGCATTAAGATTGTAAATAAATATGGAAGTGTATTATTTGTCTAAAAATTTTATGAGGGCACTATTGTTGTAATTATTTTTAAAAATGTAATAGAATATGTAATTCACCCTAAAATTAAAGCCGACACTAGGGTCTCAAATTTTTAATTCAAATAATGTAATATCATAATATTAATTAAGTAGTAGATATCATGTGATTGATTATGAAAAAATTATTATTAAAATATTCAATAACATGACATTTGAGATAAAAAAAAATTGAGACATCTAGCATTACTCTAAAATTAATTCACATCTAATTGATATTTAATCTCGTGGATATGACTCACTTTTATTGATATAGAGGTCTAGGATTCAAATCTTTTTGACATGTTATGAAGAAAGGTTCAACAATAAGTTATCCGGCCCCTTGAAAAAAAAAACTGGCTAATATATATTTTGATTTTCATAGCCCAAGAAATAATTAAATCTAAAGTTTTGAAATTCGTCACTCTACTGTCTCTACCAATTAGGAAGCTGGTTTCTAAACTTTTATCACACATTTTCTATATAAAAAATATCGCAACGACTGAATAATTTGCATCTTATTTTCTTGAAAAATTAAACTTCATAACATGTCTCTGTAAATTGATATTTTTACATGGAGGTGGAACTCACTCACTATTCATGTGAGAGGGATCATGCAAAAATATTAACTTTTATATAAAAATATCAGTTCTCTCTCTTTATTATCATTATATATATTATATATAGGTCATATACATCTCTGCTACGCTAAATTTTATATTCGATTAATATTCTATTTGTCAATTTCTTCCTCAAATTTGTACCAGAAAAAAAAAATACACTTGCATCCCAAATTAAATGGAAAACATAGCATGAAAATGACACAATTTAATTTGCAGATGACCATAATCATGGTAATTGCCAGTTGAGATTATATTCGGTCCGATTACCTAAGCATGCATTATCTGTCTATAAAACTAACCACAGACGTTGATCGATGTTAAGACGCGTTAATTATAATTAAACAGCTTAATTAATTATTTCATCCGTTCTTAAAAGATTGTCGTTTTAGAAAAAAAAATTATTCCAAAATATTCTCTTCCTTGTATTAATAATTTTCAACTTCTCATAGAGGGGTAGTGATGTAATTTCAAATAAATTTTATTTGATAAATGATACTACTATTTTCTTAATTCATGTGTAAAAATCTTAAACGACAGATGTAGTAATAATTTTCACCGCCGGCTCGATCGAGCTAGGCATACACTTGACTCTTACGTAAATTAGCACCTAAACCTAAAAGACCACTAGTTGCATGACATGTTTGCATGGTTTTCATGCATGCCCTAATTTTATAAAGAAAAGAATTATTAACATGGAGACAGAAAGGAGGCACTAACATGCATGGTGGTGGCCACAAAGGTAGGGTAGGGAGGATGGCTTTGATTAGTTTATAGTAGTACGTTTTTGTGTACTCATGAACTGGATTCTCTTGTCTTTCTTAATTAATCTCAAGTCTATAAAAAAATAAAATAAAAAAATTTTAAAACAATAAAAGAAAAGGAAAAATATATATTTAGTTCTCAAAAAGCATGACGTATTCTTAGTTTAATATTTAAATCTCTCTCTAAGTGGGAGCCTAGTATGATTATTAGCTTAATTAAAACAGTATCAAGTGCAAAAATTGATGGTTTATGATGCAAAACTAGCTCAATGCCTTTTCTTTTTGTACAAAGTGCATATAAACGTAGTTTAATGATCAATTTATTACTCTCTCTGTCTCAAAATAAAAGTCTTTATTGTTATTTTAGATAGTTACACATATTAAATGTCTAGTTATTTTAAATAATCTATTTTTTATAATAATTTGTCTTTAATACCATTGATATTAATTAATAGGAGTATCACTAGTCATGTGTACGTAGAAAACTATACAATTAAATGAGAATTTAAATATGAATAAATTTGTTATTTTATCATCTTTCTTAATATGTGCAAAAAGTCACTTTTATTAGTAATAATTAGTCTTTTGTAATTAAGAAGCCTTTGTACTTTATTTAAAATCGGAATAAAACATGGTCGTTTAGAGTCATCAAGGGTTGCTAAGCTCCTTTTAACTGTAATGAGCTTAATTATCTAAATAAATTAACTGTAATGAGCTTAATTATCTAAATAAATTAGAGAGCTTGTCAGATCATCGTGCTTTCTTTATATAATCTTTGATGTTTTTTTTACTTAAATACTATGCTTGTCGTTATTACGCAAGCTTAACACTTAATTGGCACTATTTTTGTTTTGCATATTTCTTCTAGTAAAGCCTTTATATTAATTTATATATACATAAATATTAACTTCAAATACTTTTTCATATACTTATGTATAGTACGTACTTCAATTTCTTTTTGATATATAACTAATTAAATAATTACAATCGATGATTTTAGAGTAAAAAATCAAAATAAAATTCCAGTCCTAAGGATATAATGTAATTAGGCGCGATCTTATCAGAAAGGAATTTATGGGAAGGATAGAGGCAGCCAGCCAAAAGATCAAGTAGTTACAATAATAATTTTCAAATACTAGCATTGTTTTTTAGAATATATATATATATATATATATATATATATATACATCAAGTGGATTTAATGTTTTAGTTGGCGCCATGAATTATTGACTTTGTTGTTTGACCTAAAAGATTCTCAATACCATGCTTGAATACTTGTGTGTTTCAAAATGTTATGTCATTGTTTTAACAAATAATATGTTACTAAAGAAAATAGAAGAAACAGGGAAATCAGGAACATTGAAGCAACATGTACCAGGTTTTCTGGAGAAAGACATTCTGGTATATATATATATATATATATATATATATATATATATATATATATATACTGTAAGATCGAAGAAAGATTCTCTTTAAATAAAGATTCTTTTATTAAAGCTACGTCGTTTTGGAGGGACGCGGTGGTATTTTGTAAATACAATGCCATATGGCATATATATATATATATATATATATATATATATATATATATATATATATAGTCTCTGGATCTTAAATTCTTTGTTATTCAACATATCTTGTATACTCATCTTTAACTACGTATGTAATCAGCCGTCTTAACTTTTAAAGAATGACAACATATAACGGATTTTAGAGAGAAACGATTAATAAGGCCAAGACCGTCGCTAAAGGGGAGTATGCAAAGTATGTTGGATAAATGGTAAGCATAAGATCCTTAATTTATATATATATATATATATATATTTATTTATTTATTTATTTACACTTGGTACGTTCTAAAATATAAAATCACTTATTTATGTATTTTATAAAAATATTTTTTTCTTTGATTATCATGCAAGTTTGATTTATACAGTCATTTAATAATAATGTTTTGTATTATTTTTCTCTTTATTTTACTTAATTACTAAAGTTTAAAACTTTAAATTATCACATTCAGAAAATTATGAGAAAAAGGAAAAGTCATAACCACCACAAAAAAACCCTAGGAAAATTACAAGTTTTATTCCATGAAGCCCAAATAATAAGAGTATATTTCTAAGTTCAAAAGAACCAAAAGAATAATGACAGATTAGCTAGACTAGTCCATAAATAATAAATGTGCATGCATTGAATATATATCCATTAGATATATCTCAATGTAGCTAGGAAATTAAACTATTAATTTACAGTAATATATATTCCTCCGTTTAATATATATGACGTTTTAGATAATTTTATTTTTTCTAAATTATTTAGCGTTTTATATAATTTAAAAGAATATATTAGTCACAATCTTTTCAAAATTATTCCTCATTGGAAAATGTTACTCCCTCCGTCCTTTAATATAAGACTTTTTAGAATTGTGCATAAGTATTAAGTAAATGATTGTATAACATTAAATAGAATATCAAATGTCTATATTACCCTTGTATTGGAAAAAAAGATTGTTATTTATTGGACAAAAAATAGTGAGAGAACCAAAATTACATTTAATACGTGGGGTAATATTGAAAACTAAGCAATTAATGCTTACTTGAAATTCTAAAACATCATATATTAAGGGATAAAAAAACTTCTCTAAAACGTCTTATATTAAGATACGGAGGGAATACCAATGAGAGAGTATGAGATAAGTAGTAAAGAGTATTATAGATAATTAATATTATATTCAATATTATACAATTATTTTTTTAATTATTGTACACAACTCTAAAACATCATACTATATTATATGAGAGGAATATACTCTGATGCTCAGTACTTTAAACAGCTGCATTAATTCCATTTTAAACCAAATTTTAATCTGAACGTGGTGACCATTTTCTATATAATTGAAAATGATAGGTAAGAACTCTTCGAGTGACAATGAGTCATTCTAACCACCAAATTTTTAGGCTTAAAAAGATTTTTAGGATAGGTCATTTGTTGTCTAATCACATGGCTTATGTATATTAAAGTTAATCACAAAAAATTAATTAATCTTATAGGTTAATTAATACCTACCCGACAAACAAAATAAAGGGTTTTCTTGGTGGAAGATGATTTCATCACTTTTTCCTTCCTAAAGGGCTAGCTTTTAAGTTTAATATATATATATATATATATATATATATATATATAGTACTATTATATATGGAGATGCCTGTTTTAGTATATATCAGCGTAAGCATTCCGTACGGTTTATGTGATTATCGTGTGGTAGCTTTGGCTAAGATTCAAAGGTCACACCAAGAACAGAATTAATGATGTTAACAATAAAACAAACTACGTACTAGCAATTAATTGCTTTATACAAACTCGAATCAAGGCCATGTTAAAGAATAATAACACAACGAAAATAAATAAAAAATCAAAAGAAAATAATCAAACAAGATGCAAAATTTACATATTTTGAACGTGGGTTGATTGATCATGGAGAGAAAGTGGAGAAGTGGTTTAATCACTTCCGTAATAAATACCCATTCGTTCTCTATCGATCAATTAACATGCAATTCACTTTGGCCAAATACAGAGTGTTCCAATTACAGACCAAACTCAAATTGTTTCGAACCGTGAGTTAGTGTTTCGTTCTCGATCGTAGTTCGGAGACACTGTTGGGTTAAAAAAGAACGACATGAAGTTTTCCGTATCAAAAGTTTCATCACGCTTCAAGAGGTATACTTTTGATTCTCCTGATTATGTGTAAATATGAATAACATGCACATAAAATCCCTATAATATATAATAAAATATAAGAAATCATAATCCAACCCGAAAGTACATAATTATTTTTTGAGTAACTTTACAATCAATTTTAAATTAAAATTCGATCAGACTTCACCAATCTGTCTTGTCTCATTTTTACCTAGGAAAGGTCGACTCCAAAAATTATGACTAGTTGATAACTCTGATAGCAGAATTGACACTTAAAAAAAAGAAAAAAAAGTCCCGGTTTAGCTAAGAGCAGAAAAAGATTTTTCTTGGTCATCAATTTTTTTTTTTCTCATTATTTTTCAAAGTATGATAAGGAGATGACTTTTCTGTCAATTACGCGGACTGCAGGAATAATAAAATATGTAATTTAAGTAGAGAACTTGCTGTAGATGGAATTTCAACGTGTGTGGGCTGTGAATTGTGATGATCCTTTCCTTGAATGCAATCAATATTATATTTGGCTCTTATATTCCATATGAATCATATATATATATATATATATATATATATATATATATCTGGTCGGATCAAACAGATACTCTTTATTTTATTTTCTTTCAGTCTTTCTTTTAGGCGACGGTTTCGATTAAATACAATAGTAAATACATCTTTTTAATGACACTATATGTTGTCGTCGCTAAAAGTATATATAGACATACGATTGTATGGCCAAATCGTCGCTTAAAAAGTGTGAAAGAATAAAATAAAATAAAATATGACTTACTTATCTATCTTCTCTCTCTATATATATATATATACGGTAGGATTAAGTCATCATACCTCTCTTCTTACTCACTGTCTTTATTTTCTTTAGCGACGATTTGGGTCATACAACCGTCGTCTATACTTTTAATGACGCTTATATGTTGTCCGTCATTAAAAAAAATGAGACGACAGTTGTATGACCGAAACCCATCCGCCTAAAGGAAGTGAAAGACAAATTAGTAAAAGATAAGCATCTGTGACGATGACTATATATATATATATATATATATATATATATATATATATATATATATATAAATGAATTAGCTATTTTTTGTGAGGTATAAATGCTGTTAAAACTTATCTTTTCATGTTACCTCAAATACTAACTTCGTAACTTCATGCACATACCATTCTCAACATCAAAAACTCATTTTACAACCATATTGAGAGGTACCTTAACTGGTGGATAATATTGAGATTAAACTTTCAAGAACATAAATAATCCTTTGATAGATTTAGTTTTTCCTACTTCAATTCAAAATAAATTTTCAAATTACAATACTCTCAGTTCCAGAAAAAGAATCTCAATTGGCTTTAATCCTAATTAAGTAGTTAATTCTGAATTTATTTAAATTTCAAAGTAACAAACTTGGTACCACCTTTTTAAGTAGTTTACATATTAAAATTTGTGTTAATCAAAATCAAATAAATTCAAGTCAATTATAAATTAATTTAAAAATTTTGCAAAATAACGAGAAAAAAGTTTAAATGAGACTCTTTAACGTGTATCTTTTTTTTTCCTTTTTTATTTTGGATAAATATTTGTATAATACAAGTGGTGTAAAAAGCTTCTTCCACCCCTCCACAACATACCTCCATGTCACTTTTTGAGTACTACAAATTCACACCTCCCCTCTCACTTATCCCTCATGTTCAACCTCCTCTTCCCTTCTTTCCTCCACCCTTGTCTCTCCATTTCTGTCAAACCAAAACCTTCTTTTCAGTTTTAGTCCAAATCCTCTGCTTTTACTCTGTTTCATCTTAAACCCTTCACTTCTAAAGAACCTTTCCTTACAATCTTAAGCATTTTCCAATATATAGCCATGTCAACCATAGTATATCAAGGTTTACAGTCATGTCTTGAGCCACAGCTCAAAGAGACCACCACATTAAGGCTCAAATTGGCTTCACCAAAATCCATAGGAATATTATTAGGCAGCAGAAATACCAAGGAAGTTGCTGAGAATTGCCATAATGAGAACACAACCAATCAAATTACCTCAATTAATCCCGATTTGGGTGGTTGGAATTTCCTCCAATCTCTCTCCAATCCCTCCCAAAATCCCAAAAAGGAAATGGATATTGAAACCACTTATGTCCCATCATCACTAAGGCTTAGTCAAAAGAGCTTAGAAATATGCACTGAAAATTTGGGAAGCGAAACGGGCAGTGACACTAGTGAAAGCAGCATTTTCTCATTCTCACCAACGGATTCATGGTGCGAAAAATCGCCAACAAGGGAACCACGACAAATTTCATCAGCAAAAAAGGCGAATTCGCGCAGTTTTCCACCTCCCTTGACAACAATAAGTGGTTCAAATTCTCTTCAAGTTAGGACTCACCGCGAAGGCGGAAGACTAATCATTGAAGCTATCGAGGCGCCATCAACGCGTACTTATTTTGAAGCCGAACGAAGCCATGGCCGGTTGAAGCTAAGGTTCTTAAAGAATTGTGAGTTTATGTATGACCAGAAAGTTACCTCAGATGATAATAATATTGGAGAATTTGGAAATGAAGAGAATAATTCACGTGATGAAGGAGAATTTGAAGAAGATTATGAAGATGAAGAAGAAAGTGGTGCATACTTGAAAGTTGTTGAAGGAGAAAATGGTGGTGCATACATGAGCAAGGACATGGATGGGAATAGGAAAGATGTTGAGGCTGAAATGGGAATGGAAAAGTTTCAAAGGCCTAGCAGATGCAAGGAAGGTGGACATGGTACTGATAATGGATTATGTAATTGGGAGCCTTTTTGGGTGGCTACTTCTTAAAGTTTTAATTTGTTGGGATGTTTACAATATTTTCAAATTTTCTCCCCCATTCTCCTTTTCATGGCTTCTTCTATTAAAACGTGCTTGAAGTTAGTAGTTATTACCGTTATATACTTGTATGAACATGAACATGGCCTCTATATGTGGGTTTAAGCTTCAAGTTCCCAGAACATATATATATATATATATATATATATATATATATATATATATATATATATCAAAGGGTAAATCTGAGTGTAGTTTTGTCCAATTGGCTTGTAATTATCCAACATATATGAGCCACAGGGAATTACAAGTATTTTCCCTAAAGCCGAAAAACCTCTTTTGAGGTTATATCAAATTTAATTTTGTTTGGAAAAATAAAATAAAATTTCTTTTTCTTCTGCTTCTTCAAGTTGATCGAACACTAGTGCAGTACCGTCTATAAACTTTGGAAGAGAGATGCTCACTGGTCGGTCTTTTAGTTGTAAGATACTCAGAGGGGGAATCAGGGGGAGGGGGAGGGGGAGGGGGTCATATGTCCCCCAATCCAAGAATCTAAACCATATTAATATTGGAATGGGTATAATTTACTATATTCTTTCTATTGATATTTATTTTTATTAATTGTTATTTAAATTTTTATACTTAAGAATAATAAAGAAATAATTGTTTAAATATTTAAACAATCGTTTAACAATAATTGAAAGTAAAAAAAAAGTAACAATTAATATTATGTGAATGAACTACTTGCCAACTTTTCCTTCTCCTTTTCAGACAGATGAGGAGCTTCCTCATGTCCTTCCACATATAATAAATTAACAATATTATTATAAGATAAAATAATGTTAAATAAGTTTGATGATTAATTAATTAATGTTGCACTTATTTGTCTTACTGACATAATCATTCCTTGGTATCAATTTTTTTAAATTGAGAATAACTTAATTCATTTTATTGCTTTGAATGGTTCATCTCAGTTGTCTCCAACGAAGATGATCAGAACCACAATAAAAGGTTTTGAATATATAATATTATAATTTATAATTTATTTATAAAAGTAGCTAATCAGTTGACTAAAAACTTCAAAGTCTAATTAATAGTCCCATATATATATATATATATATATATTTATTTAAAGTCATTAGATTCATAACTCAAAAATTGACAAGAATTAGAATAAGATGTTGTGAAATATTATAATTAAATAAAATAAATTTGAAAGAAGCACTCCAATAAGTGTTGCCACCTAAGTTCTGGTTACTGAAGATACTATATGTTACTGGACCTGAAGATCATTTAATTTGCTGGTAATTAATTTATATTTATTTATTTATTTAATCCATTTTAAGTTCATTTAATTCACAAGAATCTGTATCCTGGTGTTACCGGAATACTACAAAATAAGTGCTGCCACCTAATGTACCAAAGTCTACGACAAACATAATACTGTCGACACAAACATAACCAACAAACTTTATATATATAGATGGAAGAGATTCTGTAGCAAATGAGGAAAAGTAGGCCAAAAATGAACCCGTAATAGCGATTGTTTTTTCGTCGCTATATCTCAAAAAATTGTCGCTAAATATATATATATATGTGTGTGTGTGTGTGTGTGTGTGTGTGTGAAAATTGAAATTATAAAGTTATTCCATAAAAGAGTTTAATGATAATATAAAATGATCATGTTCTAAAGTACACTATGTTTCAAAATATAAAGTTATTATTGACTTTTTGAAGTTAACTTAAGACATTTTTAAATTAACTAATAATTGACATAAATTCTTATAGTTTTAATAAAAGTATTAATTACTTATTGTAAAAATTTACTGTTTCATACTTTTTAGTGAATTATCTAAATTTTAAGTTTTAAATATCTTAATTAAATTGACTTTTAAAAATCAATAATAATCTTATAATTTGAAACAAGATAATATAACAATACAGTTACTAAATATTGTGTAAATAATCGTAAAAATATAGTATAAATTTTATAAATAAATCTTTTTTAAAAAAATAGTATATTCTTTAGGGTCAAGAGTATACGTTAGTATATTCTTTGTAGGTCAAGAAATTGAACTCACTAACATTATAGCTATATACTTACTTGCAAATTGCCTATATATTATAGTATGAGATTCTTTGAATCATATATCATATATATATATATATATATATATAACAAGGAAAAGGAATATACATCCTTCCCAATTAAGCAATTAAAAGATGTGACGTATTTTGAGGGCCCCCTAAAAGCTAGTATTTTTCTCAATCTTTTTGCCACTAAATAATGTTTGACAAATTATACAGTATTAATTGTTTTAATCTTTTCCTAATTAATTAAGGAACACCTTTTCTCTTTTCTTTTTCTTTTTTGTGGTTTGTTTGGTCTGTTTCTATATATGCTTTAATTAGTGGTGTTTCAGGATTGGATTTCCTCAAAGCACTTGCTAACAACTTTTCTTTTCTTTTTAATTTATTTGAACCTCATAAATTCAATAAATATATATATATATATATATATATGTATGTGTGTGTGTGTGTGTGTGTGTGTGTGTCACTCCATTCCATGGAGAACCTTTTAAGTAGTGCTTGATAATTGTGCTTATCCGGTATAGGGATTTTTTACACTTACATCCTCATTCAAATATTTTTCTTGTTTTTAGCATCTTGGTTTAATTTAAGAGCAATGCTACCGAATTCGTCTAATTGATATAACAAATCTCATATTTCTTTTAGATACAAAATACTTTTTTTTTCCATTCTAACATACCTGTTTAAAACAACTATTTTAAAATAAAAAATAATTAATTAAATTTTGCAAACATATTTGATATATATTCCTAACATTTGCTAGAAATTTAATGGTGATGTCATGATATATAATATTCAATATACATAAATTCTAAGTAACGACATCAAAAAATTATGTTATTTTATAGTCTAATTGAAAAAATATCACTGATTTCGAAACGGACTCTAATTAATTTTGAAACAAAGGAGTAACACAACACACATATAATTCGTCTTTTCTTTATTATTTTGAGTTTTACTCATATAAGTGTAAAAGAAAGTACTTTACGAAATTTGAATTTCGTTAATTACTGGAAAATGTTTATGGTATATATAGTTTAAGTTACAAACACTATTAAAGAGCAACTTTTGACTATATATATATATATATATATATATATATGTTTAAGAATAAATGTACCTCCCCCACCAACAAAAGTTGAACCATTTTATTCGAAAAGAAATAAAAAAAAGGGACCATTTTATCTTGTAAAATAGGGAGTAGAATTATATATGTACCCCACCCCCTTACTGTTAAGTGTTAACCCAAAATTGGATGTAATGCCCACAGCCCACTAGATATCTATCTTTCACATTCATGCCATCTATATGACTATACATAGGTGAATAACAGATCCCGTTAGTATGAAGTTATTTTTTTGGTAAGTTAGTTGATTAATTAATCGATAAAATATGTACACACATACAAATCGCGTCTGCTGTTGTCAAGATTCTATTAATCGATAACGACCAACTACTTCTAAAATAAACTTCATACTAACCACTTCTGTGAATAACCATGTAAATTGTACGACATTTGCCTATATGCCATGGTATTAGAGTTTAGACCCACGGCAGGACCTACGTACACAAATTCATGGAATTCAGATATATACGTTTTAGAGTTGTGTATAAGAATTAAAAAAATAATTTAATATAATTATAAATATTCAAATCGAATTAAGTTAAATCTGAGTAGAATTTTTTAAATACAATTCGAATTTGATTATGAATTTAATATTTTAAATCGAATTCGAGCAGCTCTATTAATGGCAATCAATAAAATCTTTGATTATTAGTGCGATTTTATACGCTCCTCTCTTTTTTTCTCGTGTGTGTGAGAGAAAAAGACCCCGTTGTTTAACCTTTGAATTTTTGGCAGCCAATGTAGGTATGGTACAAAAATAATAATTAGGATTAAAGAAAAATGAGAGAGAGAGAGAGAGAATTAAAAAGAAGAAGATGAGGACGAGTATATATAATATATATATACACGCATGCATGGAAAGGATACACATGCAACGTAACTCTTCTCTTTTAACTTTTTTATAATGTTTTTATGAATGACAAAGGAAAAAAGAGTAAAATTTATAATTATGATGATACAATTAAAAATATTATATTATTTTATACTATTATTAATAATTTTTTATTAAAAATTTTGTAATATAAATACAACTTATTTTTTGGAATAGATAGGTAGACTATATGGCTTAATTCCTCCATATTGGATGAGATTGAGAGAGATTTTCACAGGATAGGTTACATACTTACATCTGGAATTTTAAAGAAAACCTGTGAGGAAGAAAAAAAAATGTAGAAAAGGAAAAGCTTCTTAGTGACTATATATCAGTAACTCTATTTTTGTTTTTATTTTTTATTATTGAAGAAATCATGTAACATAAATTTTAAGGACGGTCAGCAAAGCTTCAATAGTAATTTAGATTTTTTGTACTCTTTTTCAATCTTTCAAGTTCTAAAAATGTTACACCCTCCTTCTGTTATGTAGGGAGATACAAATAGAAAGAAATTGATAAAGCTTTTTTAAAAACATAAAAAATGACTTGGCAGTATGTTAACGAATAGGAGCCGAATGAAATCAAAGTTTCATATTCGAATTTGAATTAGAGACATTAAAAATGCTGAATCGACAAATGAAATTTTATCATAAACATTTTTTTAATTTGAAGCCAATATGAAATTGATTCGTTTAAGACATTACATATTAAGAAATCTCATTAATATATAGCAATACTAAGTAATTAATTTTGTTGTAAAATTTCATTTTAATACTTCTCTCTTTTTCTCTCAATTACTCTCACTATTCAATTTCGTGAGCACGTCATGCAAATTTTCATTTTCTCTCTATTTTTTGTTTCATAATTCTCCTAAATATATAAAAAAATGTCTTATATTATGAAAAAAAAAATTCCCTTTAAAACGTCTTATATAACGGTTAGGAGGGAGTATTTAAAAGGTAAAAGTTAAGACAAAACATCAATACCCATTGCGTGGCCATAATCATTTTTTTTCTTTATCGGCAAGAAGACTTAATGGAACCTAATTTGGATCATGTTACCGGTCCGGTTGGTCAAGAATGGTTTAAATGAGTTATTTGATTATTTCATTAGGTCTTTTCGGTTGGATCAGGTCATTTTAGTCATTTCCATTATTTGGGCTTTTTAGTCTATTGAATTGGCCCATTATACAAATTGTCACTTAACCCAACTTTGACCCAGTAATCATTATGCTAAATGATAGTTGACTACTATGTCTCCGCCACATTTTCGCATGACATTAATGAGGATGGGACTCAGATGACCGGCGGTGACAAATAGTGGCAGCAGGTGTGGAAGTAGGCTGCATACTTTCAATTTGAATGAAATGAGGAGTGGGAAAAAAAAAGTGTCGGGAGATGATGAGTGGCGATGTAAGAAAGGATTGGAGTATGTATGAGGCTAAGATCATAGGAGGAGGTAAGTATCAAAATATTAGATACATTCATATTATTATTCTCTCTCAGACATTAGACATTATTTTTTCCCCCCATTGTTAACCTTGTGATCGCCGATACTAATTTTCACGCCGGAGCTATCCTCCGACGGTCAAGCCGTCAAGCTTTTGGTGTTGACTTGTTGAACTGTGCAGGATATCGGACGCGTCTTGGTGATTGGGACGTGGAGAAAGATCTTGGCGTTAACACCCACCATATAATGGAGAAAGGGGAAAAAATGGAAAGAGAAAGATAGAATTGGCAAATTAACATTTATCTCATTATACTTGTACAATCTTCTTCGAATTTTAAAATTTGTTCATATTTGAATCATCTATATTTTGAGTCAAACTCAAATCGAACTTTTAGCCGAAGTATTTGATTCATTTTCCTCCTCCATACAAACATTCAAAAAGTGTGTAAATTTTTTAGAACTCACCAACCAGCAAAGAAAATCTTTCACATTGTATTTGTCAGGAAACAAACGGAATTTAGTGGGATTTTGGTAATCTTTAGGATTAGTATGTATGTAGATTTCACAAAGCAAAGCATTACCCATGTTTGACTTAATAGTTCCATGTTCACCAACCTACCTGCATCGGTCATTATTCTCTTTTTTTTCCGTTGTTCAATTTCAACGCAATTAGTATAAAAGTAGCCGACAAATAGTTCTATATGCAATTAACCGACAAATAGTTATGTGCAATTAACACCTTTTTTTTGTAGAACTGATGATCATGAACATGAGAGCCTATATAAACCATTGTTTAATTCACTTTCCTGCTGATTGTGCATGCACACGTTGCTTTTCCACAATTCCAGAATTAAAAAGGGAACAGTATTTCAGTAATCCAATTCTATCCAACAGGGAGGAGGAGCTTCTCCTTCTCATAACCTGAAATTAGGATACTTGTTTATATCATCACATATAACTAGTTGATATTATTATTGAATTTTGAAAGTCAATCAAACACATTTTTAAACTCAAACTTATAATGAATAGTACTTTTTAGATAGTTTGCAATAGTCATCATTGTATTGACAAAAACTAATGGAATCCATGTTAATTTTGAACTTGAAAATGTCTTAACTTAACTTCAAAAACTCAATCATCATGATCTTATATTTTGGAACCGATGGAGTAACATATTTACTAGAACACGATACTCTTATAATTAATTAATTTCATGTATATTATTGGTTGTTTGAAAATATATGATTTAATTTTAGGGAAGTGATAAATAGACTCCAAATTTCTTCATTTGCACTCCATTTTAAGTTTGAAAATAGAGTAAATTTTATTCTACAATGGAGTGCAAATAGAGAAATTTGGAGTGCTAATATCATTTCCCTAATTTTATTACAAGTTTATAATATTCTTATATGATGTTATATAAACTTTAGGTCGTTTTCAAGTTTGGTTTGCTGCATTTGTTGAGTTTTTACCATTTAGAGGATAAAAATCTTGTTTGTTCACAAGTGCATTCTCTGAACCTAACTTACAAATGCAACAAACTCACCGCCCGTGTGGTGCATTTGGAGGTTCAAACACTAGCTAACCTCCCAAACAAGTTATACCTTTATAATTTAAAAAAAAAAACAGAACTCAGGAACAGCTTAAAGGAAAGCTCGGCTTGGGCTCAGTTCATTTAAAAACAAGTCGAGCTTAAACACAACTTGATTACTTGGCTCGAGCTTGGCTCTTTTGCTGTCCTACTTATGATAACCCTGACCAAGAGTATGAAGAAGCTATCTATTCGTAGTCTGAATCCCAAAAAAAACGATGAAAAGAAAAGAATAAGTTACAGATTTTCTAAATGAGATATTTCAAATGTTTGAGTACTGAATAACCCAGACTAAGGGCAACTATTCATCCAAGAAACCAACTAATTGGCTAATTTTATCCAGTGAGTTTTAGTGGGCAAAGAATTAAATCAACTCAAGTGAACTCATGATTTTACTACTTCCTTATAAACAAACACCGTATCAATAAAAACACAAAAGTTTCTTGGTTCTTTGGAAACATGTGACAGGAGCTTCATACTATCTTACAGTGAACTGCAGACCTCTAGTGGAGGTCACAAAAGCTGTTAGCCCCATCTGGGGTGTTGGGTCATGATATTTTTTCTATTGGGTCGAATAGAGTGGGCCTATTTATTTAATTAATCCATTGGATCTCCACTATTGAGTCCTAAAGTTATTGGGCCTAATCCTTACATTATCTTCATTATATCTCCATAATATTGGACCGAGTCCATGGGTTGATCCATTGTATCTTTTAATATCCAAGTCTTTGACTTGTAATGATGAAAAATGAAGGCTGTTGACCAAAAATCTGCAGATCATTAATGTAGATGGGATTATATCCATTGACGACATGTCTGATGGAAAAAGGTGACAACCTGCATGCATCCGGCTGAGATCAGGGAGAAGTAGGGGGCTGTGTTAGATAAGAGTTGGTGGCACGGTAAACCAGGCAAGAGAGTATAACCTAGCAAGGAAGTCTCCAAGCAAAGGTACGCATACACACAACTAAGAATTTTTATCTCTCTAATAACACTAGATATTTTATCCTCCATTGTTAACCCTTATAACGGCCTGTACTGACTCTCACGCCTAAGCTATCCCCCGACGGTCGAAGCCGTCAAGCTTTTGGTGTTGATCGTGTTTACTGTGCAGGATCAGGACGTCTTACATGATTGGGACGTGACGAAAGATCTTGGCGTTAACATTGGCGCTAGAAGGAGGGCTGAGTTCTAGTGTCTTGAGTACTTTTCAATCACAAATCGTGGTCGTTCTACGTCGGTATTCATGGGGAAGAGTAAACGCCTACACACGAAGAGGCGTGGACGATATTTGTCGATGAATCGGCACCACGAGTATACATCGAGGATCGTTTGGGACTGCACTAAGTGTTCATGCCGACAACTGACGTCCAAACGATCACACGAAGATTCTCGATAGAAGGTCGTGAGCAAAAGCTTTGAGAAAGCTAGTTTTCACGGCGGAGAAAGGGTATGGTCATGGTGGAAACAAGTAGAAGGCACCTCGCCTAGAACTCGATAAGAGATGACCAAGGCGAAAAGGCCTCCAACTAGCTAAGATGGCGGGCAAGCAGATAGGGTCGTGGAGGCACTTATGAAGCAATGACGAGGATATAAGCGGTAGATGAAGCCGAGAATGGCGGAGTTGAGGGATGAAGCGTCCGATTATATTCGGTCCAGAAGAAGCGTGGGCATCGGAGTGGAAAGGAACCTGCTCTTTCGGGACGTGAGTCTCAGGGCCAACGTCGAGAAAGAAGAAGAACAAGAAGTCCTACTCCTCAAAGATCGAAGAGGGCACATCACCCTATCGATTCTAAGGAGCAGGGTCGAAGTGAACGAAGAGGCCGATCCAGGGAATGCACTCCGGAGAATACAAAGAAGGCACTCGGTCTTGCGCATTCTCATCACGACCACGTAGACCCAAAAGGCGAAAGCGAGATCTAGGGATGAAGTACGGAGAAAGTCCACCGGGGGCACGTCGCTCTGTGGACCATCATCATCGTAAAAGTCCCTCGAGAATTGGGGGTTCTACGGTAAAAGACCGATCTACTCGAAAGAAGACAGAGTCACCGGAGAAAGAAGCGTCATCTCAACCGGAGGGGGTAGAGGATTTGGTGAAGGAATTAAGGGAGCTCCAGAAACAATTAGCTGAGGTTCAACGGTGAAGGATACTCAGGGGAAGAAAGGCGTCCCCATTTTCCTCGGATATTCTTAAAGAAAGCGAGACACCACCAAGAAATTGCCTCACATGGAGAGATTACGATGGGTGCGGAGACCCCTTATGACCATAGCCAAGCATTAATGGTGATGGATTACTATGATTTTTTACCGATGCTGCCAAGTGCCATACGTTCGTCAGCAACGCTAAGGAAGGGCGTGAGGCGATGGATGAGAACTTCCGTGATTCGGTATCCTCGTGGTCATTTGTGTGACAAATTCCATGCCCGGTTCGGAGCAAGCAGAAGAAGAGAAGCCCACGGAGTTCTTTAGCATGCAGGTCGGATAATTCACCGATGAGTCCTTGGAATTCGATCGTGAAGAGATTCGAGGAAGCAGATTGGCGGTGGCGGACCTCAACGATCTCAGGTGTAGGTTTATTTTAGAATGGATTGGAATCGGTAAAGTTTGAAAAGTTGGTGAAGAAGGCGATGTTTCACCATCCAGAAGAGTTTAGCGAGAGGCCTTTGACAATGCGAAGGTTATATCGTGGTGGAGGAGGCCGTGAATAGCACAAACGACCTTCTTCAGATCGAAACAAAGGGCCGATACTCCCAAGACCGAAGGCGATCAGAAGAAGGTGGGGGGTATAATGATCGGTCGGAGGGCAGTTCAAAGAAGTACAATAACACGTGGCGACAAGGAAAAAATCGCCCACCTACTTCTTCCCCGAAGGTGAATAAGGTCTACACCAAATTGAATACGGAAAGGTCAGTAATTTTGGATCAGATCAGGGGCCAGCCGTTCTTCGAACCACCTCGTGATAACTTCAAGCCAGGACAAGGCAATACTCGGAAATATTGTGGCTATCATCAAGCTACAGGTCACGACACTAATGAATGTTGCAACTTGAAAGATTTTGTAGAGAGGAAGGTTCAAAGTGGTTTGCTGGTTCAATATGTGGCCGGGAGAGACTAGCAGAATGTTGACCGTACCATTCAAACGGTTCAAACGGCTCCCCCCGAACAACCTCCTCCAAATCAGCCACCAAGGCACGTCGTTGATGTAATAACCGGGGGGACAGCAGGGAAGTTGGTAGGAAAGAAGAGGAGGAATATCTGGATTGATCATATCCGTGGCGGTGTTCCCAGAAGATCGTGACCGTTTAAGGGGCTGTTATATCCTTCTCCGATCTGATTATCCTTGAGAACCCATTGAGGCCCATGAAGGAACCTTTGGTGATCACGCACAAGTGGGCTCGGCGGATGTGAAGCGATGATGATGATGAACAACCGGGTCCTCTGTGGATATTACGTATGTCCGTGCTTATCGGAGGATGCATCTTGATGGGCGAAAAAATGGAGGTTAGGCGGGAGGCTCCTTTATATGGCTTCAATGACGATCCGGTCAGTGGCGGGGGACTATTGAGCTCTTGGTCATCTTGATCTTGCTCCCCAACATGTAGAAATAACATGTAAATTTTATGTTGTGCATGTAGATTCACTTTCTAACGCCATCTTGGGAAGACCCGACTTATTCGCTTCTCTCCAGCGGTGACTTCCATCCCTCATTTTAAGATCAAGTTTCCTCGGCACACGGAGTTGGAGAGGTGGCGGGGATTTGGATCGCCCGTATTTGATATCGGAATCTTTGTTATTTCCTTTGGGTAGGGTCAAGAAGAAGAAGTAAACCATGGCAATCGAGATTGAGCCCTTCACTGAAAACAGTTCGGAGCCATTGGTTATTCCTACAGGAGAGAGTGAAGAGATCGAACTGGTCCTGGAAAAGAAAGACAAGACTGTGAAGATTGGTTTGGGTTTGCCGGAACCTCTCTGGACAAACCTTATGGAACTTCTTCGCTGCTATGCGGATATCTTTGCATGGGAACCACAGAACATGCCTGGGATTAGTCGAAAGATTGCCGAGCATCGGCTGGATGTGTATCCATCAAAGAAGCCAGTTCGGCAGAAAAGGCGGATCTTTGCACCTGAACGTCAAAGAATCATTGATGAGGAGATCGCAAAGCTGATAGCTGCTGACTTCATCTTCGAGATCGACTATCCGGAGTGGATGGCAAATGTAGTGCTGGTACAGAAGCAGAATGGGAAATGGAGAGTCTGCATCGACTACACTGATCTGAACAAAGCATGCCCAAAGGACTTCTATCCTCTACCCCATATTGACCAACTTATTGATGCGACTTCAGGATATGCACTACTAAGTTTTATGGATGCTTTTTTAGGTTATCATCAAATTTTTATGTGTAAAGAGGACATTCCAAAGACAACATTCATCACACACCGTTCGGTGTACGCCTATAAGAAGATGACCTTCGGCCTGATAAATGCTGGAGCCACTTACTAGAGAATGATGAACTTTGTCTTCGAAGCAATTTGGGAAAGAACATGGAGGTGTCACGTGGATGATATGATCGTAAAAAAACACGATGGTTGAAGCATTTGGATAATCGGGAGAATGCTTTCAAGCGATCGCCATCACAAATTGAGGCTCAATCCTACAAAGTGTACCTTCGGGCTCGGTGCAGGGAAGTTTCTAGGCTATCTGGTCAGTCAAAGAGGCATTGAGGCCAATCCGGAAAAGATCTAGGCCATTCTAGACATGAAGACTCCTCAGTCGTTCAAAGACGTTCAACGTCTGACTGGTCGGATTGCAGCTTTGAGGAGGTTCATGTCCAAATCCGCAGAGAAATGCTTACCATTATTCGACACATTGAAGGGACCGAAGAATGCGAAGACATTCCAATGGACTTCGGAGTGTGAAGACGCCTTCAAGCGCATAAAGACATATCTGTCTTGGCTCCTTTATTGATGAAACACGCCTTGATTAAAACTTTATATTTATATCGGCAAACCTAGTTCGATTTGGCGGTTGGGCGATCTTTGGTTCGGAGGTCGATGAGAAAGCGGCGTCCGATTTATTATGTCAGTCACATCCTAAGAGATGCTGAAACCAGGTATCCAAATATTAAAAAATTTGCCTTTGCTTTAATAGTTGCTAGTCGAAAGCTTCGGCAGTATTTTCAAGGTCGACTCCTAGTTGTCTACACGGATCAACCACTGAAGAAGGTGATGAGCAAACCAGAAGTCTCGGGGAGATTAGCAGCATGGACTATGGAATTATCACAATTTTTTATTGAATATCATCCTCGAACTGCAATCAAAGGTCAAGCCTTGGCCGATTTCATGGTGGAATGTTCGTTCACTGAAGCAGATGCTGAGCTGCCAGAAACTGAGACTTCCGATCGAGTGGTTGCAGTTCTTCAGCATGGTCAGAATTCTTGGACGCTGTATGTAGATGGCTCTTCTACTGCGGAGGTCAGCGGGGCAGGGATTATTTTGACGAGTCCGGAAGGATTCAAGGTGCAGCAGGCCATTCTATTTGGGTTCAAAGCAACGAATAACGAGGTCGAATATGAAGCAGTGTTGGCAGGAGTCCGGTTGGCAAAAAGTCTAGAAGTCTGAGAAGTCGATCATATCTGATGATTCTCATTTGGTCGTCAGCGACTATCGGGAGATTATGAAGCTCGTGGAACGAGGATGATCAAGTATTTGGCAGAGTTAAAGGACCGGCTTCTGTATTTTGTCTCTTATGAGTTTCAGGGCATAGAACGTAACAACAATTCCATTGACGATGCCTTATCGAAACTGGCCACTACGGATGCTGTCGTTTTTAATGGGTCAGTTTATTTAGAGATTTTACAACAGCCGAGTATCCAACACGAAGCGGTAATGTGTATTAAATGATCCAACTGTTGGATGACCCCTTATATTGTGTATTTGGCAGATGGCGTCCTTCCTTCGGATCAGATGCTGGCAAAGAAGATCAAGTACAAGAGTGTCAACTTCGTTCTCATTTATGGGGATCTTTATCGAAGGGCATTTTCGTCACCATTGTTAAAGTGTCTGGTTCCATCTGAGGCTGAGTATACTCTTCGGGAGGTTCACGAAGGTATTTGTGGTGATCATATGGCCGCTAAGTCTTTGGCTTATAAAGTACTCCGACAGGGGTACTACTGGCCTACAATCTTCAAGGAAACGACAGAGTATATGAAGAAATGTGAGAAATGCCAGCTCAACAGTCCGATCCCTCATCAGCCACCAGAAGAGCTATACTCGATTTTATCTCATATACCCTTTGTTTATCCTGGGGTAGATATATTGGGTCCAGTTGCCTAAAGCTAAAGGTCGGTCGACTTTATCATAATTCTTTATTGATTACATGACTAAATGGGTAGAGGCGAAGCCACTTTGGTTGATAACGGAACAAGAGTGTTTAAAGTCATGAAAGAATCAGTAGTGTTTTCACGGGATTCCTAAAGTGGTGATATCGGACAACGGACGCCGGTTAAATGGGATCAAAATTTGAAGGATTTACGAAAGAGTTAGGGGTTGACCGCGAGAAAGACTTGATGGATCATCATGATCGAATGGGCGGGTTGAAGTGACCAATGAGCGCTCGAACGAGATCAAACGCAGATCGGGCCGAAACTAAAGGAAGATGGCGGAGGAACTACTCGGTGTATTATGGAAACTGGACTACACCGAGGGACTACCATGAGGGATTCACCTTTCAGATTGGCCTATGATCATCGATGCCTTAGTCTCATTGAAATTGGATCCCCAAGTCTTGAGTTAAGTCGATTCAAAGAGATTTATAATAAAGAAGGATGAAGGCCAATTTGGATCTGTTAGAAAAGTTAGAGAAGTAGCTTTGATCAAGTTAGCGACTACCGGAGGAGAGTTGCCAAACATTATAACAAATGAGTAAAGCCCGTAGATTGAAGTGGGAGACTTCGTCCTCGGAGAAGTCGAAGCTTCTACACCTCGAACATGGGAAAGCTAATGCCAAATTTGGAAGGGTTTGTATGAAATAATTGAAGTACCCAAGCCGGGACTTATTGGTTAAAGGAATTAGAGCGGATCCGAGATTAAGAACACTTGGCATATTTGGTAGGCTTCGGAAATATTTCAATAGAGATCGAAGTCGGTTTATCGAAGAATGCATACATAGTTGTTCATCATCGATAAAAGATTCACTTTTTCACAATTGATCTTCATCCTATTTGTCCTAAGTTCACAAGGGAGTAAGGAGGGGCCTTGAGGGGGGACTTCGTGACCATTCGATGGTAGCCTTTACGGCGGTGGTCCTTATGAATTTGTCGAGCCCGCCGGGGTAGGCAAACTTCATCGGTGTAAGGAGGACGGGGTGGACTCGCTGACCATTCGATGACAGCCTTTTTGGTAGGAGTGTCCTTATGAATTTGTTTACTGCATGAGTGGTAAACAAATTCCATGGCCCTTTTAATATTGCTTTTACATGAGTGGTAAATCAATAAACACTTAGAAGTAAGGAGGCATGGTCGGACTTACTTGGCCATTCGATGGTAGCCTTTTTGTTAGGTGTGTCCTTATGAATTTGTTTTACCATGAGTGGTAAACAAATTCCATAGTCCTTATAAAATTGTTTACCCGAGTGGTAAATAAATGTCCTATATATTTGTTTTATTACCAGTGGAGTAGTAAACAAGATCTTGATGATCAAGGAGGATCAAATGAATTCACCTTATACAGTGGTAACCCGCCTCACACTTCGAAAAGCGATCAAGTATACATTACTTTATTTTGTTCAAGTGTTGAGTTTGTTTCATTCATTGATTCATTTCGTTGAGTTCGGTTTATTTCATTTCTCAACTTAACTATTATATGCCTTATCGATTCACGATCGAGTTAAGTTCATTCAAGATCATTAATACTGAATTATTGACAAGAAACGAAGTAAACAGAAGTCATGGTAAAGAAAATTGAAATTTCATTAACACTTAAACAAGTTCACTTAAATTTCTTTACAAACAAAATTTTAAATTCGATAAACAACAAAAGACAGAGATCCTAAAAACTAAAACAAAGCAACATCAGACTCAGGCTGCGCCTTCATTCTCGGAGTCAAGAAAATTTGGATCAATTGAAATTATGACTAGCTTTTCCTTGCCCGACCTCGGCAATCTTCGTATCCTTCAGTAGTATACCTTGAGAATTTCTGCATGAAGCTCATCGGACGATGATAGTCACACATGTATCACTACGTAGCTCTTGATCAAAGGAAAATCTCGCTCTTTAAGCACTCTTATCTTACTACTGAAGTTTATGACGTTTGGCTTATATATGTTTCTTATCACCCCGAGCCTTCATTCGAACTTCGTGGAGTTTTATTGACAAGTTTTGATTGGGCTGCGATAAGCCCTCATTGGTAGTCTTCAAAGCTTCGGTCTCTGCAATAAAACTGATATTCATGTTAACCAATTTTTGTTCGCTGGCTTTTATCGTCTTTAATTCCTCTCTGACCGAGCTCAGCACATCATGGGTTTCCCTCAGATCCTCTTTATTTTGGGCCAATTCCCTCTGAAGACTTTCACTGGCATGAAGAACGGATTCGTGTTCATCTCTCTCCCGAGCCAATGTAGCCTTCAACATGTTGTTCTCCCTTCTCATAGTCTCCTCATCAGACTCAGCATTTATGTGTCTGGGACATAAACGCCCGAAGATTGCATTTGCACGCACATATTCGACAAATATCGATCAATTCGAGATATTTAAACAAGAAGCGAAATATTTAACCAAGAAAACTGTCACTTACCTTTGCCAAATAACTCATGCCTTCATCAAGAAAATTCCCGTTCGTATGGTTATCAAATCGGTGATCGTCGATTTCCCGAACGAAGGCATCGAAGAGCTGGAAGGGAAAATTGACGTTAAACCGAGGCCACAAGGTTGGTGCTCCGGTAGCCTCATTATGGAATTCGTGTGATGAAGGCCTTGGGGGAGAAGGCATAGGTTGGTCATGAGTGGGAGAAGGATCCGTGTATATATTTTCGGGGGAGGGAGATCGTGCTGGAGTAGGGTCGCGGATTGGTGAAGGTACATGTTTTAAGTTTGGGTAGCTGTCAGATGGTTGTTTTCTCTTCCGAGAGGGTGCTGCAGTGGTCTCAATTTGTTCTTTCTTGTTAACAGTTTGAGTATCCACTAGGGTTGTTGGGGGAAGAACATTTGAAGAAGATACTCTGAGCTCATCGGGGGTTAAAAGGGTAATTTTGGTTCTCAACTTTTTGAATCGAAGAAGTTGCATTCGATCATCTACGGGTAGATCTAATAAACTTTTTCGAGCTGATGTAGGATTGACGATTGGTGGTGTTAGGTCGACAATTGGTGGTATCGGGTTGACATTTGATTCAGATTCAGAAAGAGCTTCAGAATCTGATGGTATAGAGATCGGGTTGGGCTTTCGGACGGCCCTCTTCTATCGACGTGTTCAAAGGGTTACTTCTGGTAAAATGGGCTCTTCGGCTTCTGGCTCGATGGTCTGGGATTCAACATTGACTTGAGGTGCTTCGTTAGTAGGTGTTTCAATGGGTGGGTTGTCTTCAGGGAAATCTTCTATCAATGAGGTCTCAGGCTCTTCGGTAGATTTCCCGGATAAGAAGTCTTCAAGGTTCTTTTCTTCCTCAGGGCTAGGCTTAATTAAAGACACTGTAAAAACGATGATAACCCATTTTTGAGTATATATATTATCAAAAATTCCAAGAAAACAAAAATGAGGATATAAACTCACATTTATGGCCATATAACCGTGCTTGCTTAGAAAGAAGTCCGTATTTCCATTCGTCCTTCGGAAAGTTGTCAAAGAGCTCTATCATTTCAGCTATACGCTCTTCTGAGATGTCCCCGAAGTCAGCAGAAATTTTCTCGTTAGTAGCCCAGTTTGGTACAGTGGCAATCTCTGGTCCCTTAACGAAAAACCACTCTTTGTTCCATCCTTTGTTACTAGATGGGGTAGTTACCAGCGAACGTCTTTCGAATTTTTCGCGCTTTGTCTTGATGCTCTTCATTTATAACTTTGAATCATTTTTCACGAGACTGACTAACCTTGTAAACAGTGAAAAATAAATCGAGAGTGGGTTCGACTCCAACTTTATGACAGAACGCAATAAAGGCTAGGATATGTATATAAGAGTTCGGTACCAATTGGGCGAACCCAACATCGATGAACCCTAGAATGGTCACTAGAAATGGGTGAAGAGGAAACCTGACCCCTTTCTCAAGAATAGTCACAGCGACTCCCGTCCATCTTTCAGGTCGTTGATACATCCTCTCCTCAGCCCTAGGAGCTCTCACTAAGTGGGTATCCGGAATATGACATCGATCTCGAATCTTTCGTAATTCCTTTTCAGTGATAATTGATGGAGTATTGGCATGGGTAAAAAATTCCTTACTCCTAAAAAATTCAGAAGGGGTAAGTCGAGGCTTAGGAGGCATTTTCTTTTTATCTAGAGTGGAAGCTTGAGGGTTAGAACTCGAAGCTTCTTTGCAGGGGCTTGGGTTAGGTGGAACGGTCGTAATAGGAGTTGCCCGAATTGGAGAACTTTGATTGGTATCAAGGGTCTCCATTGATCGTATTTTGCAGAGAAAGTAAGAAAGGCTATGGAAGGAAGAAGAGAGCTCAGAGGTCTGAAATTCAAATTGGCAGGTAAAACTGTCAAATTTGGTAAAGTTTATCTTTTATACTGACGGTTACACAGTATTCGAGGGTGGCACATTTAATTGATAATCATGATCACGAATTTGAAAGGTTACGTCCGGATTGAGTTTTAAACATTTAGCAGATTGGGCCCTCCAGTTGGATTTCCGGTTTTAACCCATCCTTTCACTTTCCTTTTTATTTTTGTCTTTCATCGATTAGGCTTTGGTAAGTCTCATTTTAGGACCTGTTTCAACCTTATCAAATCTGATCATATCATGGACTATTTATAGTTTTCTATTAAATATCCTATTTAATAAAAAACTAGGGGGCAATGTTGGGTCATGATATTTCTCCTATTGGGCCGAATGGAGTGGGCCTATTTATTTAATTAATCCATTGGATCTCCACTATTGGGTCCTAAAGTTATTGGGCCTAATCCTTACATTATCTTCATTATATTTCCATAATATTGGACCGGGTCCATGGGTTGATCCATTGTATCTTTTAATATCCAAGTCTTTGACTTGTAATGATGAAAAAGGAAGGATGTTGACCAAAAGTCTGCAGATCATTAATATGGATGGGATTATATCCGGCCGACGACATGTACAGTGGGAAAAAGGTGACAACCTGCATGCATCCGGCTGAGATCAGGGAGAAGTAGGGGTTGTGTCAGATAAGAGTTGGTGGCACGGTAAACCAGGCAAGAGAGTATAACCTAGCAAGGAAGTCTCCAAGCAAAGGTACGCATACACACAACTAAGAATTTTTATCTCTCTAAGAACACTAGATATTTTATCCTCCATTGTTAACCCTTGTAAGCTACTGTCTCGACTCTCACTTTGAAGTTATCCCCAGTCGGGCCGCCGTCAAGCTTTTGGTGTTGATCGTGTTTACTGTGCAGGATCAGGACGTCTTACGTGATTGGGACGTGGCGAAAGATCTTGGCGTTAACATGGGGATTGCAAAGATGTTGCCTACAAACCTTAAAGGGGTCGTCAGGAGTAAGCACATTTACATAAATGTGGCATGGAATTGATAATCATAATATATCTGCAATTATCACAAATTGGTAGGTAACACGTACCTCGTTTCCTTTCAAGCTCTTTGTCAAGCTCTTCTTTCAATTTTCTGTCTCTCAGAGAAGCTTGCGCTAAGGAAAACATTTTTCACTCTCAAGTTAATAATGAAAAACATAAATTTACACAAGATGATAAATTTTAAGAACATCAAAAGTCATTAAATGAAAGCTTACAAATTTGTAATGCCCGTCCTAGATGTTTCCATATGCTGTAAGACTCCAAATTATTAATAAATTAAATTTATTTTCCTCTATTTATTATTTTGAAATAGTAAGGGTTGATTTGATTAATGTGGATAGTTATGGGTAAAATATTAAATATTTCGAATAAGCGTGTGGTTATAAAATATTCATTACCGCTGGGTGAATATTCGTTTGGTCGTGGAATATTCATGATCGTCGGGGAATATTCGCATGACGGTAGCGATCTTTTGTGGGCCCCATAATGAAAAAGCGATTGGATGAAGAAAACGACAAATATAAGTTGTTTATAAATAACGACGTAGTTGTTATTCACGATTATTATCTTTGTTGGAATACCGGTAGTTAAAACACACTAATATCGCGTTGTTGAACAATACCACATACCCAGATTGCACCAATTATTGATTCTTACGTAAGAAGGCACTACTCAATAATTATTACAAAGAATTACTATTCAAGATTTTATTTTATTGATTCAATAATTCTTTGCATTGATATTTTATATTATTGTTGTTTCAATAAATTGTCATTACATAGTATTTTCCATTATCTGAGCAATAATTCATATTATCTAAATAATATTATTGGATAACATTATTAGCAAATGTAAGACCCCAACTTATTATTAATGAAATTTAATTTTCTATTTTGAAATAGTAAGGGTTGATTTGATTAATGCGGATAGTTATGGGTAAAATACGCAAATATTTCAAAATAATGAAGTGGTTATAAAATATTCATGTTGTTTGGGAATATTCGTTTGGTCGTAGAATATTCTTCTTTGTCGGGGAATATTTGACGACACTGGTATGATCTTTTGTGGGCCCCATAACCGGAAAGCGATTGGATGAAGAAAACGACAAATATAAGTTGTTTAAAAATAACTACAGTAGTTATTCCAAATTATCATCTTGTTAAAATACTACCGGTGGTTAAAAACAAGAAGACACCAGATGCGCACCAATTATCGATTCTTACGTAAGAAGGCACTACTCAATAATGGTTACAGTAATTCTTATTCAATATTTTATTGATTTAGTAATTCGTCGCGTTGATATTTAATATTGTTGTTGTTTCAATAATTGTCATTACACAAGTATTTTTTATTATCGAAGCAATAATTCATATTATCCGAATATTATTATTAGATAACATTATTGGCAATGTCTAGAAAGTTCGTCTAAGGAGAGGTTTGGTCACCTAATCGGCGCCAAGAAGAAGAAATTCTTATCGAAAGCCCCTCTTCCTGGAACCGCCAGTTATCAATATTGTGATTCGTAATATTATTTATGAATAATTAATTATTGATTCATATGATGAGGAAAATATTGATTTTATGTGGATATAGATGGAGAAAATTTTTAATGTGACAATTGTTGAAAATTGAAATTTTATCTTTTTCGATAAAATAATTAATTAAATATATTATTATATTTTAATAATATAATAATGGTGATATTTTTACAACGAATGTGGGATATATGAGTATACGAGGAGGAAGAGTATTTTGTTGCAATAAATGTTTAAAACATGTTAAACATGCTGAAATTGGACCCCATTTATCGATCGAAATTTGATTATAAACAGTAAAATCGCCTGGTTTGTGAATTTGATACCAATTTTCATTTGGAATTTGGAAAAACTTTCTTCCGCAAAGTTGTAGAGAATTGAATTTCCTATTAAAGTCATGAGTTTTGAATTTTCTCGACAAAAGGGCTATTTATTATGAATTATTGATGTTCAAGTCTCAAATAATTAATTTTTGGAAGTTTAAAATATTTTAAATATGAAAACATTTTTTGTGCAAGTCTTGTAAGGTGGGTTTGTTTGGTATTTGAGGTTTTGAAGCAAAATAAGTGTGCGTTGGAATAAAAATTATATATATTAATATTTTATTAAATTTTCTGCTTTGGTGTTCTAAGCATTTTCCTATAAATAAGGTGCTTAGGTTAGAATTGAAAATCACATTTAAACCGAAATTTTCTCTATATATTATCGAGTTTATTCTTGTGAGTATTTTGAGTATATTTTGAGTATTGTTATACGGTGCAAGTTCAAGTCATAGCTTTATATCAGGTGTTTCAATTTAGAAGTACTTGATCTTTCGAGGTAAGGGATATTATTTTTTTAATGATATTATTTATTCTAATATCATTACGCCAAGTATCGATCCGAACTTTTTAATCAAATTTAGAACTTTTTAGTGTTTGGGAGTTACTATTCACGATACACGGAACTATTCACGATACTGCTGTATTATTCATTTAATACGAGACTATTCATCGAAAAATGAAAAAAAAAAAAGTCAAAATATCTATTCGGATACTAGCTTTGATTGTATCATGTTTTGATCATTCTTGAAATTTACACCACTATGATTATTTTTGAGGTATTTTTGAACATGGATAAAACAAAATACTAATCCTTAATCCTTAATCCTTAATCCTTGTCATTTTGTTTCTTTGGATTCGCTTTTTTAAAAATATTTTCATCATCCCTGGCCTTAAATGATGATATTATTGAATATCTTTGGCCTCGTAGTGCAAAGATGAATGATTTCGATGAATATCTTTGGCCGTAGTAGTGCAAAGATGAACAGTGTTTAGATGAACATGAATTAATCGATGAATATCTTTGGCACTCAGTAGCAAAGATGAATATTTGATTCCGGATGTATATTGATTGATGTTACGAGGGGATAAAAGATAGACGATGAACTTTTAAATTCATACATGTAAGATAGTAGTTTGCATTCTCTACTTAACTCTTCTAATGAATTATTATTTCTCATGAATATTGATTTAAAACTTGTTGTCTATTGTATTCTATTAGATTTTTTCCCTGTTGAAGACTAATGATAATTTGTTGTATATTATCTTAGTCATAATATTCTTTACTGGGCTACTTGAGCTCACCCTTTTTCTTTTTGTTCCATTTTTCTTCTCAGGAGGCGAGAATATAGCAAGTACGAGTCGGGGTATGGAATGAAGGTGTGACGCCCCCAAAATTAGGTATACATCACCCATCTTGGGTAGTCAGATACATGGTACAGAATTTAAATACAACTTACTAATATAAGCGCCGTGGTACAATACGACATAAAATCGTGAGTTTGAATACAAATATTGTCTATTAGAGATTATACAAACTCAAAAGGAGTCCTCATTACAATTATTATCACACTATTTCACGTAATAGTGAGGACTACTAATGCTATCCTCCGGACCATTACTCCGCTCCCCGACTCGTCCCGCCTATATTCTCATTTCACGAGAGAATAAATGAAAGAAAGGGTGAGCTCAACTAGCTCAAGAAGAAATATTATGACTAAGATAATGCGTAATAAATTATCATTAGCCTACACAACGATGTTAAACCGATAAAATATAATGAACATCAAGTTTAACTACAAATGAACCAACAATCCATTAAAAGAGTCAAGTAGAAAATAAAATCTACTATCTTTTATGATTTAAAAGGTTTTCATCATCCTTTATATATTTGAGACTCAAATTTTAATAAATATTCCACATCATCGAATCACCCCGCACTACTGCCAAGGATATTCTTTTAGTATCACGACCACAATTATTCATGCACCACGGGCCAAGAATATTTGTGTATTCATTAATGGTCATGATCATGCCAACAATCGGCCCATCAATGCACTACTACGGCCACCGAGGATTTTTACCACATCATTTGTAACATTACTTGGCCATGATTAAACCGAATAGTCTCTAAATCACAATCATACCAAATCCATCTATGCACTACGGTGCCACAGATGACTTTCAACATAATATAAACATGAGGATGATGACAATGATATAAGAATTCAATAAAACAAGTTCAAGAATTAATTTATCTAGGAACCAATAACATCCAAATCACAACACGACATCGCCAGAGAGTAAAATTCAAGAATATCGAGAAGAATATTTCCATGAAAGGATCTTTGGATGAAGCCTTAAATATCAAGGATATTCCACTAATTTCATGGAGTATAGAAGTCAAAGTTTTAACCAACCGAGTATAATAAAGAATGGAATAACAAAAGAAATCACCATGCATGCGATAGACCGCATGCGGTGTTATTCCAATAGAATAATAAATAACGGAATCAGTCCCACAGAAAACGCATGCATATACATGATATTCCAGCGAGAATAATAAAAGAATGGAACCAGTCCGGCAGTAAAACACATGCATGTGATGTTCTAAATGTAATAATAATAAAAAGCGGAACCGGTCCGTGTAAAACACATGTATATGATGTTCCAATAGAATAATAATAATAAAAGCGGAACCAGTAGGTGTAAAACACATGCATGTGATGTTCCAATAGAATAATAAAAGAATGTCACCAATGTGACGCCCCCAAAATTAGGTATATCGCCACCCATCTTGGGTCGCCACTTACATGGTACATAAATTCAAATACAACTTACTAATATAACTGCTGTAAAGGTATAATACGACATAAACCGTGAGTTTGAATACAAATATTGTCTACTAGATATTATACAAACTCAAAAGGAGTCCTCATTACTACTATTATCACACTATTTCACGAATAGTGAGGACTACTAATGCTATCCTCGGACCATTACTCCGCTCCCCAACTCGTCTCCAAATTTATGTTCTCATTTCTCAAGAGAACAAAGTGAAAGAAAAGGTGAGCTCAACTAGCCCAAGAAGAAATATTATGACTAAGATAATGCGTAATAATTTATCATTAGCCTTCAAATGGTGTTAAACCGATAAAATACAATAGTACAACAAGTTTAGCTGCGGCAATGAATAAGAATCCATTAAAAGAGTCAAGAGAGAATAAAGTCTACTATCTTTTAGGTTTTAAAAGGTTTTTCATCATCGTATATATTTGAGACTCAAATTTTAATAAATAATCCACATCATCGAATCACCCTCGCACTACTGCCAAGGATATTCATCAAATTATCAATGGTCATGACTATACCGAATAACCCCCGGTCATAATCATACCAAAAACTATCCATCATCGCATTATGCAGACCACCGAGGACTTTTATCACATCATTTATAACAAGCCATGATTATACCGAATGATCCCCGGTCATAATCATACTAAGTTCATCTATACACGTAAGTCAAGAAGATAACATAATATAACATGAGGATGATGACAATGACATAATAATTCAATAAAACAAGTTCAAGAATTATTTTATCCAGAATTATTAACGCCCAAATTGTCAAAATGATATTGCTTTTTGTAGAGTAAAATTCAAGAATGATCGGAAGAATATTTTCATGAAAAGATATGGATGAAACGCGAAATATCAAGGATATTCTACTAATTTCATGGAGTATATAAGTCAAAGTTTTAACCAAAATTGGGTATAATAAAGAATGGAATAACAAAAGAAATCACCATGAATGCGGTTCTTGAATAGATAAAAGTTATTCCAAATAATAATAATAACGGAACCAGTCGTGAAATTCACAACCGCTGGATGTTCCAATGTAATAATAAAGATGGAACTGATCGGTGTAAAACACATGATAGGATATTCCAACGAGAATGATAAAGACGGAAACCGGTGTCGGTGTAAAACACATGCATGTGATGTTCCAATGAGAATAATAAAGATTTAAACCAGTCCGTGTAAAACACACGCATGTGATGTTCCAATGTAATAATAATAAAGGCGGAACCGAAGTAGGTGTGTAAAACACATGCACAGGATGTTCCAATGAATAATAGAAGAATGTCACCAAGTATAGGTAAACCAGCAGATACAAAAGAGTTATTCCAATGTAATAATAAGCAATGGAATAACAACGTTTTCTTCATGAATAAGAAAGAATAACACCCTTTACAGTACAACAAATAATATTCCCTACCTTAGAAGAACCGAATATTGGCGAGGTGAAGTAGTAGAATACTTTTCTTCTTTTCTCTATAGTTTCTCTCTACAGAGTTTCAAAGTGAATTCGTGAAAATAATGAAGCACTAGGCCTCTATTTATAGAAGATTTCTAGCTTAAGACCGCCATGTGAAAAGGCAAATGGCTCGACGATAATCGGTGATGTGAAAAGAAAAGTGGTTCGACGCTCAGTAATGTAAAAACGACAAGTGGTTCGATCGCCTTTGTAATGTGAAACAACAAGTGGTTCGGACTTTGTAATGTGAAACGACAAGTGGTTCGACCTTTGTAATGTGAAACGACAAGTGGTTCGGCGCCGTAACGTGAAACGACAAGTGGTTCGACGCTGTAATGTGAAACGACAAGTGGTTCGACGCCAGAATGTGAAACGACAAGTGGTTCGACGCCGGTAAAGGTAATTACTATTAACGGAAGGTAATTACTATTCACAAAGGTAATTACTATTGATTTAGGTAATTACTATCGACGAAGATAATTACTTATTCACAAACGTAATTACTATCGACGAAGGTAATTACTATCGTGAAGAGACTCTTAGATGATTATATACGGCCCCCATAAAATAATCAAACTTACCACAAATGTCTCATAATGAGACTTTTTTATATACATCAAGGATTGAATAAATATTACCACAAATCATTTTATCTTTAATCAACATATATTTAATCTTTCAACAATTATTAATCATTTATAACTTGTCGTCTCAATTATTGATTTAATACTATAACATATTATATGATGATGATATCTTTGACAATAATTGAATCAATTAATATAAGAGATATGATGCAAGAATTACTATAGCAATAATCGAGCATACCGAAAGTGACTTCTCACGTAAGATCAATAATCAATATCGTGTCTACTATACAACCACGCCAGACATCGTATTTCTTTTACTACCGGGTAGTTCAACGGTTTTAATTCAGTAACACCTCGTAGTTATTTTTATAGAAAGATAATTTTGTCGTTTTCTAACTACGATAATACTTCCGCCATGGGGTCCACTAATGATCGAGTCGTCGCATTTAATATTCCCAAACAAAAAAGAATATTCCCCACCAAACTAATATTTTATAACAACTTGCATACTTTGTAAAATTTATAAATACTACCCACAACTATAATATTATCTTAAATTTACACCATAATATTAAAAAATTATTTCGACAAAATTTAAATCTTTATTGATAAAACTGGGGTCTCACAATCTCCCAATCTTATGGAATTTAGCCCTCGAAATTAGGGTACGATACTGGTATGATAAAGAGGTGAGGATACCTTGAATACCTTTTTATCGTTGAAAATATTAAATTCATCTTTGCAATCCTACCAAAGATATTTATTCACAATTCATCTTTGCACTTTCTGTGCCAAAGATATACAATCAGAAACCAATAATGTTGAGACGCAACTTAATAAGATATCACGACCACGAATTATCCATGCACCAATCGCCAAGGATATTCGTGTATTCATTCTTATCACGACTACAAATTATCCATGCACCTACTACCAAAGATAATCGTGTATTCATTAAGATCACAACCACAAATTATCCATGCACTACTACCAAAGATAATCGTGTATTCATTAAGATCACGACCACAAATTATCCATCCACTACTACTAGCAAAGATAATGGGTATGTATTCATTAGTATCACGACCACAAATTATCCATGCATTACTACTAAAGATAATCGTGTATTCATTAAGTATCACGACCATAAATTATCCATGACTACTACCAAAGATAATCGTGTATTCATTAGTATCACGACCACAAATTATCCATGCACTACTACCAAAGATAATCGTGTTTTCAATTACGGTTATGATATGATTATACCCAACAATCCTCGGTCATAATCATACCAAGTCCATCTATGCACATCTGCCACGAGATGACTTTCAACATAATATAAACATGAGGATAACGATATAAAGAATCAATCAAATGAGATAAAGGATAAATATTAAACATTTATAATATAATTTATCCAGATTCAAGAATATCCCCATGTTATCAATCACTTAATAATCTCATAATCTAATATCATTAATATTATAACAATATTTTAATCACTTAAATTTATAAACAATTTATCTCAATTGTTTACGCTTTTACCATATAATGCATTTAATCATTCAAAATGCCATACTCATAAGATATCATCACCAATTATCAAATCCTCACCAAAAAAATATGCATATATTCTATATAGGATTCTCTAGCCATAAAATCCTATTTTCAACTTTCATATTTCACATAACATATTTAACTCATATGTTCAGAATTAAACTATTTTCATGAAAAATACCAAATCATCCCAAAAATATTTCTTTTTCCGGTTTTTTAGCATAATATAGTCCCATAATGAAAATATATTTTTCTGAATTTTAAAATTCATTTACTATTTTTCAAAAATCAATTTCTAATTAATTCTTAAGAAATTAGCTACCTCAAGTTTAACTCCAAAATTCCCAAATCTTGGCAGGACCTTACACATGTTAACGTGAGCTTCCAGGTTTAAATTTCATGGTCATCTGAGTTATAGAACCTCAGGTTATAGCATTTTTGTTTAAAAACCTAAATATTAAAATAGTCATAACTTGCTCATTTTAAGTCGAATGAGCTCATTTTTGGACAAGAGGTACTTTATACCATATACCTTCATGTCCCAAAAGGCCATAATTTTTCTCATAATTTAAGTGGCCGAAACAAATTTCGTCTAAAATCATGGCAAAGAGCTTTTTTTTGGTTTTTGCAGCTTTGCACTCCTTTGCTAAAATCAGTCCACACAAAAATCTACAACGCCTTTTTCAAGAATTCCACTTGGATTAGTTAGGTAACTCATAGATCTAACTCTCAGGACTTGACCACACTCAAAATTCAAAATATAATAGGAGATATGGTCAATTGAATTTCATGTTACGTTTTTCACCAAAATATGATTTTCAACTCTTTGTGATTTCTAAGAAACTTTCATGTGTTCACATACCAACCAACATAACTCATCATAAAACTTACTAATACTTCATATACCCATGATTTTCATCGATTCTATACTTTTATTATGACTTTCATCATAATCCACGTAAATGATCCTTTTAGTTGAAGAAATATTTGAGGGTTTAAGAAATGGGTTTTTCTTTGGGGTCAATAAGAAATTGATTTCACGCCTAAGTAGGCTAAGAAGTCTTCAAGAATACACCAGAAATTTATTAATAATAGAAATATCATTCAAAATCTGTGACTCTCATCCAAGACTTGGATAAGACGTCACATCGATACCAACCGTGACTTCTATCCCTTAACCTAGATAAGACCTCACAATGATACCTATAAACTTGCCATCTTCATTCACGATGTCGCCACTGTAAAGCCCGGCTTGCAGCATTCCACACAAGGAAGTCAACAACGAAAGGTTAGGGGGCTCTTTACTTATGGCTCGATATAACAATAATTGACTTTAGTAGTTTGGTTACTTGAATTCGCACAACAAAGTTGGTTATGAATATAAAAGCTAACAACCTTACTTAAAAGCATGATGAGTAGTTAACCAATTGATTCCTAAAATCACATCAAAGGCAAGTATTTTCAAAAGATAAGATCGATGTAACGTGAAAGTGTTTATTTGAATCAAACAAGATTTAAAAATAGTAATGTGAACGAAGGCTCCTACTAACGAAGTTTCAACTAATAAGTCAAAGTCTAACTTCTCCAGAGTCAAATTTAAACGTTGAACGCAAGCAAAGAGAGATAAAATAATGGGTAGAACTGTATCTTATAAGGTATAGACTTCAGAATGTATAATTAACTAACCCGTGCTAACTTCGTTCGTTAGTTACTCGCTTTTGAGAAGTCGTGAAAAAGCACTTCCTAAAACCAACGACTTTGTTTTGTCCATATCCACCTTGGTGGTGCCGCCCCAGACTAGACTTGACTTTGGTGCACAACAAAATTGAGCTAAATGACCTTTCTTCTTGCAATTTCCACATCTATTATCTTTGCCATGATTACCACCAAGTGGTTACCATTCTTAGCATGATAATTTCCCCACGATGGTTATCATTGTTCGACAGCATTGCCACCAAAGAAGATGATTATTATCGTGTTGTTGTTATCGTTACCTTTTGTTTCGAATTTGAATCAACACTCTCATGTGCTTCATTGCTTATCTCAAAGATTTTCGGATGTCATTCTCAAACACCGTCATAAAACAAGGGTTAATTAACATATCACATATTATCCCTATATTTCGACCGACCAATTAAATACCAAATAAATTTAGGTAGATCATACTAGCGAAGGAATTCCCGCCTCTCCCTCCAAGTTCTTATCTCACATCTCACCGGGGATCATATCCCTAAGCTCGATATCAACCGTGACGCCTCAAAATTAGGTATACGCCACCCATCTTGGGTCGCCACTTACATGGTACATAAATTCAAATACAACTTACTAATATAACTGCGTAGGTAATAATACGACATAAAATGTGAGTTTGAATACAAATATTGTCTACTAGATATTATACAAACTCAAAAGGAGTCCTCATTACTACTATTATCACACTATTTCACGTAATAGTGAGGACTACTAATGCTATCCTCCGGACCATTACTCCGTTCTCGACTCGTCTCAAATTTATGTTCTCATTTTCATTTCAAGAGAACGGTGAAAGAAAAGGGTGAGCTCAACTAGCCCAAAGAAGAAATATTATGACTAAGATAATGCGTAATAATTTATCATTAGCCTTCAACAAATTGTTAAACCGATTAAATACAATAGACAACAAGTTTAACTGCAGGTGAATAATAATCCATTAAAAGAGTCAAGTAGAGAATAAAGTCTACTATCTTTTAGGTTTTAAAAGGTTTTTCATCACTGTTATAGCTGAGACTCAGTTTTAATAAATAATCCACATCATCGAATCACCCCTGCACTACGGCCAATGATATTCATCAAATTATCAATGGTCATGACTATCTTGAATCACCCCGGTCATAATCATACCAAAAACTATCCATCACCGCGCATTATGTGCCAATCGAGGACTTTTATCACATCATTTATAACAAGCCATGATTATACCGAATGATCCTCGTCATAATCATACTAAGTTCATCTATACACGTAAAGTTCAAGATAACATAATATAACATGAGGATGATGACAATGACATAATAATTCAATAAAACAAGTTCAAGAATTATTTTATCCAAGAATTATTAACGTCCAAATTGTCAACATGATACTGTTTTGTAGAGTAAAATTCAAGAATGATCAGAAGAATATTTCCATGAAAAGATACTGGATGAAACGCAAATATCAAGGATATTCTACTAATTTCATGGAGTATAGAAGTCAAAGTTTTAACCAACTGGGTATAATAAAGAATGGAATAACAAAAGAAATCACCATGCATGCGGTACTTGAATGCATAAAGTTATTCCAATGAGAATAATAATAACGGAACAAAGTCGGTGAAATTACACCGCAAGCGGGATGTTCCAACAGAATAATAAAGATGGAACCAGATCCGGTGTAAAACACATAGATAGGATATTCCAACAGAATGATAAAGACGGAACCAGGTCCGGTGTAAAACACACAGACAGGATGTTCCAACAGAATAATAAAAAGACGGAACCAGGTCCGGTGTAAAACACATGCATGTGATGTTCCAGCAGAATAATAATAAAGATTTTAACCAGTCCTGTAAAACACACGCATGTGGATGTTCAAAATGAATAATAGAAGAATGTCACCAAGTATAGGGTAAATCAGCAGATACAAAGTTATTCCAATGTAATAATAAGCAATGGAATAACAACAGTTCTCTTCATGAATAAGAAAGAATAACACCCCTTTACGGTACAACAAATAATATTCCCTACCTTAGAAGAACCGAATATTGGCAAGGTGAAGTAGCGAGTAATACTTTTCTTCTTCTCTCTATAGTTTCTCTCTAGAGTTTCAAATTGAATTCGTGAAAAATAATGAAGCACTAGGCCTCTATTTATAGAAGATTTCTAGCTTAGCAGACCGCCATGTGAAAAGGCAAGTGGCTCGACGATCGGTGATGTGAAAAGAAAAGTGGTTCGACGCTCAGTAATGTAAAACGACAAGTGGTTCGGCGCTCAGAATGTGAAACGACAAGTGGTTCGGACGACAGAATGTGAAACGACAAGTGGTTCGGACGCTGGTAAAGGTAATTACTATTGACGAAGGTAATTACTATTCACAAAGGTAATTACTATTATCGACGAGGTAATTACTTTTTACGAAGATAATTACTATTCACAAAGGTAATTACTATTCGACGAAGGTAATTACTAATTGACGAAGAGACTCTTAGATGATGACATATGGGCCCCCATAAAATAATCAAACTTACCACAAATGTCTCATAATGACTCTTTATATACATCAAGGATTGAATAAATATTACCACAAATCATTTTATCTTTAATCAACACATATTTAATCTTTCAACAATTATTAATCATTTATAACTTGTCGTCTCAATTATTGATTTAATACTATAACATATTATACGAGATGATATTGTGTGACAATAATTGAATCAATTAATATAAGAGATATGACGCAAAGAATTACTATAGCAATAATTGAAAGCATAATGAAAGTGACTTCTCACGTAAAGATCAATAATCAATATCGTATGCTACTTATACAACCACGTGTATTCATCGTACTTTTACTACTTAGGGTAGTTCAATAGTTTTAACGGTAACACCTTCTGTAGTTATTTTTATAGAAAGATAATTTTGTCGTTTTTAACTACGACAATACTTCCGCTAGGGGTCCACTAATGATTGAGTAGTCGTCATTTAATATTCCCCACAAAAAGAATATTCCTCACCAAACGAATATTTTATAACAACTTGCATACTTTGCAAAATTTATAAATACTACCCACAACTATAATATTATCTTAAATTTACACCATAATATTAAAAATTATTTCGACAAAATTTAAATCTTTATCGATAAAATCTGGGGTCTCACAACCAAGTATAGGTAAACCACGATACAAAAGTTATTCCAAATGTAATAATAAACAATAGAATAACAACAGCTTCTCTTCATGAATAAGAAAGAATAACACCCCTTACTTTTTAGTAGAGATTGAATCTCGCAGTAGTGTAAGAACAAAATACTCTTCTTCTTTCTCTCTTATTCTCTATACTTTCTTCTCTCTATAGCTTGAATGAATTCGTGAAAATAATGAAGCACTAGGCCTCTATTTATAGAAGATTTCTAGCTTAAGACCGCCATGTGAAAAGGCAAGTGGCTTGACATTGGTGATGTAAAAAGAAAAGTGGTTCGACGCTCTTGTAATGTGAAACGACAAGTGGTTCGGACGCTTCGTAATATGAAACGGCAAAGTGGTTCGACGTCTGGTAAAGGTAATTACTATTCACAAAGGTAATTACTATCGACGAAGGTAATTACTTATCGACGAAGAGACTCTTAAATGATGACATATGGGCCCCCATAAAATAATCAAACTTACCACAAACGCCTCATAATAGACTCTTTATATACATCAAGGATTGAATAAATATTACCACAAATCATTTTATTTTTAATCAACACATATTTAATCTTTCAACAATTATTAATCATTTATAACTTGTCGTCTCAATTATTGATTTAATACTATAACATATTATATGGATGATAATGTGACAATAATTGAATCAATAATATAAGAGATATGATGCAGAATTATCTTGTAGCAATAATTGAGCATAGTTGAGTGACTTCTCACGTAAACATCAATAATCAATATCGTATGCTACTATACAACTATGCAGACATCTTGTATTTTTTACTACTACGGGTAGTTCAACAGCTTTTAAGTAACACCTCTCGCAAGTTATTTTTATAGAAAGATAATTTTGTCATTTTCTAACTACGACAATACTTCATTGTGGGGTCCACTAATGATTGAGTCGTCGCATTTAATATTCCCCGACAAAAAGAATATTCCCCACCAAACGAATATTTTATAACAACTTGCTTACTTTGCAAAATTTATAAATATTACCCACAACTATAACATTATATCAAATTTATTCCATAATATTCAAAAATAATATTTATAGAAAATTAATCTTTATTTATAAAGTTGGGGTCTTACAACCTCCCTTTTTATGAAATTTCGCCTCGAAATTAGGGTGCGACGCACTGGTATGTCAAGAGGTAAGGATACCTTGATTTCATTTTGATTCTAACTCCCAAGTCATTTCTCAACATCGTGGTTTCTCCACAAAACTTTGACTTAAGGTATAACTTGGAGTGTAGAATATGTTCCTTCTTATCCAAGATTTGAACAGAACCTTTTCATACGTCAAATCTTCCGCTATTTCGTCCTGGGTTCTAACTCAATAATGTGGTTCGGGTCTTTCACATATTTACGTAACATAGATATGTGAAAAACGTTATGAACACGTAGACATACTTGGCAGAAAGCGAGTCTATAGCCACAGTTCCTACCGATCGAGGATTAAAATGGACCAGATGAATCGAGGATTGAGTTTTCCTTTATTTCCAAATCTTGTAACTCTTTTCCATGGAGCAACTCTTAACAACACATGATCTCCTATATCGAATTCCACGTGCTTTCGATGAAGATCAGCATAACTCTTTTGTCGATTTTGTGAGGTTTTTATACGTTGTCGGATCGTTTGAATCTTTTCCGTAGTCATACGTACAAACTCTGGTCCCAACAACGTTGCTTCACCCACCTCATCCAAGCATACTGGAGAACGACACTTTCTTCCATACAACGCTTCGAATGAAGCCATGCCAATACTTGCTTGATAACTGTTGTTGTAGGAAAACTCCACCAATAGTAAGAACTTGTCCCAACTTCCCTTGAAATCAAGGACACAGAGTCTTAATAGATCTTCAAGAGTTTGAATAGTCCTCTCGATCGTCCGCTTGTCTCGAGAATGATATGCCGAGAAGCTAAATCGTGAAAGTCCGTGCCCATAGCTTTTTGTAAACTAACCCAAAATCGTGAAGTGAATCTGGGTCTCGATCGAAACTATGGATACCCCAGATACCATGCGATCTTACAATCTCGTTTATGTACATATCTGAGCAAGACGTTCAAGTGTATAAGTTTCTCGATTTCAGAAGAAATGAGCAGACTTGGTCAATCTATCAACAATGACCCAAATCACATCTATGCCTTGAGAAACCTTAGGAAGGCCTAAGAACGAAATCCATGGTGATGTGCTCCCACTTCCATTCTCGGAATTTCAAGTGGTTGCAATGGACCTTTTAGTACTTGATGTCCGCTTTAACTCGTTGACAAGTTAGACATCTTGAGATAAACAAATAGGCTTTATCTCTCTCTTCATATTGCTCCACCAAAATGTACGATTTAATATCATGATACATTTTGGTACTCCCAAGATGGATTGCAAATGGTGTGTCAGGCGCTTCCATCATGATATTATACTTTAAATCGATGTCGTTAGAAACACAAAGTCTCAGAGTTGACTCAAGTATTCCTTCTTCATCGATTCTTGCTTCCTAGGTATAGCACCTTCTTGCACTTTCTTCCTCATAACGCATCACCTCCGTGTCCAGAGCTTGAAAAGCCTTTAACTTTATCGATTAAAAGTCGGTTCTACTCATATACTCGCTTATCATCACACGCGTCCTCGAGTTTTTAACTCTATCTCCATCCTTTGCAAGTCACACAAATGGGCCTTTCGTTGACAATAATATCAAGACTCGTGCTTGCATATGATCTTCTACTCAATACGTCGCCTACCACGCTCGCTTTTTCTGGATGGTATTGGATGGTATGATCATAAACTTTCAACAGATTCAAGCCAACGTCATTGTCGCATGTTGAGTTCCTTTTGAGTGAAGAAATATTTGAGGCTTTTATGATCCAGTAAAGATCTCCACTTTCTCCCCATACAAGTAATGCCTCCAAATTTTAAGTGCAGAAGATAACAATGCTAACTCTAGATCACGAAGTAGGATAATTCCTCTCATATTCTTTGAGTTGTGTCGAGGCATAAAGCTATAACTTTTCCATGTTGCATGAAAACACATCCCAACCTTTTGCTCAAGCATCATCATGAGATGACAAATCCTCCGAGCGGATGGTATTGTCCGAGCAGTCTTTGAAATAAGTCTCTCTCGAGTTCTTGAAAACTCTTCTCACATTCTTCGCTCCAACCGAACTTTGTATCTTCCGAGTCATTTGAGTCGATGGAGTAGCGATTCGAGAAAATCCTTCCACGAATCTCCGATAATAACCGGATAAACCGAGAAAGCTACGTCTTCTATTCATCGATTTAGGTTGTTCCCGACTTTGAATAGCTTGATCTTTCTTTGGGTCAACAGATATTCCATGACTTGATACCACGTATGCCCAAGGAATGCTACTTTCCTCGCCGTAACTCGCATTTCTTCAACTTGGCATAAAGCTTATATTCACGAAGCTTTTTGAGTGTCACTCAAGTGTTGCTTTCATGATCTTCACGGCTTTAGGAATAAATAAGGATGTCATCAATAAAGACGCGACCATAAAGTGATCCAAATATTCCTTGAATACTCGATTCATCATATATCCATGAAGGCAAAGAGGAGCATTAGTCAATCCAAAAGACACGACTAGAATTCATAATGCCCGCACCGAAGTTCGAAAAGCCGTCTTTGGAATGTCAATGATTCTAATCTTCAATTGGTGATATCCTAATCTAAGATCAATCTTTGAAAAGAATTTGGCTCCTTGCAATCGGGTCAAACAGTCATCAATACGTGGCAATGGATACCTATTTTTGATGGTGACATGATTCAACTCCCGATAATCAATACAAAGTCGCATACTCCCATCTTTCTTCTTCACGAATAAAATGTAAGCACCCCAAGGAGAAGTACTAGGACGAATAAAGCCAATGTCTAACAATTCCTCGCGGTTGGGTCTTTAACTCGAAGTTCAATAGAGCCATTCGATATGGGGCTTTGGAAATAGGTTTTGTAAGGGTTCAAGGTCGATACAAAATTCAATTTCATGCTCCGGGGTAGGCCAGGAAGTTCTTGGGAATACGTTACGTCGGAAATTTATTAACAATAGAAATATCGTTCAAAACCGGCGTATTTTTGTTTAAATCTGTGACATAAGCTAAGAAAGCTCGACATCCGCTTTTCAATAAACGAATAGCTTTTATGGCTTGAGATGACCGTGATTGATTTTAATGGTTTAGTCGCTTGAATTCGCGATAATAGGTTGGTTAGAATATGAAAGCTAACAACCTTACGAAAATAATTAATTTTTGCATGATAAGTAGTTAACCAATCAATCCACAGAATCACGTCAAATGCAAGTATTTTTAATGAAATAAGATCGACAGTGTAATGTGAGGTACCGATTGAAACCAAACAAGACTTATAAACAAAGTGGATGTAATGAAGGTTTTTCTCCCAACCGGAGTTTCCACAGATAAGTCAAAGTCTAATTTCTCCCGAGTCAAATTTAATCGATGAGCATGCAAAGTAGAGAGAAATAAAGAATGGGTAGAACCCCAGGTATCAAATAAAGTATAGACTTCATTAGAGTTTATGATAAGCTTACCCGTGATGACCTCATTCGGGTTCCTTGCTCTCTGGGAGGTCACAACAAACGCTCTCCTCAGACCACTGGGTTTGACTTTTCAGGATGACCTTTGGTGCCTCCATCCTAGTTGAATTTGCCTTGGTAAATGACAAAATCGAGCTAAGTGACCTTCTCTTCCACAATTATAACATGCTTTGATGAGCATGGGCGCAGATTTGGGATCGATGTGTCCCTCCTCCGCATTTGAAGCATATGATAGGTGGTCTTTTCTTTCCTTAACAACGGGTCTTTGGTCTTTGACGTCTTTCCATCATCATTGAATCTCCGTTTCTTGAAATGTCCATTCTTATTGTTTTGGCCCCGATTACCACCAAGTGGTTACCATATCTCGCCCGTTGATTCCCTCCACGCTTGTTGTCACCGCTTCGATGACTACTCACCGGTATTATAATTTTTTGCCGTCGCTCTCTTTTTAGTTCGTTGACTCGTTATCGCGCTTCCACTAATCGAGCCCTATTTACAACATCTCAATACAAACACGGTTTATGAGAAATAAGATGTCGACGTATCTCCGACTTCAAACCTCTTAAAACGCGTTTCGCGCCATTCTTTCTTCATTATCCACTAAGTGGGACTTAAACCGTGATAACTCGCAAATTTTGCCTCGTATTGCGACACGGCCATATTGTTTTGTTCCAACTTGATAAACTCCACCCTCCTTCGTGTGGCTAATACTTTGTGAAAGTATTTGTCGTTGAACAACTCCTGGAACTTCTCCCAAGATATCTTCAAGACAAAGAAGTTGAGTACGTTTTGTAATAACCCCAAAATAGGTTCTTTCCATCCAACCCATTTCGAGTCGCCAAATATATGGTACGAAAAATAACTACAACTTTATTACAACAATTGTCGTGCAAAATACAACAACACATATGTTGTGAGTTTGGATACAAATATATACCAATCAGAAGACGTCAAAATGACACCTTACATAAAGGTATAGTCAAAACCTGCTTTTAGAAATTAGAATCTTTGGGAAGTGCTCAAGAGAAACCTTCATACATGGGAGGCCATGCTTTTAGGTTATGGTAGATATCATATGGCTGCGTAATTATCCTTGGTCAATCTAATAAACCCCCGAAAAGAAAAACGAGAAGATTACTATCATATTCTTCCCAATGGTGAGTCTCTCTCGACATATCATTATCTCCATCGCTCTAATTGGGTATTATACTCCAAACAAACACCAAGATTATATAGGTAGTGCTTGTAAATATACTCAAGAAGTGGATGAGCACAACCATATCTTATGATAACACGAGGTTGTATGTCATTAGACATCTTGTATGATAGTGACAAAACACCCTTCCAAGTTAAATTCACCTCACCCTCAACATCTATAGACCACCACTCTATTCCTCGCTTATCCCCGCCGACCCAATTGGCATACTTTTATTACCTGAAAGGAATTGTGAAACAAAAGGGTGAGCACAACTAGCTCAGTAAAGAATATTATGACTAAAGATAAATAAATTATCAATAGTCTTCATCAGTAATAAATCAGAGATTTAGAACATATGGTAGATGATAAAACTTTTCAACCATAGTTGCAGCGGAATGAGCAATCCATTAGAAGAGTCAAATAGACTATAAAGTCTATTGTCTTCTCCACGTTAAAAGTCCACCAACAATATTTTATCCCTGTAACATCAATCAACAGTTCCTTTCCACAATCATATGAATAACTCATAATCATAATTGTGACTCAAAATTCCTCTTCTCATCCGGGACGAAGATAAATTTTCATCACCTGTCTTTACCTGAAACATCAAATATCATGGTTATACCAAATCACAGTTCCTGCTCATAATCATACTTAATAATTTCATCTTTGCACTCACTAGCCAAAGATATTCATCAACATTCATCTTTACACTACATGCTAAAGATATTCAACAACAGTCATCTTTGCATTACGAGCCAAAGATATTCATCAATAATTCATCTTTGCACTACAAAGGTAAAGATATTCAACAATGTGTCATCTTTTGCATTACGAGCAAAAGATATTCATCAATAATTCATCTTTGCACTACAAAGCTAAAGATATTCAACAACGGGTCATCTTTGCATTACAAGCCAAAGATATTCATCAATAATTCATCTTTGCACTACAAAGCAAAGATATTCAACAACAGTCATCTTTGCATTACGAGAAAAAGATATTCATCAATAATTCATCTTTGCACTACTAAATTTAAAGATATTCAACAACGGGTCATCTTTGCATTACAAGCCAAAGATATTCATCAATAATTCATCTTTGCACTTTCTACAGTGAAGATATTCAACAACAAAAGTCATCTTTTCATTCACGAGCAAAAAAGATATTCATCAATAATTCATCTTTTGCACTACAAAGCTAAAGATATTCAACAACGGTCATCTTTGCATTCAAGCCAAAGATATTCATCAATAATTCATCTTTGCACTACAAAGCAAAGATATTCAACAACAGTCATCTTTTGCATTCTGAGCCAAAGATATTCATCAATAATTCATCTTTGCACTACTAAATTAAAGATATTAATATCTCAAAGAAATATATAATCATTTTGTAATTTATATAAACAATTATAGCCATATGTTGATCATTTCACCTTTGACTTAAGCTAAAAATATTCAATTGTAAATTCAATGGTCATGATCATACCAATCAACAATTCAACTTTTGCACCTTCTTTGGCCAAAGAGAACCTATGGTCACGATCATACCAATAATCTACCCATCTTTACACTCAAGTCAAAGAGAAATATCATCATTAGGGTTATAAGAATGTTATATAAAAACAATATAATCAAAACATGGTTTTAATTTCAAGAGTAAGATTCATAAATCAACGATAATTTGGTCGTAGAAGAAACCAATTTGTTGTGAATAGTACCCGTATTAAAGACATAGTCCCCGTATAATGCGCATAAGTAATCTCGACACGAAAAGATAAAGTTTCATAATAAAATTCATATCCATATTTATAACACCTTAATCCAAATGTTATAAATCACTTAGAAATCTCATAATCTAATACTATTAATATTACAATAATATTTTAATCATTTTAAAACTTATAAACAATTTAATTAAATTGTTTACACTTTTTACTAATTAATGCATTTAATCATCATAAAATGCCAAACTCATAAGATTTCATCACCAATAACCAAAACCCTCATCAAAGATCTGCAAGATATACCTCATATATGATTTCTCAAGCCATAAAATCATATTTTCCAATTTTCTTACTTCACATAACATATTTAATTCATTTACTCATAACTAGAACATTTTCATGAAAAATACCAAATCGGGGTTCAAAAATATTTATTTTCCGGGATTTAGAAGAATATAGTCCCATATTGAATATATATTTTCTCGAATTTTTAAAATTCATTTACAATTTTCATATGGCCAAAACCATAGAATATTTAAACATTTATCATAAATTGTACTTTTGTCCAAAAATTTCAAATTAATACGGTATCTTGACATTATATAGATGTACTCCCAATAAAAATTTCATCAATTTTGGAGTTAATCACTGAGGAGTTATAATGTTACTTTTAAAATAGTCTTTTTCCGTAAAATTCATAACTCTTAATCTATACATCCAAAAATCACCATTTTTGGACACAATCAATAAAACTCATCAAAATATCATTTCAAATTTTTCAGATTTTTTACGAAGGTCGAGAAAAATTACGAAACTTAAAATCATAACAACCCTTAAAATCCCTTTACTATCCCTTACCTCAAAAGAGCAAAGACTTCCGATTGGATATCTGATATTTATCAAGGAAACTTCAGACCGATGAATATCAACTCACCAAGTATCTAAATACTCACAAAATACACTCAATAATCTAGAGAGAAAAAAGAGAAAATTTATGAATTCGGTGTGATTTTCAATTCTAACTTAACCTCTATTTATAGGAAAATGTTAAGACAGCAAGCAGACTTAACTCTGCAACCCGATGGGCTTTACTTCGCTCTTATTCCCCACCCACCACATTTGAAAATTCAATTGAGCACATTTCTCACCAACCAAAAGTGGGGCCCACCAATTCTAGAATTTTCCACCAAAATCATTTATAACCTAATTTAAGAATCGGTCCTCTTAAAATTCATAACAAATTATACGCTCATTTTAATTCGGTTCAAAATTTGTGGACATATACTCAACTTATATATGTATAATATATCCAAAAATCCCAACGATCCAACTACGATTAAAAATTATAACTCACATAATAAAGTTTGTAAGAACACCGATTTGATCTTTTAATACCTCCAATCCGACAAAATATCGATAAAATACCTCAACATTAATTCCTTCATTTATAACCACATAAATAAATCCATCATTTATATCCACATCAAATAAATATTTCATTGTCATATAAATCAATAATTAATTATTCATAAATAATATTATAGAATCACAATAATGACAACCAGCAGTTCCAGGAAAGAGGGGCTTTCAATAAGAATTTCTCCCTTCTTGCCAGCATGATTAGGTGACCAAATCTCTCATTAGCAGAACTTTCTAGACATTGCCAATAATGTTATCTAATAATATTATTGAATAATATGAATTATTGATCCGATAATGGAGATATCGTGCGTTGACAATTATTGAACAACAATAATATAAAATATCAACGCATCAATTATTGAATCAATAAAATAAAATATTGAAAGATATTATCGTAACAATTATTGAGTAGTGCGCTTTCACGTAAGAATCAATAATTCAAAAATACATGTAATCTGGTGTCATGCTTTGTGCTGACAACAGCGCCAGACATTTTATTTTACCAAGGGTATTCCAACATGTGTTAATTCAGTAACGATTACGCCGTTATTTATAAAAACTCAAATTTGTCGTTTTCTCCATCCGGATGTTTATTACATTATGGGGCCCTAAATGATCGCTACGTCGTCGTATTTAATATTCTCCTACGTAAAGAATATTCCCACATTAGCGAATATTCCCAAACAACAATGAATATTTTATAACCACTTGCGTATTTTGAAAAAAATCATATATCACCCTTAACTTTAACTTTTATCAATTTAACCATTTCTTGAATAGTAATTATAAGAAAAATTGAATACTTTTATTTCATAAAATTCGGTCTTACAACGTTTTACCGATTCCCACCGAGAATCGCCTCTCCGCTGCAACATAAAGGCGTAAAGGGAACCTTGCTCGGAGCATCCCAAGACATCAAATATCTTGGTAATCTGCTTTATCCATGCTTCCGCCAGAAGTGGTTTTGGCTCTCCCTTAAACTCCGGTGGTCCCAGCTCCTTGAATTGTTTAGCGGTGACCGCCCGAGAGTTTTCCGTGTTTCACCACGTTTTGGACAGAGTCGCTCTACTTTCTTTGTTGCGTAAATTGCATAAAGCCTCGAACATTTGATCATTCATCATTTGGTCGATTGTTGTTGTTTGCATGTGAGGATTGTCGTCTTCCGATGCACATTATCCCGATTATTGATATGCCATGTAATCAACGATCGCTTTGTGCTCCATCGCTTATTCTCAACATTCTCGGATGTCATTTTTAGATATCGCCACAAAATAAAAGGTTAATTCGACATGTAACAAATTATCCCTATATTCAATGACCAATAAAATAGCCACATAAACTTAGGTAGGTCATACTAGCAAGGTATTCCCCGTCTCTCCCTCTTAGTACTATTCTCACATCTTAGCAGGATCATATCCACAAGCTCGACATACCAACTGTTGTGCGCGCCCAAAATTAGGTATACATCACCCATCTTGGGTAGTCGGATACACGTGATGTAATTAAATACAACTTATTAATATAAGCGCGTGTACAATACTGATATAAGCGTAAGTTTGAATACAAATATTGTTTACTAGATATTATACAAACTCAAAAGGAGTCCTCATTACAATTATTATCACACTATTTCACGAGAATAGTGAGGACTACTAATCTTTATCCTCGGACCATTACTCCGTTCCCCGACTCGTCCGGTATGTTCTCATTTCGAAGAGAACGGTGAAAGAAAGGTGAGCTCAACTAGCCCTTGGTAAAAAATATTATGACTAAGATAATGCAAAATAAATTATCATTAGCCTTCAACAAAGTGTTAAACCGATAAAATATAATAAACATCAAGTTTAAGCTGCAGCGTGAACAAGCAATCCATTAAAAGAGTCAGTAGAAAATAAAATCTACTATCTTTTATGATTTAAAAGGTTTTTCATCATCATTATATTTGAGACTCGACTTTAATAAATATTCCACATCATCGAATCACCCCACTACTACGGCCAAGGATATTCTTTAGTATCACGACCACAATTATTCACGACTACTACTGGGCGAGAATATTTGTGTATTCATTAATGGTCGTGATCATGCCAACAATCGCCCATCAATGCACTACGGCCACCCGAGGATTTTTACCACATCATTTGTAACATTACGATTAATGATTACACCGAATAGTCTCTCGGTCATAATCATACCAAGTCCATCTATGCACTACTGAAGCCACGGATGACTTTCAACATAATATAAACATGAGGATGATGACAATGATATAAGAATTCAATAAAACAAGTTCAAGAATTAATTTATCTAGGAACCAATAACATCCAAACTGTCAACACGATCATCGCTTTGTAGAGTAAAATTCAAGAATACTCGAGAAGAATATTTCCATGAAAGGATACTGGGATGAAGCGCAAATATCAAGGATATTCCACTAATTTCATGGAGTATAGAAGTCAAAGTTTTAACCAACCTGGGTATAATAAAGAATGGAATAACAAAAGAAATCACCCGTAAATGCGATAAGACAGCAAAAGTTATTCCAACGAATAATAAATAACGGATCCGGTCCGCAGAAAACGCATGCATGACGAGGATATTCAAATGAATAATAAAGAATGGAACCGGTCCCGTAAAACACATGCAGACAGGATGTTCTAACGAATAATAATAATAAAGAGCGGAACCGAGTAAAATTGTAAAACACACGACAAGATATTCCAATAGAATAATAATAAAGATGGAACCAGTAAGGTGTAAAAAACACACAAACAGGATGTTCCAAATGAATAATAAAAGAATGTCACCAAGTATAGGTAAACCACGTATACAAAGTTATTCCAACGTAATAATAAACAATGGAATAACAACAGCCTTTCTTCATGAATAAGAAAGAATAACACCCCTTACTTTTAGTAGGAGATTGAATCTGCGATAGTGTAGTAACAAAATACTCTTCTTCTTTCTCTCTTATTCTCTCTATACTTTCTCTCTCTATAGCTTGAATGAATTCGTGAAAAATAATGAAGCACTCAGCCTCTATTTATAGAAGATTTCTAGCTTAAGACCGCCATATGAAAATGAGTTGGCTTGACGGTAGTGATGTAAAAAGAAAAGTGGTTTGGCGCTTTTGTAATGTGAAACGACAAGTGGTTCGACACTGTAATATGAAACGGCAAGTGGTTTGACGTCTCGGTAAAGGTAATTACTATCGACGAAGGTAATTACTATTCACAAAGGTAATTACTATCGACGAAGGTAATTACTATCGACGAAGAAACTCTTAGATGATGACATATGGGCCCCCATAAAATAATCAAACTTACCACAAACGTCTCATAATGACTCTTTATATACATCAAGGATTGAATAAATATTACCACAAATCATTTTATTTTTAATCAACACATATTTAATCTTTCAACAATTATTAATCATTTATAACTTGTCGTCTCAATTATTGATTTAATACTATAACATATTATACGGATGATCTTGTGTGACAATAATTGAATCGATAATATAAGAGATATGATGCAAAGAATTATCGTAGCAATAATTGAGCATAGTTGAGTGACTTCTCACGTAAGCATCAATAATCAATATCGTGCGCTTCTTATACAACTATCAGTATCTTGTATTTTTTACTACCTAGGGTAGTTCAACGCTTTTAACGGTAACACCTCTGCCGTTATTTTTATAGAAAGATAATTTTGTCATTTTCTAACTACGACAATACTTCCGTTGTGGGGTCCACCAATGATTGAGCCGTCGTACGAATATTCCCCGACAAAAAGAATATTCCCTGACCAAATGAATATTTTATAACAACTTGCTTACTTTGCAAAATTTATAAATATTACCCACAACTATAACATTATATCAAATTTATTCCATAATATTCAAAAATAATATTTATAGAAAATTCATCTTTATTTATAAAAGTTTGGGTCTTCTGTAAGGTTAGAGAGAGTTGTTTAGTAGTCCTCACCATTTTTGTAAAATAATGTATCAATAAATGTGATGAGGATTTATTTGAGTATAGATATTGTCAGAAGATAATATTTGTATTCAAACTCACGCTGTTTCTTGTTGTAATAATAAAGTTGTAGTTATTTCTATACCATATATTGACAACTCGAGAATGGGTGATGTATACCTATTTTGGGGGCGTCATAGTTGGTATCGAGCTTAGGGATATGATCTCCAAGCGGAGATCGGGGAATAAACTAGGAGGGAGAGACGAGTAAATCCTTCGCTAGTGTGTCCTACCTAAGCTTATTTGTTAGTTGGTTAGTATATATGGGATATTATGTAATATATTGATTTTCTTAATTAACCCTTGTTTTATGACATGATTCGAGAATGTCGATCGAGAATATTAACAATGGAAATGAGACCGTGGAGACGCTGTCACTCACCAATGAGGAGAACGTGCAATAGTCGGCAATGTTCCTCCGGTGAACAACACCTTGGCGAGATGATGAACGAGGATGCTTAGAAGCTTTTTTGCAGCTCATGCAAAATCGATGAAGGAGACTCGTGTTCAAAATACAGGAGAAATGATAAGAAATTCACGGGTTGTCACAAATACCAAGATTCAAAGAGTTGGGACCACGAATTTAAGTGAAAGTCCGATCCGATCATGGCGGAAACATGGGTCAAGCAAATTACCAAGATATTCGATGTCTTGGGATGCACGGAGAACAGAAGGTTCCATTCGCCACATTTATGTTCCGTGGCGAGGCGGATCATTGGTGGGAGTCTCGTGAAGCGTACTCCATCCACCAGACTCAAAGATGTCTTGGGAGGCGTTTCAGAAACTATTTAATGACAAATACTTTCACGAAAGTGTTTCGCTATATGAAGGAAGTGGAGTTCATCGATTAGAACAAAACAACATGACATTGTGTCTCGAAGACGAGGCAAAGTTTGCGAGAGTTTTCGTGTTTGCACCTCATTTGGTGGAGAATGAGGAACGATATGACGCGGATGTTTCTTAGAGGTTTGAAACCCTAAGATACGTCATTATCTCATTTCTCATAAATTTTCTCTCTATTCGGATGTTGTAAATGAGGCTCAATTATTAGAGTGAGATAACGAGTACGGCCAACCGAGGACCACAACCGAGGATCATTAGGAGATGGTAGTCAACAAAACAACGATAACCACGGAGAAAGAAAAAGACGGACAAAATGGTAACCACACTGGTGGTAATCATGGCCGTGAAAAAGAAGAAGCGAGTCGAGGAGATTTTAAAAGAAGAGATTTAACAACGACTATATGAAGACGACAAAGGTCGGCAAAGAATCGGGTTCTAAGGGAGGAGAAACGACCACCCGGTTATATGCTATAAATCACGCGGAAAGAGGGACATATCACCCAAAGCGCCTGCACAATTCAAGGTATGCTATAATTGTGGAAAGGAAGAACATATCGCTTCGGGATTATGCAGAATAAACCTAGTTCAATGGGGACGATGACTCAAAAGATTGTCCCGGAAAAATCAAAGTCAATCGGTTCTCTCGAAGAACGTTTGTTGTGACCGGTCAAAATGCGAGGAACCCAAACGAGGTGATCACGGGTAAGCTAATCATAAATTCTTGTGAAGTTTATACTTTACTAGATCATTGGTGCTACCCATTCATTTATCTCTCTACTTGTGCTCAACGTTTAAATTTGACTCGGAGAAATTAGACATTGACTTTATCTCGTGGAAACTCCGTTAGGAGAAACTTTCATCACATCCATCGTTTATAAATCTTGTTTGATTCAAGTTGGCACCATCACTTTTTACTGTTGACCTTTTATCTCTTTAAAGATACTTGCTTTTGATGTGATTTTAGGGATTGATTGGTTAACTACACATCATGCCAAAATTGATTGTTTTCGTAAGGTTGTTAGCTTTCATATTCCTAAACAACTTTGTCATTTAATTTAAGCAACTAAACCATTAAAATCAATCACCGTCATATCTAATCATAAAGCTATTCGTTTATTGAAAAACGGATGTCAAGATTTCTTAGCCCATGTTATGGATTTGAATAAAGACATGTCAAATTTGAATAATATTCCGTTGTTATTGATTTTTCCGACGATTTCTGAAGAACTTCCTGGCCTACCCCAGAACGTGAAGTTGAATTCTTTATTGATCTTGAACCTGTACAAAGCCCATTTCTAAAACCCCATATCGAATGGCTCCTATTGAACTTCGGGGAGTAAAAGGTCCAACTACTGTGAATTGTTGGACATCGGTTTCATTCGTCCCAAGACATCTCCTCGGGGTGCTCCTGCTTTTATTCAGTAAAGAAGAAAGGCGGGAGTATGTGACTTTCAGTATTGACTATCGAGAATTGAACCATATCACCATCAAGAATAGGTATCCTCTACCTCGTATTGATGACCTGTTTGACCGATTGCAAGGAGCACAATTCTTTTCAAAGATCGATCTTCGATTCGGATATCATCACCAAGATTAGAACCGAGGATATTCCAAAGACCGCATTTAGAACTCGATGACGGGCATTATGAATTCTTAGTCACGTGTCTTTCGGATTGACTAATGCTCTGCTGGCTTTCATGGATATGATGAACAAAGTATTCAAGGAATATTTGGATGGATTCGTTGTTGTCTTTATTGATGACATCCTCATATATTCCAAAAGCCGTGAAGATCATGAGCATCATTTGAAGTTTGGTACTCAAAGGCTTCGTGAAAACAAGCTTTATGCAAAGTTAAAGAAATGCGAGTTCGTGAAGAAGTAGCATTCCTTGGGCATGTGGTGTCGAAACATGGAGTATCTGTTGATCCAATGAGCAATACAAAGTTGGGAGCAACCAAGTCGATGGATCAAGACGTAGCTTTTTGGGCTTTATTGGTTATTATCGGAGATTCGTGGAAGGGTTTTCGAATCGCTACTCCATTAACCCAAATTTAACTCGGAAGGATACAAAATTCGTTTGGAGCGAAGAATGCGAGAAGAGTTTCCAAGAGCTCAAGAGAGACTCATTTCTAGACTTCGTTTCTAACAATACCATCCGTACGGATGGATTTGTTATCTCTGATGATGCTGCTTGTAAAGGGTTAGGATGTGTTCTCATGCAACGTGGGAAAGTCATAGCCTATGCCTCACGACAACTTAAAGAATATGAGAGGAATTATCCTACTCATGATCTAGAGTTAGCGTGATCGTTGCGCTTAAAGATCCGGAGGCACTATCTATATGGGAGAAAGTGGAGATATATTCGGACCATAAAAGCCTTAAATATTTCTTCACTCAAAAAGAACTCAACACGCAAGAAATGACGTTGGCTCGAGCTATTGAAAGACACGACCACACTATTCAATACTATCCTAGAAAAGCGAACGTGGTAGGTGATGCGTTAAGTAGAAGATCATATCACGAGAACGAGTGCGATGATGTCAAGTATACGACAGAGCCATCTTTAATAAAAAGTTAAGGTCGCTTTCAAGCCACCCAATCAGGAGGCGATGCGTATGAAGAAGAAAGTACAAGAAGGAGCTATTCCTAAGCGAGAATTGATGAAGAAGGAATACTTGAGTCCACTCTAGACTTTGTGTCCCTAACGACTACGATTTGAAGTACAAGATTATGATGGAGGCACACAATACACCATTTGCAATCCATCCTGGAAGTACTAAAATGTATCGTGATCTTGACATACATTTTGGTGGAACAATATGAAGAGAGAGATTGCAAAGTTTATCTCAACGTGTTTAACTTGTCAACGTGTAAAAGGAGCATCTAGTACCTAAGGGTCCGATTGCAGAACCACTTTAGATTCGAAATGGAAGTGGGAACACATTACCATGGATTTCGTTACGGGTCTTCCTATGGTTTCTCAAGACATCGATGCGTTATTTGGGTTATTGTTGATAGATTAACCAAGTCCGCTCATTTCTTGCCGATCACGGAGACTTATTCCTTGAACGTCTTGCTAGTATGTACGTGAATGAGATTGTGAGGTTACATGGCATGCCTGTATCCATAGTTTCGGATCGTGACCCAAGATTCACTTCAAGATTTTGGGTTAGCTTGCAAAAAGCTATGGGCTCGGATTTGCGATTTAGTTCGGCATACCATCCCCAAACAGACGGACAATCAGAGAGGACTATTCACACTCTTGAAGATCTATTAAGACTCTGTGTCCTAGACTTCAAGGGCAGTTGGGATAAGTATTTACCATTGATGAAATTCTCCTACAACAACAGTTATCAGGCAAGTATAGGTGTGGCTCCATTTGAAGCATTATATGGGACGAAAGTGTCGCTCTCCAATATGTTGGGATGAGGTGGGTGAAGCAACATTGTTGGGACCCGAAGTTAATACGTATATGACTCACCTAAAAGATCCAAATGATTCGACAACGATACAAAGCGGCACAAGATCGACAAAAAGAGTTATGCGGATCTTCATCGAAAGGACGTGGAATTTAGTATAGGGGATCGTATATTGTTCGCGAGTTGTTCCATGGAAGGAGTTACAAGATTTGGGAAGAGAGGAAAGCTCAATCCACGATTTATTGGTCCATTTCAAATTCTCGACCGAGTAGGAAATGTAGCCTATAGACTCGCGTTACCTCGAAAGTATGTCTCGTGTTCATAATGTGTTTCACATATCTCGTACTTCGTAAATATGTGAAAGACCGAACCACATTATAGAAGTTACAACCGGACGAGATAGCCAAGACTTAACGTCTGAAGAGGTACTGTCAAGATCTTGGATAGGAAGGAGCATGTCCCTACGACAAAGGTCATACCACAAGTTAAAGTTTTGTGGAGGAATCATGCTATAGAGGAGATGACCGGGAATTGGAAAGCGGAAATGAAAGCGAGGTATCCTCACCTTTCGAAACACCAGTGTCGATACATCAATTTCGAGGACGAAATTTCATAAGGAGGGGAGGTTATAAGACCCCAACTTATTATTAATGAAATTTAATTTTCTCTATTTTGAAATAGTAAGGTTTGATTTGATTAATGTGGATAGTTTTGGGTAAAATACGCAAATATTTCAAAATAAGCAAGTGGTTATAAAATATTCATTGTTAGTTTCAGGGAATATTCGTTTGGTTGTGGAATATTCTTCATTGTTGGGGGAATATTCGATATTTACCTGCCTTGATCTTTTCATGGGCCCCATAATGGAAAACGATTGGATGAAGAAAACGACAAATATAAGTTGTTTAAAAATAATATACAGTAGTAGTTACCAAATAATAATCATTGTTAAAATACTAAATTGGTTAAAACACAAAGAAGATTATACGGTATTGCACCAATTATTGATTTTTACGTAAGAAGGCCTTTACTCAATAATGGTTACGTGAATTATTCGCTCAAAGATTTTATTGATTTAGTAATTCACGCTTTGATATTTAATATTGATGTTGTTTCAATAATTGTCATTACACAAGAGATTTTCATTATCGAAGCAATAATTCATATTATCCGAATAATATTATTAGATAACATTATTGGCAATGTCTAGAAAGTTCATCTCAAGGAGAGGTTTGGTCACCTAATTGCGTCTTTAGTAAGGAGAAATTCTTATTGGATAGCCCCTTCTTTCCAGGAACCGCCTCGTTATCAATATTGTGATTCTCGTAATATTATTTGTGAATAATTAATTATTGATTCATATGATGAGGAAAATATTGATTTTATGTGGATATAGATGGAGAAAATTTTAATGTGACAATTGTTAAAATTGAAATTTTATCTTTTTCTCGATAAAATAATTAATTAAATATATTATTATATTTTAATAATATAATAATGGTGATATTTTTACAACGAATGTGGGATATATGAGTATACGAGGAGGAAGAGTATTTTTGTTTTAATAAATGTTTAAAACATGTTAAACATGTTGGTGGACCCCATTTATTGATTTGAAATTTGATTATACCATAAAATCGTCTGGTTTGTGGATTTGGTAGATTTCATTTGGAATTTGGAAAAACTTTCTTCCGGAAAATTGTAGAGAATTGAATTTCCTATAAAAGTCGCGAGTTTCAATTTTTCGACAAAAAGGGCTATTTATTATGAATTATTGAAGTTCAAGCTCAAAATAATTAATTTTGAAAGTTTAAAATATTTTAAATATGAAAAACGTTTTTTGTGCAAGTCTTGTGAGGGTGAAATTTGTTTGGTGGTACGAGGTTTTGAAGCAAAATAAGTGTGCGAATATTTTATTAAATTTTTCGCTTTGGTGTTCTAAGCATTTTCTTATAAATAAGGTCTTGGGTTAGAATTGAAAATCACACGTAAAGCGAAAATTTCTCACTCTATATTATCGCGTATTCTTGTGAGTATTTTGAGTATATTTTGAGTATTGCTATACTATTGCAAGTTCAAGTCATAGCTTTATATCCTGTGTTCAATTAGAAATCTTGATCTTTCGAGGTAAGAGATATTTTTTTAATGATATTATTTATTCTAATATCATTATGCCAAGTATTGATCTGAACTTTTAATCAAATTTAGAAATTTTAGTGTTTGGAGTTCTTATTCACGTATACGGAACTATTCACGTATCACGATACTATTTCTTAATCACTAAGACTTATTCATCGAAAAATGAAAATTTTCTTTTTCAGTCAAAATATCTCTATTCGGATACTAGCTTTGATTGTATCCATGTTTTGATCATTCTTGAATTTTTACACCAATATAATTATTTTTGAGGTATTTTTGGACATGGATAAAATAAAGTACGAATCATTAATCCTTAATCCTTGTCATTTTGTTTTCATCTTTGGATTCGTTTCTTTAAAAATATTTTTCATCATCCTCGGTCTTAAATGATGATATTATTGAATATCTTTGGCACGTAGTCAAAAGATGAATGATTTCGATGAATATCTTCTACCAGTAGTGCAAAGATGAGCAGTGTTTATATGAACATGATTAATTGATGAATATCTTTGGCACTGTAGTGCAAAGATGAATATTTGATTCGGATGTATATTGATTGATGTTCTGGGGATAAAAGATGAGCGATGAACTTTTAAATTCATACATGTAGAAGATAGTTGTTTGCATTCTCTACTTAACTCTTCTAATGAATTATTATTTCAGCTGCGAATATTGATTTAAAACTTGTTGTCTATTGTATTCTATTAGATTTTTTCCTGTTAAAGACTAATGATAATTTGTTGTATATTATCTTAGTCATAATATTCTTTCTTCGGCTAGTTGAGCTCACCTTTTTCTTTTTGTTCCATTTTTCTTCTCGGGAGGCGAGAATATAGCGAAGTACTAAGTGAGGGTATGGAATGAAGGTTCTAGAGAGAGTTGTTTAGTAGTCCTCACCATTTTTGTAAAATAATGTATCAATAAATGTGATGAGAATTTATTTGAGTATAGATATTATACAGAAGATAATATTTGTATTCAAACTCACAGCTTTTCTTGTTGTAATAATAAAGTTGTAGTTGTTTCTGTACCATATATTGACAACTCAGAATGGGTGATGTATACCTATTTTGGGGGCATCACAGACATTGTCTAGAAAGTTCTGTCTAAAGAGAGGTTTGGTCACCTAATTCCGCGTTAGTAAGGAGAGATCCTTATCGAAAGCCCCCTTTTCCCGAGAACTACACAGTTTTGCGATCAAGATTGTGATTCTGTAATATTATTTGTGAATAATTAATTATTGATTTATATAATGAGGAAAATATTGATTTTATGTGGATATAGATGGAGAAAATTATTAATATGACAATTGTTGAAAATTAATATTTTATCTTTTTCTGATAAAATAATTCATTTAAATATATTATTTTAATAATATATTAACTAGTGATATTTTATAATGAATGTGGATATATGAGTATATGAGGAGGAAGAGTATTTTGTGGCAATAAATGTTTAACACATATTTTGTGTGTTGGTGGACACAATTATCGATAGAAATTTGATTATAGCTTGTAAAATCGTCTGTTTGTGGATTTTTGGCCAATTACATTTGGAATTTGGAAAAACTTTCTTACAAAGAAGTTGTAGAGAATTGAATTTCCTATAAAAATTTGCGGGATTCAAATTTTTTGATAAAAGGGCTATTTATTATGAATTATTGAAGTTCCGAATGTGACGCCCCCAAAATTAGGTATACATCACCCATCTTGGGTAGTCAGATACATGGTATGTAATTAAATACAACTTACAAATATAAGCATGTGTACAATACGACATAAACTGTAAGTTTGAATACAAATATTGTTTACTAGATATTATACAAACTCAAAAGGAGTCCTCATTACAATTATTATCACATTATTTCAGAGAATAGTGAGGACTACTAATGTTATCCTCTGGACCATTACTTCGTTCCAGCTTCGTCCAATTTATGTTCTCATTTTCAAGAGAACAAATGAAAGAAAGGTGAGCTCAACTAGCCCAAGAAGAAATATTATGACTAAGATAATGCGAATAAATTATCATTAGCCTTTAATGATGTTAAACCGATAAAATATAATAAACATCAAGTTTAACTGCAGATGAACAAGCAATCCATTAAAAGAGTCAAGTAGAAAATAAAATCTACTATCTTGTATGATTTAAAAGGTTTTTCATCATCATTATAAATTTGAGACTCAAACTTTAATAAATAATCCACATCATCGAATCACCCCGCACTACTGGCCAAGGATATTCTTTAGTATCACGACCATAATTATTCACGACTACGGGCCAAGAATAGTTGTGTATTCTTTAATGGTCATGATCATGCCAACAATCATCCATCAATGCACTACTACTAATCGAGGATTTTTACCACATCATTTGTAACATTACTATCCATGATTACACCGAATAGTCTCTCGGTCATAATCATACCAAGTCCATCTATACACTATGAGCCACGTAGATGACTTTAAAAAAATATAAACATGAGGATGATGACAATGATATAAGAATTCAATAAAACAAGTTCAAGAATTATTTTATCCAGAATTATTAACGCCCAAATTGTCAACATGACATCATTTTGTAGAGTAAAATTCAAGAATGATCGGAAGAATATTTCCATGAAAAGATATTGGATGAAACGCAAATATCAAGGATATTCTACTAATTTCATGGAGTATAGAAGTCAAAGTTTTAACTAACTGGGTATAATAAAGAATGGAATAACAAAAGAAATCATCATGCATGCGGTAGATTGCGTAGTATGAGTTATTCCAACAAAATAATAATAACGGAACGGTGGGTGAAATTCTGCAAGACGGGATGTTCCAACCGAATAATAAAGATGGAACCGGATCCGGTGTAAAACACATGATAGGATATTCAACAGAATAATAAAGAAGGAACGGTGTGTAAAACACATGACAGGATGTTCCAACAGAATAATAAAGAGCGGAACCAGTGGGTGTAAAACACACATGCATGGATGTTCCAAATGAATAATAAAAAGATGAATAATAGAAGAATGTCACCAAGTATAGGGTAGTCGCGTATACAAGTTATTCCAATGAATAATAAGGAATGGAATAATCAAGTTCTCTTCATGAATACAAATGAATAATATCCCTTATTTAGTACAACAAATAATATTCCCTACCTTAGAAGAACTGAATATTCGCGAAGTGAAGTAGCGGAATACTTTTCTTCTTCTCTATAGTTTCTCTCTACAGAGTTTCAAATTGAATTGTAAGAAAATAATGAAGGAAAGAGCTTCTATTTATAGAAAAAATAAAATGCATAGTAATTAATCCATGAGAAACGGTCCAGATTGATTTACTTTAATCGACGGTCCATATTTAAAGCAAAATCTTTTAAATAAAATATAATATATTCTATTTATATAAAAACATTTTACTATGCAAATCTTATGCAACACTATGCAAAACACTACGCAACACTATGCATAATAAAATATAATATATTTTATTTATAGAATAACTTTAATAAAGTATTACATTTTATATATAAAAGATGTTTCGTTTTATTACGTTAATAATACGAATAAAACAAAACGTCATTATCGCATTATAATAATTCATATTATTAATCGACAATAATGGAATCAAACTGGAGTGACTTCTCACATAAGCATCAATAATCAATACCGTGTGCTACTTATGCAACTGCGTATTATCATGTTTTTTACTACCGAGTAGTTCAACAAGAGATCAACCAGTAAAACTTCCGTCGTTGATTGATAAAATATTTTTGTCGTTTTTCAATCCGACAATAATTCTATTTATGAGGTCCACCAATGATTGGTAGTTGTACGAATATTCCCTGCTAAACCAAGAATATTCCCCACCAATCGAATAATATAACCACTTGCATACTTTGCAAAATTTATAAATATTACCCACAACTATAACATTATATCAAATTTATTCCATAATATTCAAAATAATATTTATAGAAAATTCATCTTTATTTATAAAAGTGAGGGTCCTACATGAAGCTTGAAATAATTGATTTTGGAAGTTTTAATTATTTTAAATAAAAAAACGTTTTTATTACTTTTTTGGGAGGTGGGCTACATGTGTGGTGATCTTGGATTAAGAAACATGTAATGCGTAGGAAGTTTTAGAAAATAATAATAAATATTTTAATAAATTTTCTACTTTTGGTGTTCTAAGCATTTTCCTATAAATAGGTGTCTTGGGTTAAAATTGAAAATCACACCGTAAACTAAAGTTTCTCTCTATATTATCGAGCATATTTTTGTGAGTATTTTGAGTATACTTTGAGTATTGCTATATCTGGTCAAGTTCAAGTCATGCTTTATATCCTGTTTCAACTAGAAATCTTGTCTTTCGAGGTAAGGGATATTATTTTTTTTCGTAATGATATTATTTCTTCAATATCATTATCTTTGAAATATTGATCTGAAGTTTTTATCAAATTTGGAACTTTTGGTGTCTGATTTACTATTCACGATACTCAAGACTATTCACGATATCGACACTATTCACGAATCTAAGACTATTCATCGAAAAATAAAAATTTTCCTTTTTCGTCAAAATATCTATTCGGATACTAGCTTTGATTATATCCATGTTTTGATCATTCTTGAATTTTACACCACTATGATTATTTTTTGAGGTATTGTTGGACATGGATAAAACAAAGTACGAATCCTTAATCCTTAATTCTTGTCATTTTGTTTCTTTGGATTCGTTTCTTTAAAAATATTTTCATCATCCTCGGCCTTAAATGATGATATTATTGAATATCTTTGGCTTCAGAGTGCGAAGATGAATGATTTCTTATGAATATTTTTGGCTCGTGGTGCAAAGATGAGCAGTGTTTAGATGAACATAACCAATCGATGAATATCTTTGGCTTGTAGAGCAAAAGATGAATATTTGATTCCAGATATATATTGATTGATGTTACGGGGATAAAAGATGAGCGATGAACTTTTAAATTCATACATGAAGATAGTTAGTTTGCATTCTCTACTTAACTCTTCTAATGAATTATTATTTCATTGCGAATATTGATTTAAAACTTGTTGTCTATTGTATTCTATTAGATTTTTCCTGTTGAAGACTAACGATAATTTGTTGTATATTATCTTAGTCATAATATTCTTCTTTGGGCTAGTTGAGCTCACCCTTTTCCTTGTTGTACCATTTTTCTTTTCGGGAGAGCGAGAATATAAGCGAAATGCAGTGGGGGTATGGAATGAAGGTTAGAGAGAGTTATTTAGTAGTCCTCACCATTTTTGTAAAATAATGTATCAATAATTATGATGGAGATTTATTTGCGTGTGGATATTATGCAGATGGCAATATCTCGTATTTAAACTCACGATTTATATGTTGTAATAATAAAGTTGTAGTTATTTTTGTACCATGTATTTGGCGACTCAGAATGGGTTGGATGGAATGGACCTATTTTGGGGACGTCACAATCATATCGAGCTTAGGGATATGATCTCTGGCGGAGATCGGGGAATAGAACTAGGAGGGAGAGACGAGTAACTCTTTCATTAAGTGTGTCCTACCTAAGCTTATTTGTTAGTTGGTTAATATATAAGGATATTATGTGATATATTGATTTCCTTAATTAACCCTTGTTTTATGGCGAGATTTAAGAATGGCAACCGAGAATGTTAATGATTGAGTAAATGAGACCGTGGAGAGATACTGTCTTTACCAACGAGGAGAGCGTGCAACAGTCGACAATGTTCCTCCTGTGAACAACACCACCGAAAGGAGATGATGAATGAGGGGATGTTTAGAAGCTTTTTGCGATTCATGCAAAATCGACGAGGAGACTCGTGTTCAAAATATAGGAGGAAATGATAGCAATTTACGGGTGGTCACAAACAAGCGATTCAAAGAGTTGGGACCACGCAATTGCAGGGGAAAGTCGGATCCGATTAAAAGGCGGAGGCGTGGGTCAAAACAAATTACCAAGATATTCGATGTCTTGGGATGCACGGAGGAACAGAAAGTTCCATTCGCTACTTTTTATGTTAAAATAACTTGGGCGATTCATGGTGGGAATCGTGAAGCGTACTCCATCAAACCGAACTCGGCATGTCAGGGAGAGCGATTGAGAAGCAGTTCAACGACAAGTACTTTCTCCGAAAGTATTCGTCTATATGAAGGAAGTGGAGTTTATTAGGCGGAGCGAGAATAACACGGCGGTGTCTTAAGACGAGGCGAAGTTCGCGGAGTTATCCGTGTTTGCACCTCATTTGGTGGAGAATGAGGAACGTATGACGCGGATGTTTCGAGAGGTTTGAAACCCGACATACGTCGATCTCATTTCTCATAAATTTTCTCTCTATTCGGATGTTGTCAGCAGGCTCGGTTGTTAGAGCGTGATAACGATACGTTCAACCGAGGGACCATAACCAGGATCATAACGAAGATAGCAGTCATCAGAATAACGATAACCAGCGGAGAAAGAAGAATACGGACAAAGGCGGTAACCACTCTGGTGGTAATCGTGGCCATGAAAATAGAAGAAGCGAGTCGGGAGGAGATTTTAAAAGAGGAGATTCAACAACGACCATGTGAAGGCGTCGCCGCTTGATGAAGCAAATCGGTTCCAGAGGAGGAGAAAGACCACCGGTCGTATGTTACAAATGTGGGAAAGAGGAACATATCACCTCAAATCGCCCCAACAGATTTAAGGTATGCTTATAATTGTGGAAAAGAATGACATATCGCCGAGATTAGACGCAGATCGAAACCCAGTCCGGTGGGAATGGTGACTCAAAAGGATGTCCCGGAAAAGTCAAAGTCAGCGGTTTTACGGAAGAGCGTTTGTCGTGACCAAATCAAAATGCGAGAACCCGAACAAAGTTAGCACGGGTTAGTTAATTATAAATTCTTGCGAAGTTTATACCTTACTTGAATCTGGGTTCTACCCATTCTTTTATCTCTCTTGCTTGCAGACTCAACGTTTGAACTTGACTACGGAGAAATTAGACTTTGACCTTTTTATGGAGACTCCATTAGGAGAAACTTTCATTACATCCGTTGTTTAGAAATCTTGCTTGATTCAGGGTTGTAGGCTTTATCACATTACACCGTTAACCTTATTTCTATAGAGATATTTGCTTTTGATTTTAAGGTTAACTACTCATCACGCCAAAATTGATTACTTTTTCGTAAGGTTGTTAGTTTTCATATTCCTAAGCAACTTGTTATTCAATTCAAGCAATCAAACCATTGTAGTCAAACATTTTCATATCAAGCCATGAAATCATTCGTTTATTATGGATGTCAAGTTTTCTTAGTCCATGTTATGGATTTGAATAAAGACACGTCAGATTTGAATAATATTCCTGTTGTTATTGATTTTTCCGACGAATTTCTGAAGAATTTCTTGGTTTACTCAGAAGATCGATATTAAATTTTGTATCGACTTTGAACCCAGTCAAAACTCATTTCTAAAATCTCATATCGAATGGCTCTATTGAACTTGAAGTTAAAAATTCAACTATAGAATTTGGTACACGAGCCTTTTATCTGGTGACTTCCTTTTGTGGAATGCAAAGCCAGACTCTCCGTAGGGGACACCATATTCGTGCGATAAGTAAAAGCGATAGGTGTCATTGTAACGTCTTATCCAAGGTTGGGATATGAGTCACGATTGAGAACAACCTAAGCTTCGGTAATCGACATACGTAGCTTTCAAGCTTAGTTGGTTATTATCGGAGATTCGTTGAAGGATATTCTTGAATCATTTATTCCATTAACGCAAATTGACTTCGTAGAGATACAAAATTCGAATGGAGCAAGGAATGTGAGAAGAGCTTGAAGAACTCAAGAGGAGACTCATTTCAAAGACATGTTCGACAATGCCATCCTGAAAAAGCGAACGTGGTAGGTGACGTGTTGAGTAGAAGATCATTATACAATCACGAGTACGATATTGGCAAAGACTCATTTCAGTATAATTTACAAATAATAGAGATGGAGATGAAAACTCTAGGTACCCACGTGATGATATACAAGTACAATCGACTTTAATCGATAAAGTTAAAGCTGTTTAAGCTACACACCGGAGCTGATGAATTTGAAGCAGGTGGTACAAAAAGTTGTTATTTCAAAAGCGAGAATCGGTGAGGTGAGGAAAGCTCAAACCTTCGATTTATTAATCCATTTGAAATTCTCGATCGAATAGGAGCGTGGCCTATAGACTCGCTTTTACTACCAAGTATGACGCGTGTTCATGCGCGTTTTTCACGTATCGATGTTACGTAAATATGTGGACGAATTCAACCACACGTCGTTGAGTTAACCTAGGAAGAGATAATCGAAGACTTAACGCACGAGGAGGTACTGTCAAGATCTTGGATAGGAAAGAAATATGTCCCATGTATCTGAGGTTATACCACAAGTTAAGGTTTTGTGGAGAAACCATGCTATTGAGGAAATGACACCGGGAATTAGAAGCGGAAATGAAAGCGAGGTATTCTCATCTTTTGAAAACACAGTGACGTACGTCAATTTCGAGGACGAAATTTCATAAGGAGGGAGGTTGTAAAACCCCAAATTATTAATAAATTAAATTTATTTTCCTCTATTTATTATTTTGAAATAGTAAGGGTTGATTTAATTTATGTGGATAGTTATGAGTAAAATCATAAATATTTGAATAAGCAAAGTGGTTAGAAAATATTCATTATTGTTAGGGAATATTCGTTTCGTGGGTGGAATATTCATATTATTGTCGGGGAATATTAAATGACGACGTATAAACTTTTGTGGGCCCCATAACGGAAAAGCGATTAGATAAAGAAAGCGACAAATATAAGTTGTTTATAAAATAGCAGGCGTAGTTATGTTACTGAATTATCTTGTTGGAATACCCGTTGGTTAAAACACACTAATACGCGTTGTTGAACAAGAAGATGCAGTATTGCACCAATTATTGATTATTACGTGAAAGGCACTTTACTCAATAATTATTACGATAATTACTATTCAAGATTTTATTTTATTGATTCAATAATTCTTTGCATTGATATTTTATATTATTGTTGTTTCAATAAATTGTCATTCGTAGTATTTTTCATTATCAGACAATAATTCATATTATCTGAATAATATTATTGGATAACATTATTGGCGATGTCTAGAAAGTTACATCTAAAGAGAGGTTTGGTCACCTAAATTGGCGTCGATGAGAGATCCTTATTGGAAAGCCCCTCTTTCTCAGGAGCGGCACAGTTGCCGAAGATTGTGATTCTCGTAATATTATTTGTGAATAATTAATTATTGATTTATATGATGAGAAAAATAATGGAGAAAATTTTTAATGTGATAATTGTTGAAAATTAATATTTTATCTTTTTCTGATAAAATAATTCATTTAAATATATTATTTTAATAATATATTAACGGTGATATTTTTATAATGAATGTGGATATATGAGTATATGAGGAGGAAGAGTATTTTGTGGCAATAAATGTTTAACATATATTTTGTGTGTTGGTGAACACAATTATTAATAGAAATTTGATTATAGCTTGTAAAATCGTCCATTTGTGAATTTGGTTAATTTACATTTGGACTTTGGAAAAACTTTTTCTCGCAAAGTTGTAGAGAATTGAATTTCCTATAAAAAGTTGCGTAGATTCGAATTTTTTGATAAAAGGGCTATTTATTATGAATTATTGAAGTTCAAGCTCAAAATAATTAATTTTTGGAAGTTTTAATTATTTTAAATAAGAAAAACGTTTTATTACTTTTTTGGGAGGTGGGCTACATATGTGTGGGTGATCTTGGATTAAGAAACATGTGCGTAGGAAGTTTTAGAAAATAATAATAAATATTTTAATGAATTTTCTACTTTGGTGTTCTAAGTATTTTCCTATAAATAGGGTCTTGGGTTAAAATTGAAAATCACACTTTAAATTGAAGTTTTCTCTCTATATTATCGAGCGTATTCTTGTGAGTATTTTGAGTATACTTTGAGTATTGCTATACGGTCTGCAAGTTCAAGTCATAGCTTGATATCCAGGTTTCAAACTAGAAAATTGTCTTTCGAGGTAAGGGATATTATTTTTTCGTAATAATATTATTTCTTCAATATCATTATCTTTGAAATATTGATCCGAAATTTTTATCAAATTTGGAACTTTTGGTGTCTGAGATTCTTATTCACGTGTCTGGCCTTTATTCACGATATCTGACATTATTCACGAATACAAGACTTTATTCATCGAAAAATAAAATTTTCCTTTTCGTTCAAAATATCTATTCGGATACTAGCTTTGATTGTATCCATGTTTTGATCATTCTTGAATTTTACACCACTATAATTATTTTTGAGGTATTGTTGGACATGGATAAAACAAAGTACGAATCCTTAATCCTTAATCCTTGTCATTTTGTTTCTTTGGATTCGTTTCTTTAAAAATATTTTTCATCATCCTCGCCTTAAATGATGATATTATTGAATATCTTTGGTTTTGTAGTGCGAAGATGAATGATTTCGATGAATATCTTTGGCCGTAGTGCAAAGATGAGCAGTGTTTAGATGAACATGACCGGTGATGAATATCTTTGAGTGCAGAAGTGCAAAGATGAATATTTGATTCGAGATATATATTGATTAATGTTACGGGGATAAAAGATGAGCGATGAACTTTTAAATTCATACATAGAAGATAGTAGTTTGCATTCTCTACTTAACTCTTCTAATGAATTATTATTTCAGCTGCGAATATTGATTTAAAACTTGTTATCTATTGTATTCTATTAGATTTTTCCTGTTGAAGACTAACGATAATTTGTTGTATATTATCTTAGTTATAATATTCTTTCTCTTTGGGCTAGTTGATCTCACCCTTTTCCTTGTTGTACCATTTTTCTTTTCGGAGAGGCGAGAGATATATAGCGAGTACGAAGTCGGGGTATGGAATGAAGGTTCTAGAGAGTTGTTTAGTAGTCCTCACCATTTTATAAAATAATGTATCAATAATTATGATGGGGATTTATTTGCGTGTGGATATTGTCTAGATGACAATATCGTATTTAAACTCACAGGTTTATATGTTGTAATAATAAAGTTGTAGTTATTTTTGTACCATGTATTTGGCGACTCAGAATGGGTTGGATGGAATGGACCTATTTTGGGGGCGTCACATATGCTTTCCAAAATTGTCCTGCTGATTGCAAGAATACTAATATTTACACAAGAAATCCGAAGGTAAAGATACGGATTTGAAATTTTGATTGAATCAGATATGCAGACGGAACTTAAGTGCGATACAGGTTGGGCTTCCCGATATTCTCCAAAGAATAAAAGGATGTGCAGATAATGGCAGAGATACAAGAATACATTAGTAATATTAAAACAATGACTTTTGCATTTGAAATGTTGCGAAAGAATGAAGCATCCTAACATAGAGCTTAGAAAGCATCTACCAAACACAACTAACATTGGTGGTATGTGAAAACAAAGACGAATTTAAGAAGTACTGCAACAAATCGATGCATGAGGCACGAAGTCGACTCCTTAAACCACATTGGTTAAAGAAAGTGTTAAAAATCAATTATAGAGCATCTCTTCATAACTTTATATATGATTCAAGTCCCACCACATCTCAAACCAACCTTGGTAACTATTCTAATGGGGAAAAGAATGAAGGCATAACAATGAACTAGATGATGACCATTAGCTACAAACATGTTAGTCACTATATATTTTTTCAAAGACTTTCAAATAAAATGATCCTTGTAGAGACACATTTTCTTTAAAGGCAAATAGACCCCTGTAAGTAATTATTTCAAGACTTATATTCTTAAAAGGCAAACAAACCCCATGTAAGTAATTATTTCAAGATTTTTTTGTTTCAAGGCAAATAGACCTCTAAAACTAATTCTTAGAAAAGGAAAAAAGAAGGTTAATGACTTAATTTTATATTCAAAAGGAGATAGAAAATAAAGAAAGAAAGAAAACCTTTGAAAAATTTTGAGTTAAAGGATTTGGTCCAACATCCACATCAATTCGGATGTTTATTAAATTTAATAAAATGTGTAACACTATTAGAAAACAAAAAATTGTGAATATACTTGTGTAGTCATTTTAACAGAAAATCCTTAGCCTCGTGAGAAAAGATGATCAGGATGGGCGGATGAGATTTAGTTGTCCCTATATGGAAGAGAAATGAACCTAAAAGGGAAAAAAATAATACTTAGTTCACTAAAAGTGGGATGATATAATACTTAATTCCTAAAATTCATGTCAATCGACAAGAAATGTGTTATCAAGAAGGCTATAATCTATATAGAGAAGGTGTTTCTGATGTACTTCTTGACATCATTGGCTCCAAGGAGGCTTTCCAAAGAGCCATCTCAATAACAAAGACATCCAACACTCCATATGTCGCACAGAGATGGAATATGTATCGAAAGTAATGAGATCAATTGATCACAAAAAACATGGAACACGACAATACATTAAATCCATGAGATAATGACATAGCCCACACTAAGATAATACAAAGAAAGCATATAATGTACTAGAAAGTATCCGAAAATATTTCAAGTGGTCAAAAGAGTGTCTTGAAGCACTTTTTGAGTCACTTAGAGATGAAACATGCGGTAGAGAAATACATTAGTCATAGGTCTACTCAACAACAACAGATGATATTTTACGCACTCTGATTCCGGTGTTCATTTTTTTACAATAAAAAACATAATGCAAAATATTCGCATATAATACACACACACATAAATATCTATGAACTTTAGTCATAGTTTCTTATTTGGGAAGAATTGCAAGGATCTGCAGTGGATAATTCGGTTAATGACTTAATGGTTGCTTAAACATAGTATAAAACATAAAGTGGAAATAAGTATCTCAACAGACAATACTTAAAGCCACATCGCATTTTGTGACTTTGTCACGGTTGTTTGTTTTCGCTTTTGTCTATTTGAATTATTGGGTAAAAAAAAGACTTGTTTATTTAATGTTTCTATATAAAAATATTTTCAGATTTGGATCGAGAAGAAGTAAGAATATTTTCTCTTTTACTTTAATCAAAGCATGACCCAAGTAAAAGGTTCTAACAAGTTACAATATATGTGCAAGTATCACATTAGGAAAGAAACTATAATTAGTCAGCTACAAGAATTGAGTTGTGTAAAAATAGTAAAGTACTAACAAGCTATGCCCAGTTTGGAGAATAACTTCAGGAGCCATCCAATATGGAGTACCCTTCATTGATTTGCACTGGGTCATCAGTAGCTATATAGCAACATATAAACCATGGTCATGATGCAATTTCAACAACAAATGATATCGCTCATGAAACTAAGGAAAAATCTTGTAAAGAAATATAAAATGAAAAGAAACTTTAACAAACAAGTTCATACTAGTTCGACAACTTTCTTAGATGCACCAAAGTCAGCAAGTTTGATGCGCCCCTTATTATCAACAAGAATATTTGCCCCCTGAATAAAGCATATGCATTATAGATAGAAAGATATATATGACAGATAGAGAGAGGATCAACATGGTGAAACCTTTTGCCTGATAATTACAAATTGCAGAAAGCCAAAAGTACCTTGATATCTCTGTGCATGATACCATTTTTGTGAAGGTATTCCAAGCCCAAAGAACAACTATTTTTGTGTACATTTTCAAAACACCGCTCACCATACGATTACAAGGAAACTATCAAGAGTTCTAACGAATGAAATAAAGGTGGGAGTAATAGCATGTAGAATCTGATGGATAATGTTAATGTATAATATTAGAAGTCTCAGGTTTAGGATAATTTGCTATTTCATGGATATCATGATCTTCATATCGACTCAAAGAACACACTCAAAATTTATCAACCAACAAACATGTATCGTACGCACCAAACAAACGCTAATTCACCAACATTCTTTAACTTCTACAAATTCACTTCTTAAATACTTAATTTCAATATATTAAACAAATTGCATCACTTACAGGCTCAGGGAAAGACCCAAATTTCCCAAGGAGTAACGATATTGATTCGCCCGGAACAAACTCCAACAAAATATTCAATGATTTTTATTCCTCTCTTGCAGTTCCCAAATATCTCTAGAAAATAAAAAGGTTCTCAGATACATAATATTGCTTCCACACAATTAAAAAAAATAACAACACATATAGTCATATACTCACGACAATGTTTGGATGTGAGAGATTCTTTAGTAGCTTCACTTCCTCCTCAAGCTCTCAAATGTGATCCTATCAACAGACAAACATGTTAATTGAGTAAAATTTTCTTACTATGAGAATAAGTTAAAAGCAAAAGGTTAAAAAATTATTAATACCATGCACTAAAACTTTATCTAAGCGATCATGTAAAAGTATTATAAAATGAACGAAGATGCAAGAAGTTCAAATTGGCTAGAATATCAACAAGTGCAACCAATTCCAATCATAATATGGTTTTAGGTGCAACCAAATAAAACTCCTTTTTCTAAAAATATTCCTTTTTTAATCATTCAAAAGTTTAAATGTCATACATAGTGAATTGAGAAACACGAGGGTAGTAGAAACTAACAAAATCCTCTACTTGTGTTTTCTCATTTCAAAGCAACTAACAAAAATCCTACTGTGTTTTTCTCTTTTGAAGCGATATTTGCAAGATTGAAAACCCGCACAACCAAACAACATCAAAATCAAAGCTTTAACACAATTAACACAACCCAAAGCGAAAATTAGCTAAAGAAACTCCCAATTACAAAAATTAACCGCTTTTACAAAGAAGTGAGCTCTCCGTAATCAAGATTCATCCCCATATAAACCTACTAAAAGCCCCGGAACCAATCAATTCCCTTTTCGCCATCGGATTCTTTGGTGCATCGTCTCTTTTAGTAGTCTTTGGAACCGAGCCATTCTAGGTTTTCTAAGGCCCGGGGCAAAAATTTTGAAATGTGCCCCTTTATACGATTTAAATAAATAAATTATCAACTAATTAATTTTATTAAAATTATAAGAATTTATAAAAGATAAGGAAGAACACTTTAAAATATTATCGGCTAAAAGAATCATCACGTATACTTACAAAATAAAAATATAAATGAAATCCAGTAAAACTAATGAAATACCTAACATGTAGTTGGCAAGTTTTCTTGATTACACAATTAAACTTTAATTTTTCAAATTACTCCATTAAACTAATTATTATTTTGAAATTGAGTTATTAGTTAATAAAAATAAAGCGGCGTTAATTTTTTATCTACAAAACTAATGAATTACCCAATCGTAGTGGGGCACGTTTTAATGATTACGCCATCAATTTTTAATTTTTCAGATTAACCCATTAAACTAATTAAAAATGATTATTTTAAATATTTTTAACAATTATTATTATTTTCGGTAAAAAATATTAGAAACTTTAATTTTTACCATAAAATGAGTAAAACTTCATAAAATATAGATTTAAAAAAATTAAAGTTTTATGAAATTCATCGATTTTAAAAAAACTTTTTTCCTTTGGAAAATAAAGTTTATTTTTGAATCTATATTTTATAAAATTTTACTCATTTTAAATATGAAGAATTTTCCAAATTTTTCTTGAAAATAATATTTATTTATAAAATTATTATTTTCTTTTTGAAAAAATTGAATCAGCTTTTTTATTTTTCTTTTACTTTTTTTTTTATTTTAATTTCTATTTTTTAGTTTTTTAAAAAAATTCTATGGGTCATTCTGTTAAAAATTAAGTAGACATTAATTTAATTTAAAATTACTTTAATTTTTTTGAATATATATTTTATGAAACTCTACTCATTTTATGAAGAAAAAAAAGTTTCTAATATTTTTACTTAAAATAATAATTATTTTTCAAAATATTTAAAATAATTATTTTTAATTAGTGTGATAGGATAATTTGAAAAATTAAAAGTGCAATGGTATAATCAGTAAAATGTGCCAACTACAGTGAGCAATTCATTAGTTTTGTAGATAAAAATTAACGTTCATTTATTTTTTTAACGGAATGACCCAATTTCAAAATAATAATTAGTTTAGTGGTGTAATTTGAAAAATTAAAAATTCAATGATGCAATCAATAAAACATACCAACTACAGTGAGTATTTATTTAGTGTTGTCCAATGAAATTTAAACCACAAAACATCATTTAAAATGTCTTCTTATTGCACTTTTAGATGCAAAAGCATCAATTATACTATCATATTTAATGTTTTCTAACATATTATTTTCAATGCATAATATCGCTAATTTTTTATTTTTTTTTTATGCACATAAATACATAAATTTATTAAAAAAAATTGTGCCCTCCTCGATTTGTGGGCCTGGCGTCGCATACTGATAGCCCTTGCCTGTGGTCGGCTCTGGCCGAAGAACGACTTACATAGCTGGAGGAGGCAATCTTTGGAACCGTAGGCTTAGCAAACAGCCCGATTCTTGATTTCCGGATGTTGGAGCCGATCTTATCGACGAATCCTCTAAAATTACTGCCATCATCATTATAAGGTTTGAAGACCAGAGACCGGCGGACTGAGCCGATGAAGTCTTGCATTTTGATCGTATGGGAGTGAGTTTAATTGGGTGGAAATTTTGGCCTGATTAAGGAAAAGGAAATCTACAGTACTAGTAAATATTGTTCTCTGATTCTCATTTTTGCTGAAGACTGGAGACCGGAGAGTAAGCACCGATAATTGACGAGTGATGAGAAGAGAGAGAGAGGGAAAAGTTTGTGGGGTCTGTTTTTCAAAAATAAACCTTTTTTGTGCTTTTAAAATGTACTCCGTCAAATCATAAAAACTCAATTCAAATTAGCTTAATTTATTTTATCTATTTGATTACGACAGAAGATAAAGTTTATCTATTTTCTTGAAGTTGTTAATTAAATAATTCATTCATTTTATCTCCTAATTCCATTTCAATAAAAAAAATATATGCATCTGTTAATTTTCTTTTATTTCTACATAATTTCTCCAAAAATATCACTAAAATTTAGATAAAAATAAATTATCTTACTAGTACAATTTTTAAATTACGCACCATATGTGTTCTTAAATATTAATAAAGCAAAAGGTTACAACAATATTAATTGTATGGAGATATAGACTCATTTACTTTGAGAAAAGAATACTATGTTTAATCATAGTTACTCTCTATATATTTTAAAATACAAGTAAAAATAAAAATAAAAATATTGATAAAAATATATATCTTAAAACGGGAGAAATATAAATTTACATTTTAATTTGGACTTTATTAGTAACTAGTTGGGTCCCGTGCCTCCGGCCCTGTATGGACGGTAGAATTTATGTCAAACTTTGACCCAGATGATTTACTGAGTGAGCGTGAAATTCAAAATCATTTGTATTTTATTAGGTAGATTTGAACTTCTTGATTTTTATATTTCAAATTGTTCTTTATCCCTCCGTTCGTAAAAGAGTGTCGTTTTTGAAGAAAAAATTTGTTTCAAAAAGTTTGTCGTTTACCACTTTCAAGGAGAATAAATTATTTATTTTTCTATATTACCCCTACCTTCTCTCATTGTCCCAAGAAATTCTCTCCCTTGTATTAATAGTTTTCAACTTTCCATAAAGGGGTAGTGATAAAATTTCAAATAAATTTTATTTGGTAAATGATACTTTCTTAATCTATGTGCTAAAATCTTAAATAGTAAAACTTAAGAGGAGGACAATTTAAATATGGTCGGAGCGATCATTCGGTACAGTTGAGCTCCACGGCGTAAAAAAAAAAAAGCAACGTTGCTTTGTCCTAAAAAAAGCAACGTTGTTTTATTATAGCAACGTTGCTTTTTTTTTTCTTAATCTAGTCAATTATGCTATAATAGGATTATGACTTAGGACTGATCATTCGGTTATAACCGAACCTAATAGGCTATTCGGTTATAACCGAAAATCGAAATAATTGTAATTTCAATATCCGAAAAACTAACCGAATTAACGAATACCGAATTACCGAATTTACAATTCGGTAATTCGGTTAATAACTGAACAGGTGCAAAGTTTACTTAGTCAATTTGTCGAACACTTGGTGGGCAATCCAAAATCCTCAAAGTTTAAAATCCTTTTAGCAAGAAGATGGATCCCAAACGAGAATGCAATCAATTCACCACACAAGAAACAGTAATACCCAATAGAAATCTAAAATAAAGAACACCCAATTTCAGCCCAATCTTTCAAATATTCACAACTGACGAAAAATACCTTGTATTGGGATAAAGATGATGAATTTGATTCTCCAGATTGGGTGGAATGATGGCCTCCAATTGATGCAGTAGAGTACGTACTGTCGAGGCCAAATGATGAGCGACTGCTGTTTGGGATGAGGCTGATGAGTGACTGATGTTAACCCTTGATTCTGCAGATGAGTGATTGTTGTTGAGTGAAGAAGATGACGTGATGAGGTGATGAGGGTCATGAGGCGATGAGTGAAGCCGTGAAGGGCTGACCTGAAGAGGTCCAAGAGTAATCAAAACCCTAAATAAGGGAAAATAGCTTACCGAAGGCGATGATGCGAATAAGGAGTGGGAGTGACGACTGATAAATGACATAATTTTAGATTAGATAACTCTTTATTTTGAGATAAGCATAACTCTTTATTCGGTTATTCGGTTTAACCGAATAACCAAAAACGAAATCCATACAAACTAACCGAAAATCGTAAAAAATTTCGGGTATAACCGAAATATTAAAAATAACCGAATTTTTAAAAAATTTCGGTTAAATTATTTCGGTTCGGTAATTCGGTTATACCCATTTTTTGCTCAGTCCTAATTATGTGTAACTCATTGCCAACACTTCTCAGCTCGACTCATTTAGTGTCAAATCCCAACTATTTGATGTCAACTACATGTTTTCTACTTCATCAGTTACCTTTCTTGTTTCCGTTTATGTGTTGAATTTAGATTTAGAGACTAATCTACAGGCTTTCCGGTTGCTTGAGAAAAATAATTCTCCAATGTTATTCGTTTTATTATAGAAGTATGCTGTGAGGTGAGGGCCAAGGGGTGAGCTTGGAAATCTTTCTACTGTTTTGGGACTTATATATGGAAGGATGGCTGATGGTCGAGGGGTAATTAGCCCTTCTTGCCGAAAAGGAAGGATGGGATAGATTTCTAAGGAGTCCTAGCAATGATTCTCCGCAAGTAATGCTTCAAATGTTTACACAATTGGCTATGTTGCAATTGTGCCTTGAGTGAAGCAAATTGTGAAAACAAGACTTGCTTTTGATGTGTGTAATCTAATTCACTCTTTGGTTTATGCCAGGAACCTTTCTGATGTTCTATGGGAGGCAGTTTCTAATGGTCAAGTTCTTTCTTTGTACCAAGGTCTCGGGACAAAAAATCTGCAGTCTTTTATCTCGCAGTTTGTCTACTTCTATGGATACAGCTTCTTTAAGAGGCTCTACTTGGTCAAAAGTGGATCCAAATCTATGGGATCAAAAGCTAACTTGATTGTTGCTGCTGCTGCTGGAGCTTGTACTGTCATTATAACCCAGGTCAATCATGTTTAAACAAACGTTTAGTTTTTATTATGTGGCCTTCACTAACTATTCCTGAAGTTGAATTAGCTAAATCTGAGTTTATCATTTCAGCCTCTGGATACAGCTTCGTCAAGGATGCAAACAAGTGAATTTGGGAAGTCCAAAGGGCTGTGGAAAACCCTCTCAGAGGGCACTTGGAGGGAGGCATTTGATGGTCTAGGCATATCTCTTCTTTTGACAGCAAATCCATCCATCCAGGTACTTGATCAAGCTTTCTTGTATGAAGGTTCTATTTGTGGTTGTTTTAATGAACTTCAACATAGAGATTTTGATGGTAATTTTCAGCCTGTATAACTATGTTTTGAATCTTAAGAACTGGAAGAAATTAGATTTGCTTCTAAAAGATGATTAAATCAAGTTTTAACCAGAACTTTCTATTCCATGCAGTACACTGTGTTTGATCAGTTGAAACTAAGAGTACTGACGGGACAGCAGAGCAATAATGAAAGTGCAGAATCATCTCCGCAAGCTCTTTCTGCATTTTCTGCTTTTATGTTGGGTGCTGTCTCAAAATGTGTTGCCACCTGCTTAACATACCCTGCAATCAGGTCAATACTTCTGCTTTTTCCTTTCTCTTATCAAGTTACCTGTTGTTCCCTGTGTTTCATGACACGTAAGTGGTTTCAAGAACATAATAAAAAGGGAGTTGGTCCCTTTTACTTTCACATGTTGAATTTTGGAGGTATTTATACATATTGGCATACGAATAAAGAACATGCATTTGGAAATTCACATGTTTGTTTTTTTAAATATGTGAAACTTGGACAGGTGTAAGGTGATGATTCAATCTGCTGAATCAAAAGAAGACGTAAAAGACGAGGCTAAAATGAAATCCCAGAAAACATTGTATGGTGCTCTCTGCGCCATATGGAAAAGGGAAGGCCTATTAGGATTCTTTAAAGGCTTGGACGCCCAGATCCTGAAGACAGTGCTGAGCTCAGCATTGCTCTTAATGATAAAGGAGAAGATAACAAAGAGCACATGGGTACTGCTATTAGCAATTCGGAGGTCTTTGTTTGTAACCAGGACCAGATTGAAGAGCTCTTAAATTTGTGAAGATAATGGTGGATTTCTTTCATGGTTTCCTTGTAAATAAGGAGGCTCTAGGAGATCTGCATAATGTGGAATGATATTGTGGCAAATTTCAACAAGTGTGAGTGGAGGCTGTGGCCAAACATTATTCATTATCATCGATTCCCCCTCCCCTCCTATAGCTACCCCGCACCCTTCTCCTTTTGTTTTTTCATAATGCCGAGTTTGCTGGGTCAAATAAACACCAGTTTTTGGGCCTTGGCTGGTACACATCTTTGTCATGTACGAGATCAAGCTTCTTTTCTTATAAAGTTCCTTTACTCCATTTGCACTTGTCTTGTGATTGGGTTGTTATTATGCTATTTCCAGGTAACTAAAGGTGTTCAAAATGGCATTCTTAAATATAAGTCCAGATATACTGAAGTAAATTTTACTTTTAGAGCAAGTGCATTTAGGAATGAGTAATGTTAGGGGTCTCAAATTTTTGATCTCAAATGATGTGGCATAGAATAGTTTAATAATAATTTATTGTCTAGTAAATTACATGAGATCTACCCTATCAATGTTATATTGATATATTATTTGAGACACTTTTTGAGACAAAAAATTTGAGACCCCTCGAACTATGTGCTTAAATTTTATGGCAATGCCATTTATTGCTTGGACAATGCATTTCTCAACCTAATTGGCAAGTTTAAATTAGTTGTTTGTTGTGTTTTTTGGGTAATCTACTATATGTTTTGCTAATGACCTTTCTTTGCATGATTGCATCAAATTGAAAATGTTATCTGGCTGGTACCTACTTGATAACCTGGTAAGGTCCAAGTCAGTCCATTCACAGTATCTAATTACCATAATTTTTATTCAGTTTAACAGCCTGGTGCACCAATTACCTACATCGAATTGCTTTTCAAAAGCTTTAAAACCATGCTCACTTTTGTAGATTGACAGTTTTTATTACTATATGGTTCCGCTGCCACTAATAGAGCCTCAATTAGATTCAGACTTCTGACCTGAGTCAGTTTGCAATTCTAACTTTCAGAAATGGAGAGAACTTTTTAAGTTTCCATCAATTTATTTTCTTTTCCGTTTACTCACAACCACTGTGTAAGAGTTGAATGACTGCAAATGTAATATCTCGGGTGATAATTAGGTGTGGAATGTCAAGTGTGATAAAACATAATTCCAAGATCTACATGAACTTTTGACTAATAGTATAAACGAACAGGAAAGAGAAACTCAGAAAATAACACCTAAACGGGGAAAAGAGTAATGGTGAATTATTGAATGGAAATACTACAGACTCGATATTATATACTCTAGGTTCACCTCCTTACATCAAATCCCAAAAGGAAAACTGCTATAAAATTAAACAAAATCCGTATGAAGTTCAGCTACTTCTGGATATATATATCCAACTCCACTAGAATAGTATCAACAACTCCATATAACAAGACCATATAAGTCCAACCTAAAAGAGTTTGAATGCACTTGCTTAATTGGTTCCCATCAAGAAGAGGAGTCCCATCAATAAGAACAACATAGGGTGAATTGGGCTAAGCTTGGAACCAAAATTGTCTGAATCGGAAGAACCAAGAGCAAAGCCCCCAGTAGACGTGTTTGTGGTCAAAATGACAACAATCCAGTTGTTATCGGAGCCAATCCCAATTCCAGTGTACTTTGAGTCATTGAGAGAACCCGAGTATTGAGATTGTGTATAGTTGGAGATGACAACACCTGGAACAAGGTTGGGAACACAAGCAGGCAATATGACCCCATCCCTTGTTGTGGTCACATTTAACTTGCATTTGACTAGAAGGTTTGGGTAATCTGAGAACTGAGGCTCGGTTCCTGGTACTGTGTTGGCACTTGTGGTGTTTGTACAGGGTCGATTTTTGAACTCGTCTGCAATTTCTTCAGCGAGGCACTCTGCTTTATCATTCTCTGTTAGAGCTGACAAATTTAGATTTGCCCTATAGTTGTTGATGCCTCGAAGAAGAATTTCTTCCTCATCTGATTGAGAATGGTGAAGAACAAAATTAGTGCAAATACATAATAAAAGAATAGTTGGAAAAATATTAGTATTTGTCCTGATTTGAGATTATGCTATGGATGAAATTTTACTCCCTCTTCTGTGCTTTGCAATTGAACTATCTTTACTTTATGAGGAGAACCAAGTTTAGATTTCTAAAGAAAAATACGTATACATTTATATACCATACATACTTCAACAAAGAGGCAGCTCATGTCTTCAGAAAGTATAAAAGATACCATTGTTCCGAAAAAGTAAGACATAGTAAATCTTTTCGAAATGAATTCAAACTAATCATTCACTCTATTACTAGAATTATGAAAGAACATGGTACAAAATGAAGTGGTCAAATTACCTCCATCCAGGATTGTAGACGTGTTTGTGGTCAAAATGACAACAATCCAGTTATCATCAGAGCCAATCCCAATTCCAGTGTACTTCGAGTCATTGAGAGAACCCGAGTATTGGGTATGTGTATAGCTGGTGAGGACAACATCCTGAACAAGGTTGGGAACATAAGCAGGCAGTATGGCCCCATCCCTTATTGCGGTCAAATTTAACTTGCATTTGGCTAGAAGGTTTGGGTAGTCTGAGAACTGAGGCTCAGTTCCTGGTACTGTGTTGGCACATGTGGTGTTTGTACATGGTTGATTTTTGAACTGGTCTGCAATTTCTTCAGCGATGCACTCTGCTTTATCATTCTCTGTGAGAGCTGGCAAATTTAGATTTGCCCTATAGCTGTTGATGCCTCGAAAAAGAGTTTCTTCCTCGTCTGATTGAGAATGGTGAAGAACAAAATTAGTGCAAATACATAATAAAAGAATAGTTGGAAAAATAGTAGTATTTGTCCCGATTTGAGATTATGCAATGGATGAAATTATACTCCCTCTTCTGTGCTTTGCAATTGAACTATCTTTACTTTATGAGGAGAACCAAGTTTAGATTTCTAAAGAAAAATACGTATACATTTATATACCATACATACTTCAACAAAGAGGCAGCTCATGTCTTCAGAAAGTATAAAAAATACCATTGTTCCGAAAAAGTAAGATATAGTAAATCTTTTCGAAATGAATTCAAACTAATCATTCACCCTATTACCAGAATTATGAAAGAACATGATACAAAATGAAGTGTTCAAATTACCTCCATCCAGGATCGTAGACGTGTTTGTGGTCAAAATGACAACAATCCAGTTATCATCAGAGCCAATCCCAATTCCAGTGTACTTCGAGTCATTGAGAGAACCCGAGTATTGGGTATGTGTATAGCTGGTGAGGACAACATCCTGAACAAGGTTGGGAACATAAGCAGGCAGTATGGCCCCATCCCTTATTGCGGTCAAATTTAACTTGCATTTGGCCAGAAGGTTTGGGTAGTCTGAGAACTGAGGCTCGGTTCCTGGTACTGTGTTGGCACATGTGGTATTTGTACATGGTTGATTTTTGAACTGGTCTGCAATTTCTTCAGCGAGGCACTCTGCTTTATCATTCTCTGTTAGAGCAGGCAAATTTAGATTTGCTCTATAGATGTTGATGCCTCGAAGAAGAGTTTCTTCCTCGTCTGATTGAGAATGGAGAAGAACAAAATTAGTGCACATACATAATAAAAGAATGGTTGGAAAAATAGTAGTTTTTGTCCTGATTTGAGATTATGCAATGGATGAAATTATACTCCCTCTTCTGTGTAATTTGCAATTGAACTATCTTTACTTTATGAGGAGAACCAAGTTTAGATTTCTAAAGAAAAATATGTGTATATTTATATAGCATACATACTTCAACTAAGAGGCAGCTCATGCCTTCAGAAACAATAAAACATGCCATTGCTCTGAAAAGGAAAGACATGGTAAATCTTTCAAAACGAATTCAAACTAACATTCACCCTATAACTAGAATTAAGAAAGAACATGGTACAAAATGTAGTGGTCAGCACCATAATTTTTTTTGTCACTTCATGAGTTAAGGGGGTTGGGGGGTCAAAGTACCTCCACCTAGGATCATGAAACCCCTATTCAACAAATCTTAATCTTGTTGAAATCAAATGCCATCGTATTAAGTTTGCCCCTTTACATTGAAATCCTTAAGTTCACCCATGGCCACGGATTACTTTGACAACTAACATCCTTGATTTCATTTGTTTAATTGGTCATAAACAGCATAATTCATTATTAGTTGCATTTGGATATTATCAGCACGAAATATATACTCCTCCTCATAATCTAAAATGCGATTAATTAATCGACTCTGGCAGCCTAAATTTAGTAATTTATATCATAGGCAGTAGGCACACACAAATCTACATAACTAAAAAGGTAATAAAATATCATAGGCGGTAGGCACACATAAACCCATAAAACTACATAATGAAGTACTAAAAAGGTAATTAAAAAAAAACCCAGATCATAATCCCAACTGTGATATGATTTGCAGCTTGAAATGAGCAATACACCAAGACCCATGAAGCAAAACACTTGATCAGAACATATGAACACAAAAATATAATAAGAGTACAAACTAGTTTTTAAAAAATTAAAAAAAAAATATAAGACAGATGGAAAAAGTCGGGTGAAATCAAGAAATGAAAGGTGTATAATCAAGAAAACACATACCATCGCACATGGCGGTATGATTGATGCAGAGAATGGAGAAAAGAAGAAGAAGAGAGAGAAAGAAATAAGTATGGGAGCAAACCATGGATGCACAGTTGGAGGACTGAAGTTTGGATGAAGAAAAGTACTAGGCTAATTTATGAAAAAGATGAGAACTCAACTAAGCTATATATAGTGGTAGGCAATTTATGAAACGTGGCACAATACCAATAATACGACAGCGTCTTCTTGTTGCTTTTGTTCCATCTTCTATACATCTAGTCTCAATTCTTCCGTACATATTTAGCCATACAAATATATAATTATGTCGCTTGTTAAATCAACGAATCACTCCCATCTTCTCGAACTTTTAATAGTCTCTGTTTTTTTTTTCCATCTTATGACACAGATTTGAAAATGGAGTACATGATTTAATATGTGCTTACATAGTTATTACGACTAAAGATTAAATTAAAATATATTAAACTATACGGATAAACAGAGCATAAAAAAAGACTGATTATTAAAATATTTTAAAATGTTGATTAGTATGTATGCGAATAGTCTCTGTTTTTGTTTTTGTTTATCTTTTACGGCATAAAGACGCCTGGTTTATTAGTCGCGGCTGTCTCTGTTTTTCTTTTTGAGAATGGATATACATGATGTAATACGTTGATATACAAAGACATACAAATATGAGACCCGCCGGTTAGGCTATTCAATGTAACTTATAATTAAAAATTAAGCTTATAGGTAAATTATTACTCTGAATTATTAACTTTTTTCACTTTAGTGATTGATTTTTCAACTTTTTCAATTAAATGATTAAATTATTAATTTTTTCTACTTTGATTCAACTTGTCATGTCATAAATTGATGACGTGAATTTAACACCTAGGATGTGAGTGCTGGTTTGTTAAAACAATACTCATTTTATAATTAGTTTATATAATTTTATAGAAACAAAATAGGCATAAATGTAATATTATATTATAATTTAACAGCAAAAATTAAAAATAATTTAAAATGAAACATCTATTTATGAGGTTCTTTTTATTCGAAAAAAAAAATTAAGTAATAATTATGAAAAAATTACTTATCAATATCATTAACACCTAAATTTTCAAATAAAACAGAAGGGAAACAAAACTATATGTAATTAATTATTAGATATAATCTTACTTACAACTATTATTAACTATTTATTTTTCGCAAAATAAAAAATAGTACTATTAAATTATTAGAACATAATTTACACAATCGCTTTTCATGTACTTCGGCTCTTAGTTAATGGAGAAAATTAATTAAAAACTTGTAATTAAAAAGTAAATAACTCTCACAATTTTATATATATGAACTCACCATCTTCAACTTCAATTGAACTAAAATAGAAAAATAGGTGAAATTGTAAAACATTCATGTCTAATTATCATGTCCGCATAGAATAGCTCTTAATTGAATGAAAGTGAAACCTGGTTGAAAAAATTGAGACGTATTGTTGGCATTAGATTACACCAAGCACAATTTGCTTTCATGTTTGTGGATCTTGAATTCTTGTTGATAATATTTTCTTCTAAATTCTAAATTCTAAATTGGGATTTATGTTACTTTCTTTTTGATGTGAGTTAGTTCTTGCTATAAACTACTACCTTGCCTCCCTGTTAATAATATTTCCGACAATTAATTTATTGTTTGACAAACAACAATCTTCCCAGTTCCTTGTCTGATCACTCTATTGAATATTTTGGTTTATAAGCTTCAACAACTTCAAGAAGCAAAATATGAGTGTTAACGTCAAGATTCTTCCACGCGTCTCAATCACAAAAAGCGCATTCAATCCTACGGAATAAGTACAATAGAATAAGAACAATGGAATAAGGCACATACTGAATAAGTACACCGGAGTGTTAGTTCGGTGTGAGAATAAGTACATACTGAATAAAATTTATCGAGTGTGAAATAAAATTTGATTTGAGGATTTGTCCGAATATAAAGTATGAAATAAAGTTTAGTACGATGTCGGATTGAACCCGGACAGTTTGACTTTTTTTGAACAAATATGATCCTAGTATCAATAAAAAATTATAATTTAAAGAAGTTTGAGCAATTTATTCAACTTTTAAATTTTATTATATTTGAATTATTTATATTTCGAGTGGACTCGAAATGTGTTTGATTCATTTTACAGCATTAGTAAATCATTTTCTTTACATTTTTCGTGATATCCAGTTGGCAACGTCCAATTTTCACGAATTGGTTATTGGATTGAGCGGGTTTGGGAAGGTTTACAAAGGGATCTATAATTTTGGAGCAAGTACAGTTGCTATTGAACGGTTGAAATCCATGTCCAAACAAGGATCCAAGGAATTTCTTACAGAGATTGAGATGCTTTCCATGTTTCAATACAGCCAATTCAGCTACTCTAGGTATTATAAATAAGATTTGACATATAATTCCATATTCCAAGATCGATATTATTTACTCTAGGTTTCACCTCCATACATCAAATCCAAAAAGATAACTGCTATAAAATGAAACAAAATCCGTATCAAATTCAGCTACTTCTGGATATAAATCTATAGTGCACTGAGATAGGCACAGACAGCTTTGAGTTTTAACTATTTTCATGAGAGCATATCCTGGTAACTAAGATATTCGGCCTCCACTAGAATAGTATCAACAACTCCATATAACAAGACCAACATGAAAGATTTGAAAATGCACTTGCTTAATTGGCTCCCATCAAGAAGAGAAGTCCCATCAATAAGAACATCATAGGGTGAACTGGACTAAGCTTGGAACCGAAATTGTTTGAATCGGAAGAACCAACAGCAAAGCCCCCAGTAGATGTGTTTGTGGTCAAAATGACAACAATCCAGTTATCATCGGAGCCGATCCCAATTCCAGTGTACTTCGAGTCATTTAGAGAACCCGCGTATTGAGATTGTGTATAGTTGGTGAGGACAACATCCTGAACAAGGTTGGGAACACAAGCAGGCAATATGGCCCCATCCCTTGTTGTGGTCACATTTAACTTGCATTTGGCTAGAAGGTTTGGGTAATCAGAGAACTGAGGCTCGGTTCCTGGTACTGTGTTGGCACCTGTGGTGTTTGTACAGGGTTTATTTTTGAACTCATCTGCAATTTCGTCAGCGAGGCACTCTGCTTTATCATTATCTGTTAGAGCTGACAAATTTAGAGTTGCCCTATAGTTGTTGATGCCTCGAAGAAGATTTTCTTCCTCATCTGATTGAGAATGGCGAAGAATAAAATTAGTGCAAATACATAATAAAAGAATGGTTGGAAAAATAGTAGTATTTGTCCTGATTTGAGATTCTGCAATGGATGAAATTATACACCCTTTTCTGTGTGTTTTGCAATTGAATTATCTTTACTTTCTGAGGAGAACCAAATTTACATATCTAAGGAAAAATATGTGTACAATTATATACCATACCATACATACTTCAATAAAGAGGCAGAGCTCATGCCTTCAGAAACTATAAAAGATACCATTGTTCCGAAAAGGTAAGACATAGTCAATCTTTTTAAAACGAATTCAAATTAATCATTCACCCTATAACTAGATTAATTATCAAAGAACATAGTACAAAATGAAGTAGTCAAAGAACCTCCACCCAGGATCATGAAACCCCTCTCCAACAAATACTGTTGAAAATCAAATGCCATAATATTTAGTTTTCCCCTTACATTGAGTCATTGAGATCCTCAAATTCACCCATGGCAGCGGATTACTTTGACAACTAATATCCTTGATTTCTTTCGTTTAATTGGTCATAAAGAGCATAATGCATTATTAATTGCATTTGGATATTACTAGCACGAAATATATATTTACCCCCTGAGAATCTAAAATGCAAATATTTAGTAGAGTTTGGCAGCCTAAATTTAGTAATTAATATCACAGGCAGTAGGCACACACTCAAATCACATTCCACAAACCCAATTTACCCAAAATTAGGAATAAATAAGGAGATAGAGAGCATTCTGGGAAAGAAGAAATAGGCAGATCCAAGCTTAAACAACAAAATCCCCATCCAATTTTAACATACCCCCAGCTCAAGGAATTCCATACTCAGATCACCCATTCATTAACTGAAAAACCCATCTACAAAACTACATAATGAAGTACTAAAAAGGTAATAAAAAAAGAAACTAGATCTTAATCCCAACTGTGATACAATTTGCAGCTTGAAATGAGCAATACACCAAAGCCCATGAAGCCAAACACTTGATCAGAACATATGAACACAAAAACATAATAAGAGTACAAACTAGTGATCAAATAAATTAAAAAATATAAGAAAAAGTCACCTGAAATCAAGAAATGAAAGGTGTATAATCAAGAAAATACATACCATCGCACATGGCGGTGTGATTGATGCAGAGAATGGAGAAAAGAAGAAGAAGAGCAAGGCGGAGCCAGGAAAAAATTTCGTCCTGGGCTACAAAATCGGAACAAGAATTAAAAACTGGAGCAGGGGACCAGAGCAGCGGCGCTCTATCTCAGTGCTAGGCTTTTGCCCAGAATTCCCAAATTTTGCATTTTTTCGTAGCCACTTTACAATTTTCTAACTCAGCCTATACACATCCAATTGGAACCAATTTTTAACATGTTATTGAAGGTATGACATACTATTTTAAAAAAATATATACCAGTCCAAATAAATGTTTCACACAAGTTCTATATGGGCTCAAAATTGCTCAGCTACATCAGTTTTCTAACCAAACCAAAATTACTCAATTCATTTAAACTTACTTCTAAACCATTTCTAATTCAGTTAAGCCACTTGAGATACATATATTTTATAAACATAAGCTTTCTTGCTTACAATAATATCAAGTTTTCACTTTTAAAACTTCACAGACTCTAAGAGGAATTTAATCAAACAAGTGAAGTGCATAACTTTAAAAGAGAGATCTCATAACCATTTAGAAATAATTAAGCCAAATTTTTTTAATTCTTTTTCCTTATTACTCCACCCGGCACCCACCATATATATTCCCATTTCCACAAACAATTCACAAATGCTTATAACTAACATAGCAAAATCGACACTATGGCTTTAATTTCAAAATGAACTAAAACTTATGTTGTACCTTTCATCAAAATTCTTGTCATCTGCATTGATGTTGGCCAAAATCAGTTTTCTCTTGTCGAAAATAAACTTCAATTCCTTCCCAATTCAATTTGCAGCTTTCATTTCATTATTAGTTTCACCCGAAAACCAAAAGCAATTGATAAAGGTTTGAAGTAGTTTAGAGAGAAGAAAATATATGGAATGGGCGGATAACAATTATCATGGGACATGTGATGTAAAAGAACATGACTCATGAAAATTGGGATGGGCTATTAAGATATATAAATACTAAATATTTATCAAAAAGTCCACCCGGACTCACCCTAGCCCCTACATAGCTCCGCCAGTGAAGAGAGAGAAAGAAATAACTTTGGGAGCAAGCCATGGATGCAGTTGGACTATTGAAATTTGGATCAAGAGAAGTAGTCGGCTAATTTATGAAGAAGATGAGAACTCAGCTAAGCTATATATATAGTGGTAGGTGGCAATTTATGAAACGTGGCAGAATACCAAAAATACGACATTGCTTTCTTGTTGCTTGTGTTTTATTTCCAGTACATCTATCTAAATTCTACCGTACATATTTTCCGGAACGACTTATTTTAAAGGAATTATGAGTTAAAATATAAGTTGATTTATAAGTTTTATTAAGTTGTAATTTATAAGTCAAAATATTTAATATTAATTTTGATTTATAAATTAAAAATTAAGTTAAAATAAGTTATGAAGTTGTTCGGTTTATAATGAGTTATAAGTTAAAATAATGTAAATATTACTAAAAAAGATATTAATAAAAAGAGGGACAAAATAAATATTATTTTAAAATGAGTCACAAATAATTACTTATTTTTTTCCTTAAAAATTAACTTATAAGTTAAAAAATAAGTAACTCCCAAACACTCAAAAAAAAAATAACTTATAAGTTAGTTTGACCAACTTATAATTCACTGCGCAACACCCCTTTAGTCATACAAATATTATATTTAATTAACTAAGAATAATCATACACATATTATATTTAACAAATTAAAAACGAAACACTGAAAAATTGGATCTAGAAAGCATTTTGAGGAGGGTTGACGGTTATGTGATATAAATTCTTTTTATTTTAGTTAATACAATACTAAATATTATAAATTATCTTAAAAAGAATTATTTATTATAAAAATTATTTATTTTAATAAATTTATCTCAAAATAATCTGAATTTAAAAATACATTAAATTAATTTTTAAAAAACTATAATAATTATATAATTTAAAATAAAAATAATAATAAATAATTGTGTCGGTCGTTAAAAATATCTATAATGAAAGAATCAATCCCATATTCTCGAGCCTTTTAGGGCAAGTTGATCAAATGATATACTAGTTTTTTACTATTTGGGGTGTTCCTGGGTGACTTATTTTATTTATAAATTGATTTATAAGTTATTTTTGGGAAGTGATAATTTTTTATTTATTTTAAAATACATATGTTTGACCAAATGTAATAACTCTTTTGTCCATATTCTAGTTATCTTTACAATTCATTTAATTTATAAGTCATTTTAACCAAATACTACAACTTATTTTAAATCACTAACAAAAGCACCTCATTTGATGATGGAAAAAAGATTATGATCAATTTGGTCAAAGAGAGAGAGGGATAAAAAAGAGAATTTGTAATATTAATGAGAAGGTTATTTTTGTCCACAAAAAAAGAAAAACTCGCTCAGACATGCTTCTAAATGGTTTAGAGCCTTTATATTTGTGTCTAACCGATTAAGAGACATTAAAAAAATGATTTTTTTACTTGTCTTAATCAGATGTAATCAAACACACCCTTATTAGGGTGTTTTTAATTCTTATCCATCCCCTAAATACTCATAGGCCGAAATTATAATTGAGCTGAAAGATTTTGCAATACATACTATATGTTATTGGGTTATATCCGTAGCTAGTAAGGGAATTAGTTTTTATATGTTAGTCTTTGTTAATTAAGATGAATTAGTTTGGCAAGTTTTTGGTTTAATTCTAGTTACCAGCTTGAATGATTGAATATATATTACTCCTCAATTCATTTAATATTTTAGTCTTTTATTAGTGATTTAAAAAGTTCTAATTTTACTTGACTGTTAAATATATAATAGTATACTGAATTGGAAATATTTTTTTTATTAGTAGAGTTGAGCATCTAAAGTGATAAAAAAATAAAACTAAACAATGCATGATATATAATGGCTGGAATATCTTTTACTTAAAAACAATTTTGAATAGTAGTTGATCTCGTTTCTAAGACAAATCGATAGCTAAATAAATTCACAAGTGAAAGTCCAACAGTTATTCCCGATAAAATATTAAACCACTTTACAGAGCACATAATACAATATATATGTCATAAGATTTTAAAAAATTGATATTTTTACATAATTTTTTGATATTTTTATATGAAAATCTTCGTTAGTGACGGTTTTTAAATAATATATAAATATCAATTTTCAAAATTTTAACCAATAAAGGCCATTTTTTTAACTTTATGGTAATAATGATCATATATACTCTTTTAGTTTGAAATTGGAGAGAACAGTAACAGTAAAGAAAAGAGTGAGGCAAGACCGTAAGTAATTCCACAAATTGGTACACTATCACAAAAACACAATACAAAATGGTGGATGAAATAGACTTTGGAAAACGTGGACATGTCCAGCATGCAGTCGCATCCTGAGCGGAGTTCTTAACCCGATTATCAAGCTCCCAACCAGTGATGACTAAGCTCTGTGCGGAATTCCATAATTTATCGCCGGTTGCACTTCTTGTTTTGCCGTCGGAGATAATCCCTCGCCGCGGCGATTTCGGGTATTGAAGTTTTTGTTTTTCTTTCTGAAAATTTAAACTTTAAATGCTATTTTATTTCACCTCCGGTAAGCAAGCCTACAATCACTGCTGTAATTTATTTTTGGTCGGAATTGAATTTGATGGTTACTCCCTTAGTAAAGTTTTTAGTTCACTTGGTTGGTAAAAATAAAATAAAATAAAAAATTTACTTGCAAATTCCAACAAGCACATTAGATTGTGTCTTTAGCGTTGGTTGTGGACATGTAGTTTTTTATTAGTAGTTCCTCGAATGAGCATCCAGCAGTAAGTCAAGTCAACTCCGCGTAGTTTTGGCATTAGATTGCACCAAGCAAAATTTGGTTTCATGTTTGTGGATCTTGAATTCTTGTTGAGAATATTTCCTTCTATATTCTAAATTGGGATTTATGTTACTTTCTTTTTGATCTGAGTTAGTTCTTGCTATAAACTACTACCTTGCCTCCCTGTTAATAATATTTCCGACAATTACTTTCTTGTTTGACAAAAAACAATCTTCCCAGTTCCTAGTCCGGCTTCAACATCCGTTCCAATGACACAAAATTCGAATGGAGTGATAATTCTGATCACTCTATTGAATATTTTGGTTTATAAGCTTCAACAACTCCAAGAAGCAAAATTTACACAGCAAACTAACCAGTTATCATTGTCTTTACAAAAATTATGTCGACGCTTTTCACTTCGTGATATCCAGTGGGCCACATTCAACTTTCACGATGAATTGGTCATTGGACAGGGCGGGTTCGGGAAGGTTTACAAAGGGATCATTGATTTTGGTGCTACTACAGTTGCTATTAAACGGTTGAAATCCGGGTCGAAGCAAGGACACAAGGAATTTCTTAAAGAGATTGAGATGCTTTCCAAGTTTCAACACAGCCATTTAGTCTCTCTTGTCATGAGATGATCCTTGTTTATGAATATATGCCGCGTGGAACCCTCGCTGATCATCTGCATAAGAGGGTTAGGAAAGGTGATACTTCTCCACCTCCTCTATCATGGGAGCAGCACCTCAAGATTTGCATTGGGGCTGCACGTGGACTGGACTACCTTCACACAGGTACAAGTGTTCAGCACAGAGTGATACACCGCGATGTGAAGAGTTCAAACATTCTATTGGATGAAAATATGGCAGCCAAGATTTCAGACTTCGGTTTGTCCAAAATTGGTCCATCAAATCAGCCATTTTCTACATATGTAAGCACCCATGTTAAAGGCACACCCGGGTATCTGGATCCATACTATTTTGCAACTCACAGACTGACTAGAAAATCTGATGTGTATGGCTTGGGTGTTGTGTTATTTGAAGCCTTGTGTGGAAGACGGGCAGTGGATAACAGACTGGATGAAGAGCAACGAGGTTTAGCTGGATGGGCGCAATATTGCTTCAAAGAAGGACACTTGGAGCAGATAATTGATCCCAATATCAAGGGGGAAATCTTGCCCAATTCCCTAGTGGAATTTGTGAGAGTTGCTATCCAATGTTTGCACAATGCACCCAAACTCCGTCCAACTATGGCTGAGGTTGTGGTTGGTCTAGAGTCGGCATTGGCCTTGCAAGAGAGGGGCACAATTTATACTTTAGTTGAGACGCCAATTACTAATTGTGACCAAGTGAATGTGAAAGCTAATTCTTCTAAGTTGGAGGAGCAGATTACGAAATACAATCAAGAGCATGTGGATTCCTCTATGGTTGGGGGGAATGCTAATCATTTAGGTTCTCCAATGGTTGAGGTGGAGAATGCTAATCACAACCAAGAGAATAAAAATTGTTCTTTGGAAGAGGGAATAATAAATGACGCTGATGGAGGGCATCACGATGAGCAGTCTCCTACCAGGATGACATTTATGGAAAAGATCGGCATGTTTCTTTTTGGCAAAGCTCGGAAGTTTTCTGGTAAAACTCTTCATATACCAACGTGTGTGCATTCATATATATATATATATATATATATATATATATATATATATATATATATTCCACTGTAAAAAGGTAAAAGTGCAATATATCCCTAAATTGGGTCAATTATGGAGTGGTACCATCGTTCCATTGAGAAACTTAAATATTTTAACAATTGAGTTTCTAGAATCAGCAAAAAGAATAGAGGATAAGAAACCATGGAAATTTTGAAGTGGTTGGGCCCTTCACAATAATATAGTGATATAGGGTATATATTGGTTTATGAGATGAATCTATTTCTTAGAAAGTCTCTTCTTAATGGGACAACAGATGAATTACTCATTTCGTATCTTAAACGTTAAGACTAAATGTATAAATTGCATAAAGCTTGAAACCACTTTCTGAACTATAGCACTGAACAAAATTATATCCATAAATCAAACCATTTTTGGTTATGGGAATTTGGGATAGAGTATTTTCTTCATTCTCTATCAAGAACCTTTTTAAATTAGTTTGTAGTGGGCTTTACAGAGTCGAATGACTCTGAAATCGTCTTTGGACGAGGGTTTGGGGTTCTGAGGAATAAAGGTAGAATTGGTGTAGTTTACTTGTAGATGAATGTGCCAGTTTTTAAAACATAAGGTGAAATTGTTACTGAAGTTTCACTAATATGGTGCATTGCAACTAGTCATGTTAAGATTAACAGAGCAGTCCATCTGGACCAGGAGCTTTTTGTGCTCCAATCTGAAAAACTAGTTATTTTTGCAGTAGTCATGCATCCAACTCCAGCTTCTTAAAATCATTGTAGCGATCCTGCTGCCATGCTTCAATAGCTTTAGAATCAGAAAGGTGATTGCAGAATATTTCTCTAATTAAGCTTTGATTCCCTCTTAATGACCCTGTTATGTTGGTTTTGTTTTTATTCCACTGATTTTCCTTTTGCTTCTTGTTTCACGAACTCCTGAGTGGAAAGCTATCGTAAGTTGGTATTTTAGTTTTTCTGTTTCCATAGCATTGTAGTTTTCCTAGTTGATTCCTTAGATTTTGCTCATTCTATCTATTCACAGTGTTCTGTATAATTTGGAAAGTTGTTCCCTTCATTTTTGAGTTAGCCTCCTTCACACAAATTTTATTCTATTCAAGCAGATCCTTTTTATAGCTGGACTGTTGCTTTTAAGGTTTTATTAACAATTTTCTTACACTGTTATAACTAAGCTAGAAAACCAGGTCTTTTCCGTGAATATCATTACAGAGTTGACGTTGCTAATAAATTGGATACATGCTTCAGACGAACTTCTGCCATAGATTTCAAACAAAATCATCAGTCTTCTTCTATATGTTTTCATTGGTATGTTTGTGATAGTTTTTCATATAATCATGTTACCTAGATTGTCCTTCCCTTTTTCAGGACATAGTGATGCAAAGCCTTCAAGGAACAGAAGAAGCAACAATAAAAGGATCCCCAACGACATGGAGGTGGCTAAAGGTGAAGGTGTTATCCAGGAGGCCATGGGGCGAATTATGGCTCCAAATTTGAAAATGTTCACATTCACTGAGTTGGTTGAAGCAACAAGAGGCTTTAGACCATATATGGTGTTGGGCGAGGGAATGTTTGGAAAGGTTTTCAAAGGTTGGGTCCATGAGAACGCCCACGCCCCATCAGAGTTTGGTGTTGGAATGGCCATTGCCGTTAAGAGAATCCGTCCAGTTAGCATGCAAGGATTTGAAGAATGCAAGGTAATTTTCCTTTCATATTACCTATTTGTTTAAATCTCTAAATAGAGATAAATATGGACTTTCTATTAACATCAACAATTCTGGCTCAGTTGAAAATTACGTTTCCTTAAAAGTAACTCAATTTTGATGTTTGAACCTCCATGAAACCTTTTTTACTTTTTATGGGTCCATTAACTTTTACATTTGTTCTTTCTTTGTTTAAAAAATATTCGTACAAGTGCTATAAAAACTAGTTTGAACACATCAACTATATTACGTAGCATTCTAATATTTTCTTACTCAGTTTATTATGGGGAATATATTCAGACAAAGAACAAATTTCTTTGGGAGAAAGAAACTCTCTCTCTATATATATGTCTATCGATCTTTGTGCATCTAAATTGAACTTTTGAAGTTGCTAGTGTTTGCAAAAGATACTATGAAATTAGCACATCGGAGCTTAACTTGCCGAGAAATTTCAGCATTTTGGAGAGAGAGAAATTGTTGCATATAAAAAATGAGCACATGAATTTCAACAATGCTGTTATATAAAAGAATCATCCAATATGCATTCTTGAAGGAGGAACATATGAGAGAAGAGTGAAAACCAATCTGAAATGAAGTAGAGTATATCCTCAAAAGAATTTGAAGAATGTTCAGTAATGTGTATAACTGAGACATTTAACATGCGATAGTTAGTTATAGAATCTCTTAGACTACTTAATTTTGCTAAGATTTGTTTTTGAAGTTGTTGGTGCAGACGGAGATAGAATTCTTGGGAAATTGTAGTCATCGCAATCTTGTTAAGCTCTTGGAATATTGCCAGGAAGACAAGGAACTCCTCCTTGTTTATGAATACATGCAGAATGGAAGCTTAGATAATCACCTCTACAGTAAGCAATACTTCTAAAAACTCCATATATATATATATATAGTGCTCTTTACATTAGTGAAATGACCATCATATATATGAATAAAATTCAAATACATGAATATACCTTCTAAAAAAAATAAGGATTCTGTCTTCTGTATATATATATTTGGTAGAGTACATAACTCTGCCCTTATTTGTGGATGATCTCTTTTGATTTCCATAAGTATTTAAGTATAAGAATGTTCGTAAAATGTTTAAAGCTGAGATTTTGTAATAAATATTAAATACTCCCTGTGTTCCAAAATATAATATTAATTGTTTTTCGTATAATTTACCTTTGTAACATACAAAGGCAAGTGATTTTATATTTTGAAACGGAGATAGCAGTTATAATACAATTGAGCTTTGAAGCATGCAATATGGTTGATCTTTCTTGTAGATTCAGTAAAGAGTTCATATTTGAATTGGGAAAGACGAGACGAAATCATAGGAGGCGTTGCTAGGGGACTTCTTTACCTTCATGAATATTGTAGGCTACGGATTATTCATCGTGATCTACATGCTAGAAATGTTCTGTTAGATGCAGAGATGAATCCCAAAATTGCAGATTTTGGAATGGCAAGGTTGTTCGACCTAGATGAAACCCGAAGCAATACAAGTAGAATTGTGGGAACCTAGTAAGTCTTGCACCATTTTATACAACTAGTGACTAGTGCGCTTGAGAATTCTCAATATTTATTTCATTTTTACTGAAAACATTTAGATAAAAGTGGTTTTATGTTCGCTGGCTCAAGTTTGACAATTAACAGAGATGTAACCATTGCAGTGGATATATGGCACCAGAGTACGCAATTCATGGGGAGTTCTCAGTTAAGTCCGATGTGTTTAGCTTTGGCGTATTAGTTCTGGAAATAATAAGTGGTCAGAAGTACAGTTCTTTCCTAAATGAGAATAAAGAGGGCCTTGCAAGCTATGTAAGTTCAAACATGCATAAACTTTATCACTAGCCACATTATTCTCAAGTCATGAAAGCTTATACGTACTATCATTTCAGGCTTGGAAAAATTGGCGAGCTGGAGCTGCTTCAAATGTTATAGACATTAAGAAGCAGTTCAGGTTCATTAGGCGAAATGATGAGATGTATCCACATTGGGCTGCTATGTGTACAAGGAAATGCAGCCGACAGACCTACCATGGCTTCAGTTGCTCTTATGCTCAATAGCTTTTCTCTCACTCTCGCATTACCTTCAGAGCCTGCATTTTTTATGCACAGTAGCTTTGATCCAGAAAAAGAAGAATCTGCTAATTTCTCCTTAAATGAGGATTCATTAACTGATTTGTATCCCCGGTAGTGTTGAATTTTCGAAGTTGCTATTTTCTGTGTAGTAAAGATAATTCTTGCTTGCTTGCTTACATTACCAAGAGAAAATATAGTGCGAGAAAAAACTGAGTGCTCGTATCTCTTCTTAATTCAGTAGTTCCCAAAAGTGAGAATTAAAATTTCTATATATCAAATTTCAAATTCACTATGTGTAATCCAAACACCAGTCCCACAAATCAATCACTGTCGTCACTGATCATAATCGCTATCATCAACAAAATCACAAACAACTCATTTCTATTTCGATCTCTTAACTCTCAATCACCACAACCCACCAAAAATCACCTAAACAACAAAATCAAACCATCACCCAATTCTTCGCATCACAAATTATGACCGAAACCAAATCCCTTTTCACCTTTCTTTCCCCATAGTTCTCACGGCCCTAATCCTCTACGTCCGTTCTATTCTCTCCATGCTTTTCCTCGGCCACCTCGATGAGTTTATCTTTTATTCAGACTTATCTTTCCATTATTTTTTATTTTTATATTATGTATCTTTATATTATCTTTTAAATTTACATTATGTATACATAAAAATAAACTCATTTTTATATAAAAATAAACCCATATGGACACTGTCACCACAACCTGTTGAGTATTAAGATGTTAGGGGTAGTAATGTAATAAGCTAACGGATAATGCGAGAGTGAGAGAAAAGCATTTTGAAGCAACTTATCAGGATCAATTCGTGATGAATCAATTTAGTTCTTTGAGCAGTCCATAGCAAACATTTTGACACAGATAATTTCTCTCTCTCTCTCTATCTATATATATATATATATATATATATATATATATATATATGTCAACTGCTGTAATTTATTTTTGGTCGGAATTGAATTTGATGGTGACTCCGTTGGTAAAGTTTTTTAGTTCACTTGGTTGGTAAAAATAAAATAAAATAAAATAAAAAATTCACTAACAAAGTTGTAATAAGTTTATAGATTGATTATAGAGTATTCTTTGTTTCCTCTAAAGTTTCAAATTTCAAGTATGCCATTAGTGTCTTTAGCGTTAGTTGTGGACCTGTGGTCTTTTACTAGTAGTTCCTCGAATGAGCATCCTGTAGATGACTGTAGCAGTCAGTCAAGTCAACTGTGTAGTTTCATGTTTGTGGATCTTGAATTCTTTTTGGGAATATTTTCTTCTATATTCTAAATTGGGATTTATGTTACTTTCTTTTTGATCTGATTTAGTTCTTGCTATAAAATACTACCTTGCCTCCCTGTTAATAATATTTCCGACAATTACTTTCTTGTTTGACAACAATCTTCCCAGTTCCTAGTCCGGCTTCAACATCCATTCCAATGACTCAAAATTCGAATGGAGTGATAATTCATCACTCTATTGAATATTTTGGTTTACAAGCTTCAACAACTCCAAGAAGCAAAATTTACTGAGCAAACCAACCAGTTATCATTGTCTTTACAAAAATTATGTCGACGCTTTTCACTTCGTGATATCCAGTGGGCCACATTCGACTTTCACGATGAATTGGTCATTGGACAGGGCGGGTTTGGGAAGGTTTACAAAGGGATCATTGATTTTGGAGCTACTACAGTTGCTATTAAACGGTTGAAATCAGGGTCGAAGCAAGGACCCAAAGAATTTCTTACAGAGATTGAGATGCTTTCCAAGTTTCAACACAGCCATTTAGTCTCTCTCGTTGGTTACTGCGACGATTGTCATGAGATGACCCTTGTTTATGAATATATGCCGTGTGGAACCCTCGCTGATCATCTGCTCAAGATTGAGGTGTTACTTCGTCACCTCCTCTATCATGGGAGCAACGCCTCAAGATTTGCATTGGGGCTGCACGTGGACTGGACTACCTTCACACAGGTACAAGTGTTCAGCACAGAGTGATACACCGCGATGTGAAGAGTTCTAACATTCTATTGGATGAAAATATGGCAGCCAAGATTTCAGATTTCGGATTGTCCAAAGTTGGTCCATCAAATCAGCCATTTTCTACATATGTAAGCACCCATGTTAAAGGCACACCCGGGTATCTGGATCCATACTATTTCGCAACTCACAGACTGACTAGGAAATCTGATGTGTATGGCTTGGGTGTTGTGTTATTTGAAGCCTTGTGTGGAAGACGGGCAGTGGATAACAGTCTAGATGAAGAGCAACGAGGTTTAGCTGGATGGGCGCAACACTGCTTCAAAGAAGGACTCTTGGACCAGATAATTGATCCCAGCATCAAGGGGAAAATCTTGCCTAATTCCCTAGAGGCCATTGTGAGGGTTGCGATCCAATGTTTGCACAATGCACCCAAACACCGTCCAACTATGGCTGAGGTTGTGGTTGGTCTAGAGTCGGCATTGGCCTTGCAAGAGAGGGGCACAATTTATACTTTAGTTGAGACGCCAATTACTAATTGTGACCAAGTGTATGTGAATGCTAATTCTTCTAAGTTGGAGGAGCAGATTATGAAATACAATCAAGAGCATGTGGATTCCTCTATGGTTGGGGGGAACCAAGGAAATTTAGGTTCTCCAATGGTTGAGGTGGAGAATGCTAATCACAACCAAGAGAATAAAAAATGTTATTTGGAAGAGGGAGTAATAAATGACGCTGATGGAGGGCATCACGATGAGCAGTCTCCTGCCAGGATGACATTTACGGAAAAGATCGGCCTGTTTCTTTTCGGCAAAGCTCGGATGTTTTCTGGTAATACTCTTCATATACCAACGTGTGTGCATTCATATATATATATATATATATATATATATATATATATTCCACTGTAAAAAGGTAAAAGTGAAGTATATGCCTAAGTTGGGTCAATTATGGAGTGATACCATCTTTACCATTGAGAAGCTTAAATATTTTAACAATTGAGTTTCTAGAATCAGCAAAAATAATAGAGGATAAGAAACCATGGAAATTTTGGAGTGGTTGGGCTCTTCACAATAATATAGTGATATAGGGTATATATTGGTTTCTGAGATGAATCTATTTCTCAGAAAGTCTCTTCTTAATGGGACAACAGATTAATTACTCATTTAGTAACTTAAGACTAAATGTATAAATTGCATAAAGCTTGAAACCACTTTCTGCTTTCTGATATGAGGCAAGACCTAACTGGAGGTCCGGAACTATAGAACTGAACAAAATTACATCCATAAATCAAACCAGTTTTGGTTTTGCGAAATTGTGCTAGACTATTTTCTTCATTCTCTGTCAAGAACCTTTTAAATTAATTTGTAGTTGGCTTTGCAGAGTCGACTCTGAAAGTTTACTTGTAGATGAATGTGCCAGTTCTTAAAACATAAGGTGAAATTGTTACTTAAGTTTCACTAATATGCTGCATTGCAACTAGTCATGGTAAGATTAACAGAGAGGCCCATCTGGACCAGGTACTTTTTGTGCTCCACTCTGAAAAGATAGTTATTTTCGCAGTAGTCATGCATCCAACTCCAGCTTCTTAAAATTATGGTAGCGATCCTGCTGCCATGCTTCAATAGCTTTAGAATCAGAAAGCTGATTGCAGAATATTTCTCTAATTAAGCTTTGATTACCTTCTTAATGACACTGTTACGTTGATTTTGATTTTCTTCCTTTGATTTTCTTCTTGGTTCTTGTTTCACGAACTTCTGAGTGGAAAGTTATTGTAAGTTCCCGTAACCAACTGGGGTATTTTAGTTTTTGCTCTGTTTCCATAGCATAGTAGTTTTCCTAGTTGATTCCTTATATTTTGCTAATTCTATCTATTCTCAGTGTTCTGTATAATTTGGAAAGTTGTTCTTTGACCCCTTCATTTTTGAGTTGACCTCCTTCACACAAATTTTATTTTATTCAACGCAGATCCTTTATATAGCTAGACTGTTGCTTTAAGGCTATATTAACAATTTTCTTACACTGTTATAACTAAGCTAAACAACCAGAAGGTCTTTTCTGTGAATATCATTACAGAGTTGACATTGTTAACAAAATGGATACATGCTTCGGATGAACTTCTGCCGCACATTTCAAACAAAATCATCAGTCTTCTTCTATATGTTTTCATTGGTATGTTTGTGGTAGTTTTTCATATAATCATGTTACCTAGATTGTCCTTCCCTTTTTCAGGACAGAGTGATGCAAAGCCTTCTAGGAACAGAAGAAGCAACAATAACAGGATTGCAAACATGTCGGTGGTCAAAGATGAAGTTGTTTCCCAGGAGGCAAGGGAGCGAAGAAGCAACAATAACAAGATCCCTAATGACATGGTGGTGGTCAAAGGTGAAGGTGTTATCCAGGAGGCCCCAAATTTGAAAATGTTCACATCAGCTGAGTTGAGGAAAGCAACAAGAGGCTTTGGACCAGATATGAGGTTGGGCGAGGGAGGGTTTGGAATGGTTTACAAAGGTTGGGTCCATGAGAACACCTACGCCCCATCAAAGTTTGGTGTTGGAATGACCATTGCCGTTAAGAGACACAATCCAGATAGCATGCAAGGATTTGAAGAGTGGCAGGTAATTTTCCTTTCATATTACCTATTTGTTTAAATCTCTAAATAGAGATAAATATGGACTTTCTACTATCATCAACAAATGATTCTGGCTTAGTTGAAAATTACGTTTCCTTAGAAGTAACTCAGTTTTGATGTTTGAGCCTCCATGAAACTTTTTTATGGGCGGAAAGTCCATTTAACTTTTATATATGTTCTTTCTTTGTTTAAAAAATATTCGTACAGGTGTTATAAAGACTAGTTTAAATACATCAAATATATTATGTAACTTTCAGCATTCTAATATTTTTTTACTCAGTTTATTATGGAGTATATATTCAGACAAAGAACAAATTTCTTTGGGAGAAAGAAACTCTCTCGGGTTTCACACACATATATGTATATATATAGTGGCTAAGGAATAATTTTTGGTAGGGTCAAAATTATTACTAAGCTATAAATAATTTGGCGGGGGTTCGGGGGCAGTGTTTCCAAGCCATTTTTTTAATACTTTTGTACTTTCGGGTTTCACACACATATATGTATATATATACTATATTACAATGACAATATAATAAGTAATAATATATGATATATATATATTATATTGACTCATTATATATTTTTTTAATCACAATTGTTCATAAGTAATTAATTCATTATTTATTTTTAAAAATAATATAAATTAGATTATTATTTAGTTTAAAATATTATAGAGAGATATACATATATTGAGAGGATATGAGTCATAAGTGGTTAAAATTTAATTGACAAAGTTATAAATTTTCAATTTGATCCCGTATAATAGAAAATTTATAAAATTTTAGTGGGGTCAATTTATATATAATACTTAAAATTTTTAAAATGTATCTAACATTATAAAGCAATTATTTTTTTTTCAAGGGTCAATTGACCCCATAAATAATATGTGTAGCTTCGCCACTATATATATATATATATATATATATATATATATATATATGTCTATCTATCTTTGTGCAATAGCACATCGGAGCTTAACGTTCCGAGAACTTTCAACATTTTAGAGAGAGAGAGAAATTGTTGCATATAGAAAATGAGCACATGAATTTCAACAATGCTGTTACATAAAAGAATCATCCAATTTGCATTCTTGAGGGAGGAACATATGAAAGGAGTGAAAACCAATCAGAAATGGAGTAGAGTATATCCTCAAAAGAATTTGAAGAATGTTCAGAAATGTGTACTACCCAGACATTTAACACGTGACAGTCATTTAAAACGTAATAGTTAGTTATAGAATCTCTTAGATTTGTTTTTGAAGAATGTTTAGATTTGTTTTTGAAGTTGTTGGTGCAGACGGAGATAAAATTCTTGGGAAATTATAGTCATCCCAATCTTGTTAAGCTCTTGGGATATTGCCGGGAAGACAAGGAACTCCTCCTTGTTTATGAATACATGCAGAAGGGAAGCTTAGATAATCACCTCTACAGTAAGCAATACTTCTAAACACTCCATATATATAGTACTCTTTACATTAGTGAAATGACTAAATAATGAGGATTACAGTTTGGAACAATTTTTTAGAAGGTATATATTTATATTATTGAGAATTGCTAAATTTATGGTAAGCTTAAAAAATAGGAAAAGCAATTAGTACTTGAATAGTTTCAGCAAATGTTAGTGATGTAACTATATGATGCATATACTATATTTGCAGAGAGAGCAGAACTTCCCTGGTCTGTACGGCTTAAAGTATTGATAGGAGCAGGTAGATGCCTTGCTTTCTTTCAAGAAGCAGAGGAGCAAGTCATTCTCCGCAGCTTTAAGACCTCTGATATATTGCTGGATGGGGTATGAGGTTGAGTAATTTTGAAATATTATATAGTTGAATCTATTATGATCAAGAAGTTATTATAGTTTGATATCTTCATGTTTTGGAATAAATGTCAGGAATTTAATGCTAAGCTTTCCGATCTTGGACTGGCAAAGATAGGTCCAGTAAACAGTGACACAACGTCTCAACACGTGTCATGGGCACCTATGGTTATGCTGCTCCCGAGTATGTGGCCACCGGTAAGTTTCCTTGTTTCTTCATTTGTTTGTTGGTATCAACCTAATCATAATTCATAATTTATGAAGTATCAAGAAGGTCTAAATGCTTAACCATGGAACTTGTAATTTGGTAATTAAAATAGCAACTGATATGCTTTAGTCCAACTCCTAATTACTTTTTTTTAATGAAGCTGATAATAATTACGGATTGAGCTGGCTGGAGATAATTCTGTAGATTATTAAAAAACAAAACCCTAAAGACTGGTGGAGATTTCTGTATAATTATTTCCTCTTAAGAACTCAAGTTTAAGAAAAAGTATTACTCCCATTGATATTTTATATCATTAATCCATTCACACATCTTCTTCTTCTTTTCCTCCAAAATTTTGTACATCAGGTTTAGTAATCTGACCTACTGATTTGTGAATCATGTCGTAAATACACAGGTGGTGCATAAGCATTGTTATTTGTACTTGAACCAATATAAGACATCCAGGTTGAAAGAAAATAAAAAAAGGAAGAGATTGTAATATTTCCGAATAAGAATTATATATGTGCTTCTGTATACATTACCTCTTAAATTTGGGTATAATGTAATTTACTACTTATGCTTTACACATTTTTACATTTCACCACATGTGGGTCTTTTAACCATTTGTGGTTTAAAAAAGTTGTAAACTCTCACTTGCATGTTAATACCGTTAACATTAGGCTTTCATTGACACTCTTACCCTTTGTATATATATTTACAAACCTTGTTTTTTAATTATGTAAACAATCACTCCTTTATTTATATAAATTCATTATCTTATTATATCAAAATTATTATTTCTTAAAAATTATACTCCCTCCGTTCTCCAACGGATGTCCAAAATAAACGTTTAACTATACTAATGAATCTTTGTCTTTTCTAAACTTAGTACACCCCATTTAAGAGAACTTTTGAGTTATACATATTTTATACTCCTTTTGATTTGTGTACCTTTAGACTTCCTTTTGTAGACAATTTTTTTATATATTTGAAGTCCAGCTTTTGAGAACGGAGGGAGTAAATGCTGAGAGATTTTGTTTCATGTGTTACTACGAAAACTGGTATTTGTACAAATTTGTATCTTATAAGTAGTCATGTGCTTTTTTATTTTGGTCGAGGCTGTTTACAACCCCACAAATGCCTTATATTGAAAGTTAAAACTATATGTGTACATATGTGTGCATATAGATTTGTCATTTCTCGACTTAATTTTATGTGTCTTACACAAACCTTAATATTTGAAAAAGAAAAGTAAGAAAAAAGTTCCTCTCTTTTCCGGATCATGTAACGACTAAAGTATCAATGAGATATTGTAGATTTGTAATGAACTATCAACTATGGAAGGTTGCATCTTTTTTTAAACTTACTAAACAACTTAAGATAGTTCTCTTAAAATATGTAAAATTCATAACCTTAAATTTAAATTGGTTAGATCCTTGGTCTTCACGAATGCGTATGTGCTAATAAGTTATTAAATTGTTCAGATTTGATTCACAAAATTTGTCGGGTATGAAATAAGTTTTGATTGAGACTTGTTTAGCTACCGAGTCGAGCACAATCTTGAATCGACCTCGAACAGTTTGAACTTTACGAACGAATATGATCAGGGTATCAATAGAAAATTGCAATTTAAATATGTTCGAGTAATTTATTGAACATTAAAATTTATTCATATTTGAATCATTTATATTTTGAGTCGAGCTCGAATCGAACTTTTAGTCGAATGAGTACAAATTCAACTCGAACTGTTTGGTTCGTATTACAGCCTTACTAATAAGCTTGGGATAAAAGTTATGGTTCGTTATGCTAAATAAAAGAAACTTTAAATACGAAGTACAAATCATGATACTTAAAAAACTTCAATTGGGGCAGGTCATTTGGATGTGAAGAGCGACGTCTATTCTTTTGGAGGGATTTTCCTGGAACTTCGTACAGGCAGGAGGGTGATTGATCGTAACCAGCCCAAAGAGATGCAAAAGTTGGTAGATTGGGCTAAGCCTTTCCTTGCCGATAAGAGAAAGGTGATGAGGATATTAGATCCATCACTGGCGGATGACTTTCCAAAGGGTGCAATGCTATCAGTTGTATCTTCACTAATTCTTAAATGTCTTGACCGTTACCCTAAAAATCGGCCATCGATGGTACAAGTCTTGGAGACCTTAGAAACATTAGTACCATCACCATCACCATGAGAGGTGAATTTGTATGCTGAATGAACAAAATAGAGGCTAAGGAATTGTATGGTATCACATTTTTTGGTTATGTATTAAAGGCTTGGATGTATTATTATGTTGACATGGAGAGATTCCATGATGGATGGATGGATGGATTTAAATAGGAAAAAACAGTTGAACCGATTACATTGATTTCATGCTCATCTATGAATACAAAGATTCGTCCATAGAAAATTGGTTAGTCTATGAATCAAATTCAGAACACATTCTAATTGAATTTGCCCTATTTGTTTTGTTTTTTATTACTATTGAATATTAAGAATTTGATCCAGTCACGGGCCAAATAACCAATTTTAACGAGACAGAATTTCAGGAAGTCAAGTTGAATGCTGCAACTTTTTATGTTAATTAAATTATGTTCACATGATAGCACATGGAGTTCATATACCAGTAATTTCAGAATATACTCACAGGTCAACAAATTGTTAACAAGAAGGGATTCCATGGTCACAGACTCACAGCATAGCCCTTAAATTACCCCAATGGGCCCTTCACCCTACTAACTCTTGACTAACAACTAACTAGTACATGTTATTTCAAGTATCCAAGCACAAATAAATAAATAATTTTTATTTTTAAGAAAAAGAGAATATCCAAGCATATGCAGTCACTTCCTTCATTCTCACCAAAGTTGTAAAGAAGAAAGAGAAAATTCTAGCAAAATGAAAATATGTTCACCTTTGCTACAGACTGTTAAATTTAAATGAGAGAATTAGCAGTTTCATTTTGCATATTGATCCTGGTCCAATGTTGGCGGTTGACATAATCAATGATTCATCAAGTTATTTATCCCATGAATTGTATGTAAAAGCTGCAAACATGAGAGTTAGAGAAACTGACCCAGCTCCACAATTTGATGCCTAAAGCTGCCTTGAAATCCCAAATTCAACCGCAATCATCTTTTCAAGGGGTTAAGCAAATGTTGATATGCTGAACCAAAAAACATACCGCAGGCATGATTATGAAATTATGATGGTGAACTCGAGGACATTACGTCATTTTATATTAGTATCATAAAAAAAGAATTGTTTCTTGTGGAACAGGGGGAGTATAAAAGAGCATTTAAAATATAAGAATTTAGTAGAATTTAGGATCATGTACAAGTTTACTATTAAGCCATGGTAGAATGGTGGTTATCTTGAATTGAATTATCCATAGATTAAGATTAATGTGCAAATAGCATGTGGTATGTTACAAGTGTTTCATTTGCATTGGGGTCTTTATTTGGCTAAAGAGGAAAAATTAAAAATTTATTTACATATCAGCACTACTTCATCGTCCATCTTTTTAATTAGGAAAAGCATCAATCTATTGTGGACTTCGCTAAGACGTCAAAAAAATTCCTAAATCCCAACACATCCAGCATAAAAATATGAAATTTCAATATAATCAAACAAAAATATGAATGCACACCTGACCAGACCAGACCAGCTTGGGAGGACATTATAGCAATTGAAGTCGGTCCCCTTCCGGAACGGTTCTTCATTCCAGGTAAAGAAGCTTTGATATGTCAAATGAAACGTTCCCATCACATTAACATCAATCATAAACTTAAATTCATCCAGTTCTCGACTCTCCAGCTCCTGCGGTACAAATACACCTTGATTACACACCAACGCATCAATAGGCCCCTTTGAATGTCAAAGGCGGCTCACAAAATTTGCTCCCCTTAATAAATCATCTAGGCCGTCCAAAATTTAGCTACCGTCCTTCATGTTTTGATTAATTGTAACTAAGACAATAAGACAGAGGAGGAATTAATTCCGCGCTGAGAGAAATCTACCATGACATATATTATATATAGTCCTCCTCATCAAGCATAAATTCAACATACACTAGGGTCACCGTAGTGTCCGATATAGGCGTCGGAAGGGTTGCCATAGAGTCAGATGTAATGGTTAGACTTGACAAAATTGGCTCAAGTCGCGGTCCGGCCCGGCCCGCTCGCCAAAACGCGGACTTTGGGCTTTATTTTTTCAGCCCATGAAAACATGGGTCGTTTTGTCCTCGCCTAGCGACGGCCCGTCCCATTTGAGCTCGGCCCATAAATATTTCAAAATTTGGTTATAAATTCGTCAAAGCCCGCGGGTCGGGCCGACCATTAAAACACGGGCTTTGTGCTTCACTTTTTTAGACCACCAAAACTTGGGTCGTTTTGGCCCGGCCCGTTTGGGCCGATCCAACCTAGCTCGTTTGCCAAGTCTAGTAATGGTATTATCCTGCCATAATTTATATTCGTCAAAGCCCGCGGGTCGGGTCGGCCGTTAAAACACGGGATTTGTGATTCACTTTTTCAGATCACCAAAACTTGGACCGTTTTGGCTCGGCCCGTTTGGGCCGGTCCAGCCCAGCTCGTTTGCCAAGTCTAGTAATGGTATTATTCTGCCATAATTTATAGGGTCCTTTACATAAGTATACAATAAATAAAAAGTCCAAAATACATTTTTTGGGCATATTCTAAACAATGGAGGTTGTTTTGTTTACATATTCTAAACAATGGAGGTTGTTTGCCCATGAACACATTTTTTCTATTTAAGAAATATATACTACTATACTAGTACTAACTAATGAATTTAATGCAAAAAAGCCCAAAACGATAGGAAAAAAAATTGAGTTTTAATGCTTAGATGAAAGAAGTTAATCGGAAAAAAATATTACTTTAGTGATATTATTTATTTATCGATAAATGAATAATTTATTATTTATTATTTATTATTTTAGTGGGATTTTTTCAATTTATGTATGTGATCAGAAAAATCAAGAGACAACAATTAATGTATTAACTTGAATTTAGAGAAATTAAAATGAATTGGTAAAACTTATAATGTCTTGAAAATGAATTGGTAAAACTTATAATGTCTTGAAAAACAAAAGATTCTCCCAAATGTTTGGTTAAAAGAAGCCTTTCAAACAATAATCCCCTTAAATAACTACTTGCTACAACACAAGCAAAATATTCTGAAAGTTGTGTATGCACAGTGCACTACAAAAAGTTAAGGATGTGGTTGAATTGGTTTAGGTATAAAGAAAAAACAAGTATCTTTATATGTATATTTTCAGAAAAAAATAACTTTGTATGGATATTATTGATTGACTAAAAAATTTGAGTATATTATATAGATATTATTACAAAAAGTTGGATTATATATATAAATTTTTGTATGGAATTTAGTAATTATTAATTTATATTTATTTGGGCCATAAAGGATTTAAAAAAAATTAAAATTTAGTACTTAATACATTTAGCAAGGTTATTACTTTAGTACATGTGCCCAAATCAGAACCCAAAGAAACTATTATCTAAACAAAGTTATTATCTTATCGAACATTCATTTATTGATATTTTATTGTAAGTGCAATAAGAGATACCATGCCATGTATCACAGAATATATATAGTTAAACCTTCAGAACGGATCTAAAGTATATCTCTTAAATAACATAACTCTCTTAAATAGCATACTTTTATTAAAATTGCGTCGTTTTAAAGATTATTTTAAAAAACAAAATAATATTAAAAGAGAGTGGTCCCACTTATTTTTTTTTTTATAAAAATGCCACCTGCAGCTCCACTTGTTTTTTTAAAAAATCCTTTAAAACGACGTAATTTTAATAAATGTATGCTATTTAAGAGAGGTGTTTTATTTAAGAAGTATGTTTTATATCCGTTCTAGTTAAACCTCTATTTAGTCATAGTGTTGGGACCAAATTAATTTTATTCTTATATTGAGAGGTTATAACTAAATATATAGAGGTATAGTTATAAAAATTATTATTTGGCTTAGTTTTTTTTAGTGCAAGTGGTATAGAGATAAAGCATGCACTACATTAATAACCAATTAATAGAGCATGTCAAATTGAAGATATAAACATTGATAAAAGAAATGGGCATAATTTTAAAAAATTGTACATATATCTGTTATGAAAACAGAATGGAAACTATATATATATATATGTATATATATATATATTTAACTTATCTCAAATTACATAATTTAATTTGTCAAAGTTAGTACTTGGTACTATTATGTCTTTAAGACAATTATGCACTCCTTACGGTGTTCAGAGTTGATAGAACTTGTCTCCCAATATACAATGACAATGTATACTTTAGCAACACTATAAAAAGTATACTCTACGAACCAAAGAAATGTTCTGACTCTCTCTCAAAAAATAACTAAGGAAACTGATGAAGAAATAAAGAGTATAATGCTCTATTATGCTTGAATGCTAGAGAAAATGAATGAATTGAATGGGCTACCCCCTATCTATTTATAGGAGGGGTTGGTGACCTTTCGAATTAGGGGTGAGCAATTCGGTTATGTCAAAATCGAATAGTTTATTCGGATATAACTAAATATCGAAATCTTTCAAATTTTACTATCCGAATAATTAACTGAACTAAAAAATAACCGAATTACCGAATTTCAATTCGGTTATTTCAGTTAATAACCAAAATTCTCATTCTCTCTGTAATTCAAATTCCTCATTTTATAACTGATCTCACTAATACGATCATCACTATGCTGCAAGTTTGATGATTTTGGCCGACGTCTCCCACCTGGAGAACTAGACTCTACCTGCTACTTGTTCGACTGTTTTCTTGATTTAGTGGAATCAGATGGAGGTGTGGCAGGTCGGGATCGCTTCTCCAACTCAAGTTTTTTATGTTGCAATCTTGGGCTGTGATGAATCATGGCTGCCTAATTTTTCAACAGGTTTTGCAGGTTTCATGATGACAATCGGGGATTGGAAAGTCCTTGTAAAATTGGATCCTCGAGGGGTAAAACTAATAATATGTTCTGTGACGCCCCCAAAATAGGTTTACATAGCCCATTCTGAGTCGTTAAATACATGGTACAAAATCTACATACAAACTTCTTATATACAACTATTAACTATCGTGTAAAATACGACAAAATATAAGTTGTGAGTTTCAATACAAATATTGTCTCGTATACAATATATAAACTCTAATAAAGTCCTCATTACAATTATTGTCACACTATTTTATAGAATAGTAAATACTACTATAGTAACTGTAAAACCCCAACTTTTTGAATAAAGATGAATTTTCTATAAATATTATTTTTGAATATTATGGAGTGAAATTGATATAATAGTCGTGGGTAATATTTAAAAACTTTTGTAAAATCATGCAAGTTGTTATATAATATTTGATTGGTGGGGAATATTCGTTTTAATGAGGGAATATTAAATCTGGCACGGCACAATCATTGGTGGACCCCCTAACGGAATTATTGTCGGATTGAAAAATGACAAAAATACTTTTATGAAAATAAAAGCGAAAGTTTTGAATTAACTATTGAAAACATAGGTGTTAAAAAAATACGATAATACGCGTGGTTGCGTAGTAGCACACAGTATTAATTATTGATGCTTAAGTGATAAGTCACTCGGTTTTGTTGGTATTATTAATGTAATAATACTGAAAATCTTTTTTATATAAAAATGAATACTTTTATAAAGTTATACTTTTTATTAGATAATAATTAGAATATATTATATTTTATTATGCATAGTGTTTGCATAGTAAAATCTTTTATAAAGTTATTCGTTTTAGTAGATTATAAATAGAATATATTATATTTTATTTAAAAGATTTTACTTTAAATATGGACCGTCAGATTAAAGTAAATCAATCTAAATAGATTCATGAGTTAATTCTTATGCATTCCATTTTTCTATAAATAGAAGCTCATTCATTCATTATTTTCTTACGAATTCTTTGAAACTCTAGAGATAAACTATAGAGAGAAAGAAGAAAGTATTCTCGCTACTTCCTTTACTTATATATCCAAAGACTCTTCTTCTTAAGGTAGGGATTATTATTTGTTGTGACTCATAAGGGGTGTTATTCTTTCTTATTCATGAAGAGAATTGTTGTTATTCCATTTCTTATTATTACATTGGAATAACTCATATATATACAGCCACCCTATACTTGGTGACATTCTTCTATTATTATGTTGAAACATCTGTCATGTGTGTTTTTACAGGACGACCGGTTAAAATCTTTATTATTATTAGTTGGAACATCCATACATATGTTTTTACAGGACCTGGTTTCGTCTTTTTATTATTCCGTTGGAACATCTCATTTTTTGTGTGTTTTACAGGACTGGTTCCGTCTTATTATTATTCCGTTGGAACATCATGTCATGTGTTTTACATCGGACTGGTTAAAATCTTTATTATTCTACATTGGAAACTCCTATCGGTGCAAATTTTGCGACGACTTTGGTTCCGTTATTATTATTACATTGGAATAACTCGCCATACATGCAATACCGCATGCGTGGTGATTTCTTTTGTTATTCCATTCTTTATTATACTCAGTTGGTTAAAGTTTCGACTTCTATACTCTATGAAATTAGTAGAATATCCTTGATATTTGTGTTTCATCCAATATCTTTTCATGGAAATATTCTTACGATCATTCTTGAATTTTACTCTACAAAACAAGATCGTGTTGACAATTTGGGCGTTAATAATTCCGGATAAAATAATTCTTGAACTTGTTTTATTGAATTCTTATATCATTGTCATCATCCTCATGTTTATATTTTGTTGAAAGTCATTTTGTGGCATGTAGTGCATAGATGGACTTGGTATGATTATGACCGAGGATTATTTGGTGTAATCATGATCGTAATGTTACAAATGATGTGGTAAAAGTTCTCATTGGCGTAGTGCATTGATGGACGATTGTTGGCATGATTATGACCATTAATGAATACACAAATATTCTTGGCCCGTAGTGTATGGATAATTGTGGTCGTGATACTAAAGAATATCATGATTAGTAGTGCGAGGGGTGATTCGATGATGTGGAATATTTATTAAGCTGAGTCTCAGCGATAACAGTGATGAAAAACCATTTTAATTATAAAAGATAGTAGATGTTATTTTCTACTTGACTCTTTTAATGGATTGCTTGTTCCGCTGCAGTTAAACTTGATGTCTATTGTATTTTATCAGTTTAACATTGTTGGAGACTAATGATAATTTATTCTACATTATCTTAGTCATAATATTTCTTACTTAGGCTAGTTGAGCTCACCCTTCCTTTTCTTTGTTTCTCTTGAAATGAGAGAATATAGCAGAGACGAGTCGGGGAACGGAGTGATGGTCGAGAGGATAACATTTGTAGTCCTCACTATTCTGTGAAATAGTGTGATAATAATTGTAATGAGGACTCCTTTTGAGTTTGTATAATCTCTAGTAGATAATATTTGAATTAAAACTCACAGTTTATGTTTTGTCGTATTGTACACGACAGTTGTATTAGTATGTTGTATTTGAATTATGTACCATGTATCTGGCGACCCAAGATGGGTGATGTATACCTAATTTTGGGGGGCGCCACGATTCAGTATCAAAGTTTAGGATATGATCCACGGCTAAGATGTGAGACTAGAACTAAGAGGGAGAGCAGGAATTCCTTCGCTAGTATGACTACTTAAATTTATTTTGTATTTAAATTGGTTGGTCAGAGTTTAGAGATATTATGTTACATGTCAATTAACCTTTGTTTTGTGGCAGTATCTGAAAATGACATCCGAAAATGTTAAGAATAGCAATGGAGCACAAGAGACCGTTGAGTCTCCACATATCAATAATCAGGAGAATGTGCATCAGGAAGGCGACAATCCTCATGCAAACAACAACACTGACCAAATGATGAATGATGGATTGTTTAGAGGCTTTATGCAATTCATGCAACAGCAGGCGAGAGCGGCTCCTGTCCAAAATGTAGGTGGAAACACTGGAAACTATCGGGTGGTCACCGCTAAACAGTTCAAGGAGCTGGGACCACCGGAGTTTAAGGGAGAGCCAAAACCACTTATAGCGGAAGCATGGATAAAGCAGATCACCAAGATATTTGATGTCTTGGGATGCTCCGAGGAGCAAAAGGTTCTATTTGCCGCCTTTATGTTGCGCGAAAAGGCAGATTACTGGTGGGAATCGGTAAAACATACTCAACCCGCCGTACTGAAGATGTCTTGGGAGAAGTTCCAAGAGCTGTTCAATGACAAATACTTTCCCGAAAGTATTCGTCACATGAAGGAGGTGGAATTTATCAAATTGGAGTAAAACAATATGACCGTGTCGCAATACGAGGCAAAATTTGCGTAGTTATCCCGGTTTGCATCCCACTTGGTGGATAATGAAGAGAGAATGGCGCGAATGTTTTTAAGAGGTTTGAAGCCGGAGATACGTCAACATCTTATTTCTCATAAACCGTGTTTGTATTAGGATGTTGTAAATAGGGCTCGATTGGTGGAGCGCGATAACGAGTCAACACAACCAAAAGAAGCGTACGGCAAAAATGATAATACCAATGAGAAGCGATCGGCAAAATGATAATACCGGTGAGAGCGATCATCGGAAGCGGTGACAACAAGCGTGGAGGGAATCAGCAGGCGAAATGGTAACCACGCCGGTGGTAATCTGGCCAAAACAATAAGAATGGACATTTCAAGAAGAGGAGATTCAACAATGATGGAAAGGCGTCAAGACCAAAGACCCGTTGTTAAAGAAGGAGAAAGACCACTATCATATGCTTCAAATGCAGAGGGGAGGGACACATCAGTCCAAATTGCGCGATGCCGTCCAAAACATGTTATAATTGTGGAAGAGAAGGTCACTTAGCCCGATTTTGTCATTCACCGAAGACAAATTCAGCTAGGATAGAGGCACCAAAGGTCATCCCCGGAAAAGTCAAAGCCGGTAGTGCAAGGGAGAGCGTTTGTTGTGACCTCCCAGAAAGCAAGGAACCCGAATGAAGTCATCACGGGTAAGCTTATCATAAACTCTAGCGAAGTCTACACTTTATTTGATACCGGTTCTACCCACTCTTTTATTTCTCCCACTTGCGCTCAACGTTTAAATTTGACAACGGAGAAATTGGATTTTGATTTATCTGTTGAAACCCCGTTGGGAGAAAACTTCATTACATCCACGGTTTATAAGTCTTGTTTGGTTCAAGTTGGTACCCACACATTACCTGTCGATCTTATTACATTAAAAATACTTGCATTTGATGTAATTCTGGGGATTGATTGGTTAAGCGCTCATCATGAAAAAATTGATTGTTTTCGTAAGGTTGTTAGCTTTCATATTCCTAATCGACCTATATATGCTAATTCAAACAACCAAATCATTAAAATCAATCTTCGTCATCTCAAGCCATAAAGCTATTCGTTTATTGAAAAAGCGGATGTGAAGCTTTCTTAGCTCATATGTCACGAGATCTAAACAAAAATACGCCGGTTTTGAATAATATTTCTATTGTTAATGAATTTCCGACGTATTCACGAAGAACTTCTGGCCTACCCCGAGGCGTGAAATTGAATTTTGCATCGACCTTGAACCCCAGACAAATCCCATTTCTAAATCCCCATATCGAATGGCTCCTATTGAACTTCAGGAGTTAAAAACTCAACTGCAGGAATTGTTAGACATTGACTTTATTCATCCTAGTACTTCTCTTTGGGGTGCTCCTATTCTATTCGTGAAGAAGAAAGATGGGAGTATGCGACTTTGTATTGATTATCGGGAGTTGAATCATGTCACCATAAAAAATAGGTACCCATTGCCACATATTGATGACCTGTTTGACTAGTTACAAGGAGCCAAATTCTTTTCAAAGATTGATCTTCGTTCCGGATATCATCAATTGAAGATTAGAACCGATGACATTCCAAAGACGGCTTTCAGAACTCGGTACGGGCATTATGAATTCCTAGTCATGTCCTTTGGATTAACTAATGCTCATGCTGCCTTCATGGACATGATGAACCGAGTATTCAAAGAATATTTGGATCACTTTGTGGTCGTCTTTATTGATGACATCCTCATATATTCCTAAACCCGTGAAGATTATGAGCAACACTTGAGGCTGATACTCCAAAAGCTTCGTGAATATAAGCTTTATGCCAAGTTGAAGAAATGTGAATTCTGGCTTGAGGAAGTAGCATTCCTTGGGCACGTGGTATCAAGTCATAGAATATCTCATTGACCCAAAGAAAGATTGAAGCTATTCAAAGTGGGAGCAACCTAAATCGATGGATCGAAGTAACGTAGCTTTCTCGGCTTATTTGGTTATTATCGGAGATTCGTAGAAGGTTTTCTCGAATCGCTACTCCACTAACTCAACCGACTCGGAAAGATACAAAGTTTGGTTGGAGCGAAGAATGTGAGAAGAGTTTTCAAGAACTCAAGAGGAGACTCATTTCAAAGACATGTTACGGACAATACCATCTGCTTTGGAGGATTTGTCATCTCTGATGATGCTTCGGGCAAAGGGTTAGGATGTGTTCTCATGCAACATGAGAAAGTCATAGCTTTATGCCTCACGATAACTCAAAGAATATGAGAGGAATTATCCTACTCATGATCTAGAGTTGGCAGCTGTTATCTTCGCACTAAAGATTTGGAGTCATTACTTGTATGGGGAGAAAGTGAAGATCTTTATGGATCATAAAAGCCTCAAATATTTCTTCACTCAAAAGGAACTCAACATGCGACAACGACGTTGGCTTGAACTATTGAAAGATTATGATCATACTATCCAATACCATCCCGAAAAGCGAATGTGGTAGGCGACGCATTGAGTAGAAGATCATATCATACGCGTGCGAGTGCAATATTATCAATATGAGGCCCATTTTGTATGACTTGCAAAAGATGGAGATAGAGATAAAGACTCAGGGACCCACGTGATGATGGCAAATATACGAGTAGAACCGACTTTAATTGATAAAATTAAAGTTGCTCAAATTACGTGATCCCGGAAATGGCGCGTATGAGGAAGAAAGTGCAAGAAGGTGCGATCTTAGGAAGCAAGAATAGATGAAGAAGGAATACTTCTAGTCAACTCCGGACTTTGTGTTCCTAACGACCACGATTTAAAGTATAAAATCATGATGGGAGCGCGCACAACACACCGTTTGCAATCCATCACAGGAATACCAAAATGTATCATAATCTTGACATACATTTTGGTGGGGCAATATGAAGAGAGAGATAAATATTTGTTTATCTCAAGGTGTCTAACGTGTCAACGAGTCGAAGACGGAGCATCAAGTACCAAAAGGTCCATTGCAACCACTTGAAATTCTAGAATGGAAGTGGGAGCACATTACCATGGATTTCAAGCATTGGTCTTCCCAAAGTTTCTCAAGGCATAGATGCGATTTAGGTCATTGTTGATAGATTGACCAAGTCCGCTCATTTCTTACCGATCTGAAAAACTTATACACTTAAATGTCTTTGCTTTCGTATATATAAACGAGGTTGTAAGATTGCATGGTATGCCAATATCCATAGTTTCTGATTGAGACCCAAGATTCACTTCGCGATTTTAGGTTAGTTTGCAAAAAGCTATGGGCACAGATTTACGATTTAGCTCGGCATATCATCCTCAGACGGACGGACAGTCGGAGAGGACTATTCAAACTCTTGAAGATCTATTAAGACTCTGTGTCCTTGATTTCAAGGGAAGTTGGGACAAGTTATTACCATTGGTGGAGTTTTCCTACAACAACAGTTATCAAACAAGTATTGGCATGGCTCCATTCGAAGCGTTGTATGGAAGAAAGTGTCGTTCTCCAATATGTTGGGATGAGGTGGGTGAAGCAACGTTGTTGGGACCAGAGTTGGTACGTATGACTACGAAAAAGATTCAAACGATCTGGCAACGTATAAAAACCTCACAAGATCGACAAAAGAGTTATACGCCGATCTTCATCGAAAGGGCGTGGAATTCGATATAGGAGATAATGTGTTGTTACGTGTTGCTCCATGGAAAGGAGTTACGAGATTTGGAAAGAGAGGAAAGCTCAATCCTCGATTCATCTACCCATTTTAATCCTTGATCGAGTAGGAAGCGTGGCCTATAGACTCGCTTTTCGCCAAGTATGTCTCGTGTTCATAACGTTTTTCACATATCCATGTTACGTAAATATGTGGAAGACCCGAACCACATTATTGAGTTGGGCCGGACGAAATAGCGGAAGATTTGGACGTATGAAGAGGTTCTGTTCAAATCTTGGATAAGAAAGAACATATTCTACGCACGAGGTTATACCTCAAGTCAAAGTTTTGTGGAGAAACCACGATGTTGAGGAAATGACTTGGGAGTTAGAATCGAAATGAAATCAAGGTATCCTTACCTCTTCAACATACCAGTCGTACCTAATTTCGAGGGCTTAAATTTCATAAGAAGGGAGATTGTAAAACCCCAACTTTTGAATAAATATAAATTTTCTATAAATATTATTTTTGAATATTATGAAGTGAAATTGATATAATAGTTGTGGGTAATATTTATAAATTTTGCAAAGTACGTAAGTTGTTATATAATATTCGATTGGTCGGGGAATATTCGTTTTAACAGAGAATATTCGTACAACGGCACAATCATTGGTGGACCCCACAACGGAATTATTATCGGATTGAGAAAACGACAAAAATACTTTATGCCAAGAATAAGCATGTGAATGTTATTCCTATTTATATATGATTTGATTATGATATATATGTATATGAATGAATAATATGCAAGTATGCTTGCATTAAGAAAAGTTGTAAAGTCCTTTGATAGATAATAAAAATATATGTACAAGGACTTAGAATGAATTGATCAAATATGTTAGGTTGATCCTACATGAGCAAAATAGCTTTGTAAAGTCCTTAAAAAGAAATGATGTACAAGGAATATAAATATAGAAATATCAAGCTTGTTAGGTTGATCGTATGATGTAATAGATAGGCTAATCGATTGTTGAAACCTTTTGCGCGCACTGTAAGTGATCCGCCGGGTGAGTCGAGGTTAACTCGGGAGCTATCGGCGAGAATAGGAGCATGCAAGATAGTAGATCTCGGAGTTAAAGTACCTTGCCGGGGAAGCGAAGAAGGATCGTAGTGTATCGAGAAGAGCTTCCTCGGGATCGTAGTGTGCTGAGGAAGTCATGTTCGAATCGTAGAGGCGACACTCTACAAGTCGAGCGACCATCCTTAGAAGCCAAGTATAAAACGTAGACTACACTCAGAGTCGTAGATTCTAGCGATGCCAAAGCTAAGACAAGGATCGTAGGCTACACTCTGAGATCGTAGAGTCCACTGAATGAATGCAGAGATCGTAGTCGGGCAAGATCAGATGAAGATAACAAGCACAAGGCAAAAATCGTAGAGTGCCAAGATCTGATCTCAGGATCGTAGTGTCTGCACAGCCAAAGCTGAATCGTAGAGTGCAGAACTACGACTCCAACAAAAGTGCTCACAATTGCTAAATCAGAATCGTAGAGTAAATACGGTTCTCAAAGAATGAGCACTCCCAGAATATCCAAAGGTACGAAACCTCTGGTTGGCACTGCAAAAATGCAATCCACAGAAAGGGAACCAGAGAGCACTCAACGAATGACATGCAGGCTAGTAGAAGATCTCAGCACAAACCTAATCAGAATTAAGATTGAGGTGTAAGGACATTCATGATGAAGTCTTCCGCAAGGAAAACCAAAGAAGACTTGACGGTGACTAAGGAAAGTCGACATGCGATGAGCTATCAAGTGTAAAGAAGACAACGATCTTGGAAGCAACAGAGATCGTAGTGTTTTCCATACAAAGAAGGGCGATGGAAGATGAACGAGAGATCTTGGTCGACCGAAGAGCAAGAGCTAAAGTGATTAAGTCGAGAATTGATTCATTGATAATAAGTGAGCGGAAGATCACCGGAGAAATCAAAATTTGGGCGCCACAAATCTGAAGTGTCTTGATATTGAGAAGGGGACGAAAGGAATTAGGCCATCGATATCGAGAACAATCGAAGCAAAGCGAAGTATTGAAGCCTTTGCAATACGGTGAAGAGGTGTTCTTCATTGAAGATCCAATCAACACTCTTGAGGATCGTAGTGTTAACTCTCTACTAATCAACAAGACACTACGATCAGGTCCTTGAAGACATGCATCAGAATCGTAGAGTTCGAATACCTGAAGACTGAAGCATTGGCAACGGTTCAATCTGAAGGGTAATATTTGGACAAGTGCTTATTGAGAGCATCGATGCAATAGAATGACCTCGATCGAGAAATCGAGAAAGAGGTAATAAAGTCTTGACACACAAAGACAAAAGTGATACATCGGCGAGGTAGGTGAAGCAGTAGAAGCTATGACGTTAGAAAAAGTATGACAAGTCACATCAAGCAGTCTACATCAAGCAACTTGAGATCTGTGAAGAAATTTGAATAAGCCTTCAACGGTTACTTTCCAACGGAAGGATTGGGAAGAAGTATAAATGAGAAAGAGCTTCAAAGATCCAAGGTTCTTTGGAGTTATCGATTTTGGAGAGAAGGTGGGTGATCTAAACCATGTGATAGTGAGTCAGAAGGCTCACTCTATGATCCACCAAGAACACTTAGAAGTCGGATCGAAGAAAGAAGTAGAAGTGTGAGTTCTCTATGTAGAAGTGAGAGTTCTACTACATGAAGAGTGTTACAGCTGAGAGAGAAAGAGAGCATCATGCCATCCGGATATCCATCATGGGAAGACTCTAAGTAAAATAGAGAAGAGCTTATGGTCATCTTAAAGAAGTCCATCATGAGAAGGCATCGAGTAGCGAAGAAGGAGATCACAAAAGCCATCTTGGTGTCAAGCATGAGAAAGCTTCTAAGTACTTTCTGAGAAGAGCTTACGGTCATCTTAGAAGCCTCTCGTATGCGGTCATCAAGTACCAAGAAGAATGATCTTCAAAGGCGGTTCATCAAGGGTCATCAGGAGTAGTTGAGTAACCTAGAAAAGTGAGCATCATCTGACACTCAACCTGCTTCTTCAAGGATGATTAAGCCCAGTTGCTAAGGATAGAAGATGTTTAGGAGCATGAAGACATCTTAGCGACTCAACATCGACTTCAACAAAACAACAAACAAACAACTCAACGAAGCCGAGGGCTGAGAGGGTCCTTGTCGGAGGACTAAACAAAAGCGAGAGGCCAAAGGGTCCTTGTCGAGGAGGGACTAAGCGAAGTTCAAGTTCCTCTTTGAGCTTGAAGAGTTCCTAGGGAACTAGAGAGTCCCAAGTGCTTGGCCTTGAAGAGTTCTTAGTGATTTGAAGTTTCAAAATTTCTTGGCCTTGAAGAAATCGTAGAGATTGAGGTCTTTGCCATTCCTTGTGGAAATCTGCTATTTGAAAGCGAGAAGAGTGGATTAGGAACTTGAGTCTACGAACCACTTAAAACCTCTTGTGTCTTTTACATTATGTCATTTACATTATGTCTATAACTACTATAAGCGCTATGTATGTTCTAGCGCTACAACTAAACTAACCCAACGAACAATGTATGTATGATTATGAATATATCAATGAAGGGAATCTTTTACTTATTCCATTTGTGCTTGAAAAGATTCTTATGTTTGTCATATACTTAAATATGAACAATACAACATTAACGAGAAAAGTATTTGAAATAAAAAGGATCTATTCAACCCCCCCTACAGATCTATTGTGCCCTCAGGAACTAACAATTAGTATCGAAGCGGTTCTCATGCTATATTCAAAAGCTAATCACTTTAAGTGCGATCCCGTGCACTAACATTGTTCTAAACTTAGTTTAGTAGTGAGTAACTTGTTATATCTTGAGAAGAGCTCACACGTTGGAAATATTGTGTATAGGTAAAAATGTGTATACACCAAAATTTGCTCAGATTAGTCCATATCCTCGATTTGCTATATCAACAAGACCAATCTAGCTGCGCAATCAATCTTGTTGTCACGAAGACCGGATGAGAGAAAGAAAGCAAGGGACATCGGTGACAAAGAGTAAAGCATTCATCGATCGAAAATGAAGAGGTCACGCGCGTCTAAGAAATCTTGATCGAGAGGAGAAAGAAGATCTTCTCAAACTTATGAGTGACCAATCAACAACAGGGTGATATCTTTGTAAACTCAAAGATGTCAAAGATCTTAATGCTACGATTCTCTTGATCTACATCTTCAAGACCACGACTGATTGATGAAAGGCCAACAAGAGCATTAAGCTGAAAGGAGCAAAAGTAAAAGCTATGCACATGATACACGAACTCGGTATATCTAAGGTAAATGGTTGTTAAGAAAGCCGACGGTAAAAAGGTACAGTTCCTCACCATTATTAATGTATACATCATATTTGCACCATCCTATGAACTATGGCGGTGATTACATCAAGAAGTCATAATCTACCTAAAAAGGTGAAGAGAGAAAGTAGTGCGAAGATGGAAAATTCGAGAATGTCTACAAACTTTCTCTTTAACCAAGTTTTAAGTGAAGATGACATCTTGAAGAAAATCTAAAATAGATCGTATAAGAGTATCATGAGACAAATGATTTTTTATGTTAAGTAATCATTCTTTGATGTGTTAGTATGTATGTACAAGCCTATGTTCTAAGTGTTTGACAACACACAGAGAATGATCAATTCCACAAGAGGATCTTGCTGATTTGCAGAAACTGATCACATCCATAAATCAACTAGATACTCATAAATCGTAGAGTTGGGTCACACTCTGTGAACACTTAAACATTGTGAACATAACCCAGTAAATGATGAAACCATCATAGATAGAGAGTGTGTTATTAAATGCCATATCTCACACACACTCACCAACTTGCATCTCGAAATATATTAACATAAGATAGTTGCATGTATGGATATGTCTATTGGTGATAAATATGATGATTATCCAAATAAGAGGAACATGGGTTTAGAAAACTAATCTAGCAGGACCCATTCAACTATGGGTACCAAAAATAGAAATATATTTAAACCTGCAGGTGTTTGGTCAGTCTGACCACTCTAAGGAATGATGAAGCAGAAGACTTCAGTCAAGAAGATACTACCAATGAGAAGGCTAAGGAACATTGAGAGAAATGAGTCGATAAAGTTCCTATATGTCCAAGCTTTGTCCTTGAAGACCCTCTACGAGCTAAGCTGGAATGGAGCTCACATGGTCGCAAATCTGATATATGGGAGCATGCCGTGCATGCGTGAGAAGATAAAGAGGATAGTATATGCTCATATCAAGAGAGATATGCTTTATGGAAAGGATCCTCAAGGGAAGCTCACAACAGAAGATCATTGAGCTTAAGACAAAAAGAGTTCTTTACAAAGCAGAACTTCTCAAAACAAAGGACTATCAAAGAAGACTACGTTCGTAGTGCTGTCAAATGATCGTAGAGTGATCAATCCTGAAAATACTCATCTCTACGTTACAAGGAAAACAAAGCAATGATGATGATTCTAGTCAGAAGGAGAAATGCTAGGCAGCCTTCAAAATGAACATGGAGAAGGAATCACATCTATATGAGAAGACAACATCAACAATGGGGGAGCAGTGATCTGTTAAGGAATAACAACACTATTAAACCTGGAAGAGATGTACCAGCTACAGAGTCCCAAAACTTTGTGGCTGATGAACCAAATGAAGATCCATAGTCGGTAGGAGCGTCTCAAAGCGTACTACTTGATAACCCTTAAACCACCCGATTCATAATCGTGAAGTTCCTACGATCAAACACATGATCGTAGTATAAAGAAAGAAAGACACCACGATTTGACAGATTGAGATATCCGTAGCTGGTAGAAAGACCTCCCATCGAGAAAAGATCTAATGAGATGTCATTGAAAAATCTTTGTTTTAGTACTTCATCTAAAGAAGCGCCTCGAGGGACAAAGCGACCCTTAGCTCACTCTAAGAGGTTGGCCCTTCCTGAGCTACCTTATCATAGAAGGAATGCTTGATCGAGTTCATCTCAAAAGAACCAAGTCAGTCGACGATCGTAGAGTTGAGTTTGAAAAGGACTAAGCGATCGTGAGTCAGAATCGCAATGATGATCGTGAAGACAACTCAACGATCATAGTTCTACCAAAGGGTACTTCGATTCTGAGGAGCATGAAGAATGAGACATCCGCTAAGCCATTCAAGTCGAGGAGATAAGTTGAATACATCGATTGATTGAGCTATCTTTGCATCGAAGTAAGGAGGAAAGACGAAGACATCCACTACAGCATCTCTCAGAAATTGATCGTTGAGTCAACAAATGAAATCGTAGAGTCTATAGCTATCTCATCATGTTACTCTACGAAGCAAAAGGTCAATGGTCAAAGTCACGATAATTAAACGTCCACTCCTTTAATAACCGAAAAAAGTTGTGGGGAGTTCTGACTCATTATTGAGCAACGTGCAACCAATGGACGATTGACACATCCTTTGAGTATGCAGAGTTAGAAGGAAGCGCCATAAAGACAAGTTCAAATCTGCAGACAGTTACCAAAAGATATCAAACCTTTCTCCCTCCTATTTTTAAAACCCTAGAAAGTTTTTCAAGAGCAAAATCAGTTAACCTCCAGAGCCTTACCAACCAGACAGCCATCTCGCATAAACTTCTCTATATCTAATACCCATATTCTTTAAACTACTCAAAATGGAAAACTGGTAAGTGATTACTGGTATTCAGCTTGGAAAAAATCGTTTGAGAAATCTGAAAAGAAGTTCAGGGACATTCTCGAGCTTGTAAAGAAGGCTGGATTTTCAGAATGCCTTGAGGCAAATACTCCAGTCTACTGCAACCTGGTTAAAGAATTTTACTCAAACGTCTCTATAAATTCAGAAACTCTTACTACCAAGGTTAAAGGTCAGTCTCTTCAGTTAAAATCTTCTGACCTCAATCAATGCCTAGGTTTTCCTAACCAAGGGCTAAAGAACCTTGACAATGTCAACACTGAATTAACAAAGGAAGTTATGGGGTATCAAAGAAACCCTAGTTTCAAGGACATGAAGAAGAAATAGTTTCCTGAGCAATATGAATTCCTTGCTGAAATAGTTGGAAAGTGCATACTATGTAAGAACACTGCACATGACACAGTGATCGACCAACAGTTGAAAATCATGTCAGCAATAGTTTTGAAGAAACAAATCGACTTTGGAGCTATCTTGTTTGATCAGATCTCCAAATGGGTAGAAAAGGCTGAGAAGAAGCCCCTGACCAAGGTATTTCATGGGAGAAATTTGTTGAGTATCATCTTGAAGAAAAAGCTAGGGAGAAAGATCAAGGATGATGAGGGAGAAGCCCTAAATGTGCACAAGGTGATGTCTCCACAGTTATTTGAAAACTGGAAGAAGAACCCCAAGGAAAACAAAAGGCTGACAGCTGGGAGCAGCAGTAGAGCCTCTGCTAAGAAAAGGAAGATAGCAGAGACAGAGAGCTCTGAATCTGATGACTCTGCAGCAGCTGAAATCACACCAGCCAGGAAGAAATCAAAAGTGGTGAAAAGAGCTGGTGATGTGAAGAAAGCCCAGGCCCCACCAAGGAGAGTCTCCTCCTTGAACAAGAATGAAGAAGAAAAGGCCCAAACTGCTGAAACCACAAAAAGAAGAAGCAGCAGGTTGCTTCAAGGGCCAATCAGCAAGAAAGTTAAGATGGATGACAAACCAGCCTTAGCTTCTCAAATCAATACATCTGCTGAAGAAAGGGACGTGGAGTCAGCAGAAGGGGAAGAAACAGAAGATGTAGTCCAGTCCCCCACGGTCGACATCCAATGAATGAGAATGAAGCGGATGTGATGAAGGAAAGTATAAAAAATGCTGAAGAAGAAAAGTTCTCAAGCCCCATGGCCAATCCTCAAAGAATCCACTCGATGAAGAAAAAAGAAATTCATGATGATCAAAGTGCATCCCCAAATGCAATTGCCCAACTGACCCGAGAGAATGGGTCGAAAATGTTATTGAAGAAGAAGAAGAAGAATGCTCTCGTGTTGGCTCAAAAAGTGATGAGGCCAAGAAAGAAGAGTCTACTCACGCCAATCTTGATCTCAAGAAGAAGTCTATCGATGAGCAAGCGAGAGAGTCGAGAGGCGAAGAAGAAGAAGAAGAAGAAGAAGAAGAAGAAGAACGATTCGGTGTCTCGATAATTGAACCTCCACGAAGAAGAAGGAGAAGCTACAGGTACGCAAGCCGGTTTGCCTCAAAAGGAGCGATGGCCAATCAAATGCCATCATTGAATTAAGTGATGATGAATCAGTATCCCAGGAGAAGATCTTTGAAGAAAAAGCAGCAGTGAAGAAGAAGAATCAAAGGAAAGACTTGCTTAAAGGAAGTTCGGATAATGAAATTCAAAGAAGAAGGATTTTTTCGTTGAAGATGATCAAGAAGAGTACGAACATGAAATGCAACAAAGAAGACTCTCTGCTAAAAAGTCGATCTAAGCGGTTCGGTTACGAGAAGAAAGAAGCAGGAAATGATTCCAACTCTGAAGATCAGGAATCAGAAAACTCAGAACTTCACCCTGTTCTCTCACCTGCAAGATTTACCATGAGAATTGTGGTAGAAGTTCCTAATGAACCATCAGAAACTCCTCCTGACAGATGGGTAAACCATGGAGGTGAACAGATCAGAATAGTAAGAATGACCTCCTTTAACTTAGTCAAGAACTGGAACAACATGGAAATGGATTGCACAACCATTCTTTACATCCCTGATGATTTACTGATGAGATGGTTCTTCCAATCAATGCCTTGGCTGAAGGCCTTTACTGAAGGAGATAGAAGTTACTTCAGCTGGTGTTACAAGACTTTTCTAAGCATGGAACTGGTAGCCCAAAACTTTCCAAGGGTAAAAACTTATGCTACCAAGATGATAACAAACCAGCCTCACTTTAAGGTCTATCGACAAGCTGAAAATCTCTACATCCCCTACGATTGTAGAGTAGATTCTGAAGGAAGAAGGGTCATGACCAAGGAGCTGATCGTAGAGTCTGTTCATTCTACGGCTGATGGTGTTCAAGCCCAATCTCAGAAGCCTCTTTATGATCAAGCACTGCTATCAGTCACTCCATCATCCTCCACAAGCAATTGGTACTCCACGATTGTTCAGATTATCTAAACATTTGAAAAATTGTCCAAAGATGATGATCGTAGAGAGTCCAATCCTTTACTTTCAACTGAAGTCGCCAATCAAGAGGATCAAAGCGCTTTGGGCGAGGAACTCTGAAAAAAGCTCGATGATCTAAGCAAGAAGATATCTATGCTCCTTTGAAGAATCGTAGAAAGCAAAGAAAGGAGATGATTCCTTCCAAAGAACTTCAAACTATCTTGGTGATGTATCTCTCAAACTCCAAGAGAGAGATAGCATCTATCTAGAAAGGCCATCTAAGATCGGAAGGTAGTAACTCTACAAATTCAGGAGGCAATGCAAAGCGGATCGAAGCCCTCTCGTGACAAGATTGATGATATGAGGCGGACCTTCTCGAAGACAACTTGAGCTCGGCCGTGAAGAACTAAAGTTTGAAATTGCTAAACTCCTCCTACGATGGAGTAGCTTATGTCCAACATGCAGGCAGCTCTCTCAAATGATTGATGACAAAAGGGGAGAAAAGAGGTGAAGAAAGAAGAAGAGGAGCAAGAGGCACCAAAAGAAAAAGAGAGGTTAAGGAGAAGAAGTCAAAGAAGAAGAAAATGCGGCGAGATAAAGAATCATCATCGAGGGGAGCTGAAGATGATGATACCAAATTCATGAAGGTGAAGGGGAGCGGATCGTAGAAAGGTGATGAAGGGAATCAAGAAAAGATAGAAGGTCATCATCGGAGGGGGAGCAAAAGCAAGAAGCAAAAAAAGATGAATACCTGATCAACAGCAAGCATCCTGGAAACACAAGGAGCCAAGGAAGTACATCTCTAATCTGTTAGGAATGTGTTCTGGATCAAGGATGTAGAATGTCTTAATGTATAAATTTCCATATCAATATAAAAGTCATTCATGATTAAGCATTTTTAGAAATATTTGCTGCTCATTGTATATAAGATTCATTCATAATACATATGCACTTATTATTTTTTTGTCATAATCAAATAGGGGAGATTATGGGAATAAGCATGTGAATGCTATTCTATTTATATATGATTTGATTATGATATATATGTATATGAATGAATAATATGCAAGTATGCTTGCATTAAAAAAAGTTATAAAGTCCTTTGATAGATAATAGAAATATATGTACAAGGACTTAGAATGAATTGATCAAATATGTTAGGTTGATCCTACGTAAGCAAAAGCTGACTTTGTAAAGTCCTTAAAAGAAATGATGTACAAGGACTATAAATATAAAAATATCAAGCTTGTTAGGTTGATCGTATGATGTAATAGATAGGCTAGTCTGATCGTCGAGCACTGCACCAGAAGTCGTAGTCTGCCATGTGAGTCAAGGTTAACTCGGGAGCTATTGAGGCAGAATAGGAGTATGCAAGATAGTAGATCTCGGAGTTCGTAGACTGCTAGGGGAAACGAAGAAGGATCGTAGTGTATCGAGAAGAGCTTCCTCGGGATCGTAGTGTGCTGAGGAAGTCATGTTCAGAATCGTAGAGACAACTCGCTCATGTCGAACGACCATCTGCCGGAAGCCAGTATGAACGTAGACTACACTCGAGTCGTAGAAGTCTAGCGATACCAAAGCCAAGACAAGGATCGTAGGCTACACTCGAGATCGTAGAGTCCATTGAATGAATCGCGAGAGATCGTAGTCGGGCAAGATCGGATGAAGACAACAAAGACAAGGCGAGAAATCGTAGTAAAGTGTCAATATCTCGATCTCGGGATCGTAGTGTCTCGCATTGACCAAATTTGAATCGTAGAGTGCAGAACTATAACTCCAACAAAAGTGCTCATAATTGCTAAATCAGAATCGTAGAGTAAATACGGTTCTCAAAGAATGAGCACTCCCAGAATATCCAAAGGTACAAAACCTCTGGTTGGCACTACAAAAATGCAATCCACAGAAAGGGAACCAGAGAGCACTCAACGAATGGCATGCAGGCTAGCAGAAGATCTCAGCACAAACCTAATCAGAATTAAGATTGAGGTGTAAGGCCATTCGTGATGAAGTCTTTCACAAGGAAAACCAAAGAAGACTTTAGAAGCTAACTAAGGAAAGTCAGCTTGTGTAGTAGCTTGTCCGTCTTTATTATTATTCCGTTGGAACATCCACGTCTATGTGTTTTACACGGACCGGTTAAAATCTTATTATTATTACGTTGGAACATCCTCGCATGCGTGTTTTTTACAGGACTCGGTTCCGTCTTTATTATTCTGTTGGAACATTCGTCGGTTGCAAATTTTTGCTCGACTCGGTTCCGTTATTATTATTTTGTTGGAATAACCTGTCTCATGAAAAGTAGAATGCATGGTGATTTCTTTTGTTATTCCATTCTTTATTATACCCAACAAGTTAAAGTTTGACTTCTATACTCCATGAAATTAGTAGAATATCCTTGATATTTAGCGCTTCATCCAAGATCTTTTCATGGAAATATTCTTCCGATCATTCTTGAAATTTAATCTACAAAACAAAGATCATGTTGACAATTTGGACGTTAATAATTCCCGGATAAAATAATTCTTGAACTTGTTTTATTGAATTCTTATATCATTGTCATCATCCTCATGTTTATATTTTGTTGAAAGTCATATGTGGCCTGTGAGTGCATGTAGATGGACTTGGTATGATTATGACCTGAGGAATTATTGATTGTAATCATTTAAGTAATGTTACAAATGATGTGGTAAAAGTTCTCATTGGCCCGTAGTGCATTGATGGACGATTGTTGGCATGATCATGACCATTAATGAATACACAAATATTCTTGGCCCGTAGGTGCATGGATAATTGTGGTCGTGATACTAAAGAATATCCTTGGCCGTAGTGCGAGGGTGATTCGATGATGTGGAATATTTATTGTCGAGTCTCGCGATAATGATGATGAAAAACCTTTTAATCATAAAAGATAGTAGATGTTATTTTCTACTGACTCTTTTAATGGATTGTTTGTTCACTGCAGATTAAACTTGATGTCTATTATATTTTATCAGTTTAACATTGTTGGAGACTAATGATAATTTATTTTGCATTATCTTAGTCATAATATTTTTTACTAGGCTAGTTGAGCTCACCCTTCCTTTCACTATTCTCTTGTGAAATGAGAATATAAAGAGAAGCAGTCGGGAACGGAGTGATGGTCCAGAGGATAACATTAGTAGTCCTCACTATTTTGTGAAATAGTGTGATAATAATTGTAATGAGGACTCCTTTTGAGTTTGTATAATCTCTAGTAGATAATATTTGTATTCAAACTCACAAACGAGCGATTTTACAGGCTATAATCAAATTTCAGTTAATAAATGGGGTCCATCGACATGTTTAACATATTTTAAACATTTATTGCAACAAAAATACTCTTCCTCCTCGTATACTCATATATCCCACATTCGTTGTAAAAATATCACCATTATTATATTATTAAAATATAATAATATATTTAAATGAATTATCTTATCGAAAAAGATAAAATTTTAATTTTCAACAATTGTCACATTAAAATTTTTCTCCATCTATATCCACATAAAATCAATATTTTCTCATCATATGAATCAATAATTAATTATTCACAAATAATATTACGTAATCACAATATTGACAACCGAGATAGTTCAGGAAAGAAGGGCTTTCCAATAAGAATTTCTCTTCATCGTACAAGCAATTAGGTGACCAAACCTCTCCTTGTAGGCGTAACTTTCTAGACATTGCCAATAATTTTATCTAATAATATTATTCGGATAATATGAATTATTGCTTCGATAATGAAAAATCTTGTGTAATGACAATTATTGAAACAACAAAGAATATAAAATATCAACGCAAACAATTATTAAATCAATAAAATATCGAGCAGTAATTATCGTAACCATTATTGAGTAGTGCCTTCTTACGTAAGAATCAATAATTGGTGCAATACTGTAGTGCTTCTTGTGTTTTAACCAATTTAGTATTTTAACAAGATTAATGTGTAAATAACTACTGTTGTTATTTTTAAACAACTTATATTTTTAAACAACTTATATTTGTTGTTTTCTTTATCCAATCGCTTTCTAGTTATAGGGCCCACAAAAAGGCATGGCAAAATCACGAATATTCCCGACAATGAAGAATATTCCACGACCAAACGAATATTCCCAAACAACAATGAATATTTTATAACCACTTGCTTATTTTGAAATATTTTGCATTTTACCCATAACTATTCACATTAATCAAATCAACCCTTACTATTTCAAAATAATAAATAGAGAAAATTAAATTTCATTAATAATAACTTGGGGTCTTACAACCTCCCCTCCTTATGAAATTTCATCCTCGAAATTGACGTACGTACCTGGTGTTTCGAAAAGGTGAGGATTCCTCGCTTTCATTTCCGTTTCCAATTCCCAGGTCATTTCCTCTATAGCATGATTCCTCCACAAAACTTTAACTTGTGGTATGACCTTTCTTGGCGTGGGACATGCTCCTTCCTATCCAAAATCTTGACAGGTACCTCCTCACACGTTAAGTCTTGGCTATCTCGTCTGGGTTCTAACTCTATAACGTGGTTCGAGTCTTTCACATATTTCTGAAATACATGATATGTGAAACACATTATGAACACGAGACATACTCGGAGGTAACGCGAGTCTATAGGCTACATTTCCTACTCGGTCAAGAATTTGAAATGGACCAATAAATCGTGGATTGAGATTTCCTCTCTTCCCAAATCTTGTAACTCCCTTCCATGGAGCAACTCGCAACAATACATGATCCTCTATACTAAATTCCATGTCCTTTCGATGAAAATCCGCATAACTCTTTTGTCAATCTTGTGCCGTTTGTATACGTTGTCGAATCATTTGGATCTTTTTCGTAGTCATACGTACCAACTCGGGTCCCAACAATGTTGCTTCACCCACCTCGTCCCAACATACTGGAGAGCGACACTTTCATCCATATAATGCTTCAAATGGAGCCACACCTATACTTGCCTGATAACTGTTGTTGTAGGAGAATTCCACCAATGGTAAATACTTATCCCAAGCGCCGCTTGAAGTTCAGGACACGTAGTCTTAATAAATCTTCAAGAGTTTGAATAGTCCTTCGATTGTCCGTCCGGTTTGAGGATGGTATGCCGAATCAATAAATGAATTACGCCTTTTTTTGTAAGCTAACCCAAAATCTTGAAGTGAATCTTGGGTCACGATCCGAAACTATGGATACTGGCATGCCATGCAACCTCACAATCTCATTCACGTACATACTAGCAAGACGTTCAAGGGAATAAGTCTCCCATATCGGCAAGAAATGAGCAGACTTGGTTAATCTATCAACAATAACCCAAATAGCATTGATGCCTTGAGAAACCGTAGGAAGACCAGTAACGAAATCCATGGTAATGTGTTCCCACTTCCATTTCGGAATCTCAAGTGGTTGCAAGCGGACCCTTAGGTACTAGATGTCGCCTTTACACGTTGACAAGTTAAACACATTGAGATAAACTTTGCAATCTCTCTCTTCATATTGTTCCACCAAAATGTATGTCAAGATCACGATACATTTGGTACTTCCGAGATGGATTGCAAATGGTGTATTGTGTGCCTCCATCATAATCTTGTACTTAAAATCGAGTCGTTAGGGACACAAAGTCTAGAGTAGACTCAAGTATTCCTTCTTCATCTATTCTCGCTTTGGAATAGCTCCTTCTTGTACTTTCTTCTTCATACGCATCAGCTCCTGCCCGGTTGGCGAAGCAACCTTAACTTTTTCTATTAAAGTTGGCTCTCTACGTATACTTGACATCATCGCACTCATTCTCAAGATATGATCTTTCTACTCAATGCATCGCCTACCACGTTCGCTTTACCGGGATGGTATTGAATAGTGTGGTCGTAGTCTTTCAATAGCTCGAGCCAACGTCGCCGCCAGCGTGTTGAGTTCTTTTTGAGTGAAGAAATATTTAAGGATTTTATGGTCCGAATATATCTCCACTTTCTCCCCATATGATAGTGCCTCCATATCTTTAAGCTGAACGACAGGGCCGCTAACTCTAGATCATGAGTAGGATAATTCCTCTCATACTCTTTTAAGTTGTCATGAGGCATAAGCTATGACTTTCCCACGTTGCATGAGAACACATCCTAACCCTTTTCACGAAGCATCATTTGAGATAACAAATCCATCCAGAACCAGATGGTATTGTTAAACAGAGTGCCAAAATAAGTCTCCTCTTAAGCTCTTGAAAACTTTTCTCGATTCTTCGCTTCCAAACGAATTTTGTATCCTTCCGAAGTTAATTTGAGTTAATAGAGTAGCGATTCGAGAAAACCCTTCCATGAATCTCCGATAATAACCACTAGACCCGAAAGCTACGATTCGCCGGTCACCGAAGCTTGATTGCTCTAACTTTGTATTGCTTCAATCTTCTTCGGGTCCACGGATACTCCATGTTTTGACACCCATGCCCAAGGAATGCTACTTCCTCAAGCCGAACTCGCATTTCTTCAATTTGGCATATAGTTTATTTTCACGAAGCCTTTTCGAGTACCGACTTCAAATGGTGCTCATGATCTTCACGACTTTTGGAATATATGAGGATGTCATCAATAAAAACAACAACGGCCGATCCAAATATTCCTTGAATACTCGGTTCATCATATCCATGAAAGCCGCGAGGAGCATTAGTTAGTCCGAGAAAGACATGACTAAGAATTCATAATGCCCATACCGAAGTTCGGAAGGCGTCTTTGGAATATCCTCGATTCTAATCTTGGTGATGATATCCGAGCGAAGATCGATTTTGAAAAGAATTGTGCCCCTCAGAATCGGGTCAAACAAGTCATCAATACGAGGTAGAGGATACCTATTCTTGATGGTGACATGGTTCAATTCAGATAGTCAATACAAAGTCGCATACTAAAATCTTTCTTCTTTACGAATAAAACAGAGCACACCCAAGGAGATGTCTTAGGGGAATGAAACCGATGTCTAACAATTCTCGTAGTTGAACCTTTAACTCCTGAAGTTCAATAGAGCCATTCGATATGGGGTTTTAGAAATGGGCTTTGTACTCGGTTCAAGATCAATAAAGAATTCAACTTCACGTTCGGGGTAGGCCAGAAAAGTTCTTGAAATACGTCGGGAAAGTCAATAACAACAGGAATATTATTCAAATTTGACGTGTCTTTATTCAAATCCATAACATGGGCTAAGAAAGCTTGACATCCGCTTTTCAATAAACGAATAGCTTTATGATTAGATATGGCGATGATTGATTTTAACGGTTTAGTTGCTTGAATTGCATGCAACAACAGTTGGCTAGGAATATGAAAACTAACAACCTTACGAAAACAATCAATTTTGGCATGATGAGTAGTTAACCAATCAATCCCTAAAATCACATCAAAAGCAAGTATCTTTAAAGAGATAAGG